>SRLM01000310.1:851105-1076390 GCA_015708895.1 Populus ilicifolia
ATAAAAATAAAAAATAAAAATTAATATAAAAATCAAATTTTAAGTAAAGAAATTGAAAAAAAAAGCAATAAAAAGTTTTAAAACTAAATTTGAAATAATCAACTAATAATATAATATTTTTAAATTTTTCATTACTTTTTAAAAATATTTTTCATTCAAAATAAAAAAATAATTTTTATAAAAATCAAGTCAAATTTTTAACAAAAATATTTTTTATTAACTAATTTTTAATAAAAATAAATAAAAATTTAATTTTTTTAAAAATAAACATAAATCCTAACACATGGAGAGCAGAGTTTGCCATTCCTTCTGATGGGCTGGGTTCTCCCGTTGACGTTGGGCAATTTTGACAAAAATAAATAAATAAACATCAAGCACGCTGCCCATCACTGTCCTGATTTCTTGCCCCAGAATTAACCCATTTGCAGGCTCTGCTTTACGTTCAAATTCAAGCATTCGTTTGTTCGACTCCCCCTCACGACTGCCAGCGTTAGCTTTTGCTTAAGTTCAACGTCCGCTAAAGAATTAAGGCAGCCTTTAATCACGGTACGGAGCTCTCCAGAAAATGCACACAGGGCTGTAATTGACCGTGATATCTTTTTAATTAATGAAAAAAGGATAATATAAAATAATTTATTTTTTTTATCTCTTACGATAAATTTGATTTTAAAACAATGTTATCAAAACGGATCTTGGTTAGAAGGTTTAACTTAATAACTTATTGATTTTAGATATGCTATGTTTCAAATTAAACTAAATAGAAAAAAATTAAATTAATCTAATAACTTAATCCATAACCTTTTATTTTAATATTTTAAAATCTTTAAATAAAACAATTCAAATTAATTTAGCACAATCATACTTTAAAGGTACTATTTATTTTTGTGTTGTATGTTTTAAAAATATATTTAATTTGAAAAAATATTACAAATAAAAAATATATTGATTTAGTTAAAAATATTTTGAAAAATGTTTCGCAATGATAAATAAAATATTATTATTTTAATTTTAGTTTGTGATTAACATTATTAAAAAAAACTTACTTAAATGCGTAAATTTGGAAACCAAACTGTTATATATATATATATATATCGAAACATCTCCTCTTCAGATCTCAGACCGAAGCCAACTTCACTATAGAAATGTTTAGAAGTAGTAGAGACTGTAATAAAATTTGTTAGATTCAATTGCTCAGACTCTCAATGGAAGACGCGTACGCTAGATCCATCGCTGAGGTAACTAATCTCGTTCTCTCGATTCTTTTACGCTACAATATTGGCTTAACAATAGAGGGGATAAAGTTGTAACAAGCTATGGCTGCGTTCTCTCTAGGTTTTGGATTTTTTCGGGGTTGACCCTGGAAAGGGGCTCAGCGATTCTCAGGTATGCGTGCTTCTCTGTTTTGAACTGAATTTTCTTGGCGAACAAGTGAAACAAATTGGCTTGGATTTCCCCCCTCTAATTGATTATTAGGGTTTAAGTTCAAGTTTTAAAATTTATTATTCTTGCTGATGGTGTTGTTGCAGGTGGCGCTACATTCAAAAATTTATGGTAAAAACGGTATGTTCAGACTCTGATTTTTTTTAATCCAGTTGAATCTGCATTTCAAGACTGTCTCCTTGTAGTTGTTTGTTTTTTCATTTACTTTTAAAATGTTTGTTGGTTATTTTGTTCAAGTGCTCGTCATCTGCGAGTATTTTGATATATCTATGTAGTGCTACAAAACATATACTGATTAAAATGTTCCATTTCAGCAACTATCCTCATCTCTGTGACATTGAATTCTTTTTTCTGTTTGTCAAAAAAAATTAAAAACTAAAATTTATTATGGATTTTAACCCCCTTTTCTTTTCCATCGAATGGCTCGTGTCCTTTGGCTGGACGCTTCACTTGTGGTCTGCAGTGCTGCCTGAAGAGACAAGTAAGTACATGGCACACGCCACTGGTTTCCCTAGGTTTTGAATGCTTAAACTGCATTTGTGTTAATCATATGAAACTTCCTGGAACATCTGTTTGCCTTTTGTCTTGTATGTTAGTCACATGTGAATTTTTGTATAGTTGCTGGTTCCTCTCCTTCATGTTTGATCTTGGAACTTAGTTGTGTTTAAGGCTTAGTTGAGTTGAGTTTGTGGGTATTGTTTAGATACTAGTTGTTCAGGATGGTTGAGTTAATATGGAATCTGAACTAATTAAACTAAAATATGATCAAGAGGGGGGGAATGAAGGGAAGAAAAGTATGGAGAGAGAGAGTTTCTTGGACTGCAGTGATACTATTAACTTCTTAATTGAAAAGGTTGAAAATTTATATAGTTGCTTGTTGATCCTGGAGTTTGTCTGGGTTGGCCTCCAACAACCTTGCTTTAAAATTTGCCCAAATCTGATGTGTCAAAGTATGTCAGTGATGTAGCATAAAGCGAAGATAAAATTAGGTTTCTCAAGCTATAAAGTTCTAGACCTAACTGTAAAGAAATCAAGAGAAAATTCTTTGATATTTTTATTAAATCTAAATAATAGTCTTGATCTTCATAAAATAAACCTAACATCCCTATTTATATTATTCTTAGAATCCTAAGGATTCCTAAATAGTAAAATACTTACTAAATTAAAAGTCCTAAGCTAAGTAGGAAACAAATAATTATAATCCAAATTTAACTAATAAAATAATTAAAATAGAAAAACAATAACTTTGGGCTTTATATCACATGCTTTCGGGTTTCTTTGCGGATTTCTTTTCAGATTTGGCCTTGTCAATCTGGTTTATAAACTCTTGGTATAATTGTTTTTATGCCAGTCTCCTCTACTTGAGAAAAATTCTTCCTTGAGTTGTGTCATAAACTGAACTTTTCCATACCAAGGGAACAAATACTTAAAATATTATATCATAGCTAACTTATTCACGAAGTAGCATGTCTTTGACTTGTGATTTTCAAAATTTAATTTATGGTGTGTACAATAAGGAAAAATCCACATTTGATGTTATTCTTTCCATTCCTATGAAGTTCACTTGCAGTTCATTCCCACATTTTTCTACTTCAAACTCGAGTTCAATGTCTTCTATGTCCTCTAATACTTCATCTATTGTATTTAAAGGAAAGCCAAAATAATCTTCCATAATATCTCTAGAAGACTTGACAGAAATTATCGGGTCCTTCATGTCCTTGTTTGCAAGATCTTCATCATCATATAAATCTTCTCCATAATCTCCATCAAGTTCGTGCTGAACATTCATGTTAATTGATTATTGTCTCTCGGGTTGTGGTTGTTTGTATTGATTTGATGAGGTCCTTACGACCCCTATCAAGTTTATCTTCATCAACACCCTTCACATAGACAATTTATTGTCTTGGTGAAATTTTAAGAATAGGTCTAAGATCGGCCTCAAGGTAAGTCTCCAAGCATGTTTCTCTCCTCTTTGCAATTCCTGTTTATGCCTCTCATCAGCTGAAATAGATCTTCATTAGATGAATACCTGTAATCATACTGACCATACCTGTAATTACACGGGCGTCATCCTTGGCATTTGCCTTTCTTTTTCCTCGGTTCATTCTTGTGCGCAACCTTAGTGCCTTAAACCTGCTTGGTTGTAAGGTCATCAAATATGGTGTTGATATCGCCAAACCCAATATGCACCCGCCTTTCTAAAGTTGTTATCACTGCTGAATGGTGATTTAGCTAATCCTAAACAGCCTGCATCCCCTGATCACTATCATAGAGATGGTTGTCATTGCCTTCTCCACGATTCTCTTCACAGTTCACCATTGATTCGGATGTTGACCCATTCTGATATCACTTGACGCAGCGTAAAACGAAGATAAAACGAGGGTTCTGAAGCCCTAAAGTTACAAATCTAACTGTTGAGAAATCTAGAGAAAATTCTCTGATATTTTTATTAAAACTGAATGATAGTCTTGATCTCTCTAAAATGAACTAAACATCCCTATTTATATTAGTCCTAAAATCCTTTATAGATAAGGATTCATAAATAGTAAAATACTAATTAAATTAAAAGTCCTAAGCTAAGTAAGAAAAAAATCATTAAAATCCAAAATTAATTAAAATAATAATTAAAACATGAAAACAATAACTTCAAGCTTTATATCATATGCTTTCAGGTTTCTTTTTAGACTTGGCCTTGTCAATCTGGTCCATAAATTCTTGGGATAATTGTTTTACATCAATTAGGTTGGGTCTTATGGTTTTTGATGGTTTGATGCAGTATTGGGTCAAAGTTAATTGCAAGAGACTTTTCACAAATTGGTCAAAGATAAGCTTTAAATAGGGTTATTGGTGCCAAATAAGGCTTTGGCTGATGTTTGGGCTATTTTCTTGCCTTTGGAGGGTTGGGTTTTAGAGAGGAAATAAATGGAATTTTGATATGTGGGGAGTCATCTATTCAAGACAATAAGATAAATTTCTTGAGAACTCTTTATTTGTCTCTTCAATGCATTATCATTCATGGATGTGATCCCGTTGAAGATTTTTGATGGGCAATGATATTTGGATACTCAACTTGTTTTGTCCTGATTAATTGACATCAATTGAGGGTCAATAATTCTGTTTCGTATTGCATTTAAGCTATCTGTGATAATGGATGGTTTCATTTAGAAAAATAAATACCTTCTCGAGGCTTATATGTCCCACATTTCTCTCTACACAGGAACTCCCTTTTGGAAATTGGTTCTAAAACAGTTTGATGATTTGCTTGTTAAAATATTGATTGCTGCTGCTGCTGCTTCTCTCGTTTTGGCTTTGATTAATGGGGAAACAGGCTTGGCAGCTTTTCTGGAGCCTTTTGTAAGATTTGATTTCTCTCTTCTTTCAAATGAATTGATTGCTGTTACATGCCAACAAACTGAGCTAGTGTACTGATACTTAAACTCTTGTAAGCTTTACATTGGATGTCACACGGCATGGAAAACCAAAAGTTTCATCCTTGTCAGGATTAAAGTAAAGTCAGGTTGCATATGTATATTGTTTCAGTATTGACATGCATTGAACAGAGTTCATTAGTGAAAGATCAGACATTTTTAAGGAAATGCGTCAACTCTGTATCCTTACTGTTTTAGAAAAGGTTAATATGAGAATCCCTGCTTGTAAAAATAAGGTCTTCTCCTCTTAAAAAGGTCTTTTGTTGTTTTACTTTGAATGCACGATATTCAATGACTTCTCATCCCTCCATTTTTTTAGTTTCATATATACAATGACTATGATTTTGTATTTTGAAATTTTTGATGCTTTAGTTACATGCTGCAGGGCATGGCAAAAACCAAAATTTCATTCATGTGAATCAAATTAAAGTTGTTTTTTTTCCTTTCAAATAATAAATGAAAACGTTTCTGCATTCACATTTGGTATAAAGAGATGATAATATGAACAAATCATCATGAGCTCCTTATCAATGATTAAAAATAACAACATTTATATTGGTAATGGAAACTGCAATTTTCTAGTTTAGGATGGCATGCTTATTGTTGGCCTATTGTTGACTTGGTATTAATATTATCCAATTTAAAATGAGGTATCATGGGCCAAATAATTCTTGTTGGTTGCAAGGATATGGAAATATTTAAAGTACTTTATGCAAAGAAACAGGCTGATGTGATCCGGAATTTATTTTGGTGTTTTATCTATATCTTTCTTCCTTATTTTTTGGTATGCATGGTATGTAGTAGTTGGCACAACGTGCAACTCATATATATGGTTTTTCTATCACTCCGGTTTCCATGTCTACATACTTATTTTTTGGTTGATGGTCTAAGTATATTTCTCTGCTGATTTTGTTATATGCACAGGTCATCCTGTTGATTTTGGCTGCAAATGCAGCTGTAGGTGTAATTACAGAAACGAATGCTGAGAAGGCTCTTGAGGTGACTTATGGAGTTCTCATGAATCAAATAAACAGTAGCTGGCATCTGGACATGGATACTATAGATATGATTTTTAATTGTTCTAGTAAATAACAATCTATTAATGATGTAATTTACATAATTCTCTACACTCTGTTTGTCCTTCTACACATTTTGTGGCAGCTGCCTGTTTAAGCTTTGAATGAAATTGGATGAATGCAATGTCCTTGTGCATCTCTTGTTTTCACCTAGGAATGTTGGTGCTTGTTGGTCACTATGATAAATTTAATCTACTCTCACAACTGGAAGGACCATGGTACTGACATCTTGCATAGAAAATGACATCATTCTGCAAAGATTATATTTTTGGTCAACAGAGGTTCATCTTGTGTTGATTATGGTTATCTCCCTCTTGCTTGCAGGAATTACGTGCCTATCAAGCTGATATTGCTACTGTGCTGCGAAATGGTAAACCCAAAATTTAAAGAAACAACTAGATGTTTGCGATGCTGGCCTTGTTATAATGATATTAATTTCTTGGTGCATTGTGTGTGCTTTTTTGTTGCCATTGCAGAGATTTTTCTGTCAATTGTTTGGGATTATTAGCTTTGGATAAAGTTTTATTTAGTTGTTTGCCCTTTATCTATGACAGTGCTACTGTGGTTCTCCCAATGCTATCACTAGCCACTTTAGCATTAAATCTTTTCCTAACCATTTAATGGGTGGGGCTGTATTTGGTTGGTTTCTAGGGCTGTATTTGGTTTGGTTTCTTGTTGCCTTTTCATTGTGTAAGGGTTTCCTGCAGTCAAGAACCCCAATGAAGAACATTTTTCCTTGTGTTTATTTGTTTTAGGGAGCTGTTCTTCCTGGTTGAACTCATGTAAGTCTGTGGGTTCTTCAATTTTTGACTTGGTCAGATTCCTCTTTGTTGGAGTGCAGAGTGCTTGTGGTATTTTAACTTCCAATGTATTGAACTTCATTGACTAAACATATGTTGTTCAAGGCATGTCCTTTTCTGTATACTCTCATCATCACTTATTTTACTGGCTTAAATTTTGCAAGTTCCCCTGAAATCTGAACCTAGACTTCTTGATTTGACAGTTGTATACTTATATGAGTGGGTAGTCGTGTTGTTTGTAATCGTTACTTTAAGCCCATACTACATGTTTTTTCCATCTGTTTGGCTGAGAGTTCACAAATTTTATATTTGATTCACTAGATATGTTGGGTTTTTTATAACTTCATGTCCATCTATTGTCACAGGTTGTTTTTCCATACTTCCAGCTACTGAGCTTGTTCCAGGCGATATTGTGGAAGTCAGTGGTATGCTAATCGTATGGTCTAGTGATCAGAGTTAGTAATTTATTATCATGAATGAAAATGCTGAGGATATGACATCAGGTTCTTTTGTTTTATAAAATAGTGGGATGCAAGGTTCCTGCTGACATGAGAATGATTGAGATGCTAAGTAATCAGTTACGCGTTGATCAAGCAATCCTCACTGGTACAACAGCCTTTTCCTTGGATAATACAAACGATTTGTTCAATTACATTCATCTAGCTCAGACAGGGGAAGGATTAAGTTATTCTTTAATCTGAAGGACGCCAGTATGGGTTTCTTCATAAATAAATTAATGTGATTTTTGTGCTTCCATTGCCATTCTAGTGTGGATTTACACTCGCATGCTACTTGACTATATATGTCCCATTCTCACAGCCACTTTTTTGACTGCCTTTGCATTCATATAGTGACTCGTATATGGACTCGGCCATGCATTGACACACGTCAATCCTTTTCAATTTAGACCATGTCATGTGCCATACACTCCATTGGCACTCTTGTGGACTTGGCGATATGTTACCTTCCCCTAGCATTTTGTTGTATGCAAGGTCGAACACCTTACACTCCCATGATCATTCTTTATAGGCTAAGCCTCTAAGCCATGCCTCTTTGTACTCCCAACATTTCATGGGTGCTGCATACAGTTTCTGTTTTATTTACTACAGATAATCATACAATTTTGAGTTGACTTTTTGTTTATTTTGTTGGCATACATTAATGAATTTGGTGAATTATGTTAATAATTGACCAGGGAATGCTTTTCTTCTATGTTTTGTTTGGGATTTTCTCTAATTACTTATTTTTGAAGCATACCCGGATTTGGTTGAACTGATGATTTTGTTCGACGACTCCAGGTGAGAGCTGTTCTGTTGAAAAAGAGCTTGAGTCCACCATAGCAACAAATGCTGTGTACCAGGACAAAACAAATATTATTTTCTCGGTAATTTTTTACCTTTGTTGCAGTTGTCATCAAATTCACATACAGGATGTAACTATTGTTTCTTTTGTGATAGCTCTTTCCTGTAAATTGGGTATGCTGCATATGACTTCTACTACTGCCCTTGTTTCTCTTGTGATAACTGTTTCCTGTAAATTGTTTATAGTGTATAAGACTCCTACTACTGCCCTTGTATTGATTAAATGGACTGAGCCTGCTTCATGTTCTACTAAATATTGATTGTGTAATCTGGAGGAAATACTTTATATCAGGAGCATTCTGTTGTTTCTTTTTTTTTTTAATGAGCCATAGTTTGAGTGTTTTTTCTTCATCTTGAAATTTCAACCATTATTTTTTTCTTCTTCTTTAGAGCCATTGAACAAATGTATTTTGACTTCCAGGGTACAGTAGTGGTTGTGGGCAGGGCACGAGCTGTTGTTGTTGGAGTTGGGGCCAATACTGCCATGGGGAACATCCGTGATTCCATGTTGCGGACAGATGATGTAAGCACTATCAATTTTCTGTCTTTTCATAAGTATCTGATCTGCAAGTAAATTGTTAACCTGTCCTGTTTTTCCTGGATATCTTATTCACTCCACGAATTCCTCTAGATTCTTTAAGTTTGTGCTTTATGTAATTGGATTGAACCCTATTTATGTGACTTGCTGATGAGCTATAACTAGACAGGATGAAGTGCCATAGTAAGATTGTTGAGCTTATGGCAATACTTCTTGTAAGCTAGGTGTTTTCTTGATGTATATGAGTGATCTTGTCTCATGACATGCATTTTTTTGGTGAAAATGCAATTTATGTATCTTTCTAGTTGTTCTGTGTCTAATTGTTTAATGTTCCCTACTAGAAGAGAATTCCTTGGTTGAAATTATACATATTCAATGTTTATGTATGCTTTTGTTTCTGCAATTCTTTTCAGGAAGCGACTCCATTGAAGAAGAAGTTGGATGAATTTGGCACTTTTTTGGCTAAGGTATTGCTCATCAGCTGGCCTCTCTCATTTTGTGCATGGCAACATTATATTTTGCTTTTGCTTAAGTGGAACTCAAAATGGTAGCAGAATTGTTCTGCCATCCTGTAATTCGAAAAAAAAAAAAAAGAAGGAAAGTTCCATCCATGCTTGTCAAAAAACAGGAAAAAAATAGTAATGATCCTCTCTCCCATAGCCGTCTTGAAGTCAGATAAATGGATTTAAACTGCTGATATTCTGAAAGCTTGATCTAGGTTGGGCTTATCTATAATGACAAAGAAAAATGCTCCTTTCATGTCAAATTGCAAAGCCATGTTGCATTTATTGCAGGATTTATTAAGACTGCTTGATCCACATCCAGTTTTTCCTTTGTTTTCATGCCAAGGGACAAAGTTTGGCTGTTGGTATCTGTTTAGGAAATACATTTTCATGTAAATCATCTCTTATCTATCTGCTGTTTAACACCGTCTGGTTGGCATTGTTCCATAGATTATCAGAAATTTCCCCTTTGTATTAATTGACACTAGGAACTCTTATTTCTTTGCAAACATAAGCGGATACCTTTTAAGTATTATGCTATGAATTGCATATTGAATATTTGGTGCAAATTTAGGTTATTGCAGGGATTTGTATACTTGTGTGGATTGTAAACATTGGTCACTTCCGTGACCCTTCTCATGGAGGGTTCTTGCGTGGTGCAATCCACTATTTCAAGGTATTGTTCTGTGGATGGGATCTGATCTTTTTCTTTGCTGTCAGAATAGAAACCATTTCTGCCTTTTCTACTGTGGTATTTGTGGATAATTATGTGGTCATAGTCCCACCAGTGGAATAACCCCATAATTTTACCATGCCATTAAAAAGGTCCCTAAAACTTTGAACTACTTGGTTACTTGAAACTCACCCCTATTTTGTAAGTTTGTTTCAGTATGAATCTGTTGAATACTCTTGGGATGTCTTCTCAGACATGCACATGCACAAGGGGTTCTGGTTTAAATTTCATTTCCACTATGTGAAAAATAAGTAAATTAAACCTCATCGTCATATTATTATTAATATTACTTTAATTCCATAATCCATACTGTACTTTGTATCTGGTAGCTGAATTGCTCTTTTAGTGGCCTTTGATCTACTTTTCTGTTTTATGATCCACTTCCACCACTACTGTTTACTCTGAACTACTTGATGTGCCTACCTAGATTGCAGTTGCCCTTGCGGTTGCAGCAATTCCTGAAGGGCTTCCAGCAGTCGTTACAACGTGAGTGCTTTGTATTTTATTTCAGTGAAATAAATTTTCCATGAAATTTACATGGCTTTTATTATCTTAATGAAGATTACGGTGGTGTCTGCTTGCTGAATGGTTCTGATGATGTGTGTGTGCACGTGTATATATTAAAAAAAGAATTTTAATTTAAGCACAGGAAAGAATGGAGAAGTATATTGCGATTTAAATGAAAGAACTTTCTGATCCTCCTGCATATCCACTAAGGAGGCACCTTGAAAACTCCTAAAACGTAGCACCATGGTGAAGCCAGAAAAACTAATTTATCTATATTAAGAAGGAAAGTTATCGCTTAATCTGAAAGTTTTACATTTACCCTCCCTCTAGTACACAATGAAGTCATTTCTAGATAATGAAGTTTTGAATGCTATCTTAAGGCCATTCATTTTATCTTTTATTGGTATAACATGATCGTATCACTTTGGAAGATTAGCAAACCTCATTGTATTTCTTTCTCATTTAGGTGTTTGGCTCTTGGAACAAAGCGTATGGCTCGGTTGAATGCCATTGTGCGGTCTTTGCCATCTGTGGAGACTTTAGGCTGCACTACAGTAATCTGCAGTGATAAGACTGGAACATTGACAACTAATATGATGTCAGTCTCAAAGGTAATCAGCTCAGAACATGTAAATACTGAATGCAAAATTATGAGTCAAAGGGACAATATCAATGTTTGAGTCAGAGCATAATGGGAAACCTAAGCCATCCATTTTTTTTGTCATTGTAGCTAATTTTCTATGGTCTTGATCTCTGAAATCTGTTGAGGAGCCTTTATCATCTAATTCTCAGTGAGAGAAAATAGTGATGATAGCGATGTTTGAATTAGCCAGAGGGTAACAGGAATACTAGGCCTTCCAATTTTTATTTTTTTTTGTCTTTGTATATAATTTTTCAAGGGACACGATCTCTGAGATCTATAGAGGTTAGAAGATTCTTTAGTATCTGATACTCTGTGGGAGAAAACAGCAACATTCATTCCTTTGTCACACAGCATTTGATTCAAGACATTTTCTGGCTGCACCTTTTTTCTTAGTTAGATACCTTGACTGATAAATGATAAATTTCCTTCTACTCTGTCTTCCCAGATATGTGCTGTTCATTCTGTTCATCGTGGTCCAACTATTGCTGAATACAGTGTAAGTGGGACAAGTTATGCTCCAGAAGGCATGATTTTTGGCAGCAGTGGATTGCAGGTACTTATTTTGTTTTTGATTGTTGGGATTATAGTGGAAGGTTAGTTTAAAGGTCTGTAAACAGTTTACGAAGGCCTGTTGTGCTTGTGCTTTCTGTTTTCTGTTTATTTGGGAAAAAAAGAAAAAGGAAGAAAAGCAAAAGTTGGGTTGTTATTTTATAACTCAATCCTTAGTCCCTTCTAACTGTGTCTTGTTTTACTTTCGCCTTTTTACTCATTGACTTTACTTTGATAATTATGCCTGCCTTGGTCTTGTAACTGCTTGGCTACAGGATTCAGGCCTCTAGGCACCCATTTTCATTTCAAACAAAGAAAAAAAAATGTTTTGGAGTAAAACTATCTCTAGAGTTCGTTTTTTCAAGCTCCTGTAACTACATTGGAAAAGAAATAGTTGTCATTAGAAGGTACTTCAGAGAATTATGTGGGGTTAGTCAAATGTTGCGAGAATTTGTAATGTGTTCCATGTGTAGAGAAGTGAACGATTGTGGTTGTCTAGTGTGCCTTCTAGTTTGAGCTTGGCTTGCTTGATGTTTGGCATGCATAGATTTTAGGTCTCCATATACAGAAGAATTGTATATCAGGAGATGTAATCCAGACTGATCGAATGTTGATCTCATCTTTTATAATTGAATCAGATTGTATGAGCAGCAGATGTTTTGGACTAGGGAAATAACATTCAATGGGATAGTCTCATCTATTTGATCTTTATTTTTGCCTTGTCATTGTTTTCTCGTAAGAGTTGCCAGATTCACCACCACCATTGCTAGTGGTAATTATTTTTAATTTAAACTAGAAACTTGAGCATAATGTTGCCTGGATTCCTTATAGCACTGCTGCTTCTGAATAATGATTGGAATAATGATACGAGTCTTCAGAATGCTAGGTCTTTTCAATGAGCTATGAAGATTATATACGGAAGCTCAAGTATTTTGTCACATTTTGCTAACACACCAGGAACAAATACTGAATACACTTTCTGAAGCAAGCTAAAAGTAGCTGAGGAGGAGGGTTGTTCTTCCTTGTCCTTTTTGTCAGATGATTGGATTGGAAATTAAGTAGCTGGTGCAGAGTTAATTCTTTGTTTTGCTCACATCTTTTTCTCTATAAATTATGGCCCCTTGATGCCATTTTATTCGATTTGTCTCACTTAAAAGAAACACACTTGCAGTGTTTATTCCTTATGGAAACATGCTATTAGTTCTTTTGTGTGATCCTTTGGTGTTTTTTGTCAGTGATGCATCCTTTTAACCTTGATTTTTTCTGCAGATTGAATTTCCAGCACAGTTTCCTTGTCTTCTTCACATTGCAATGTGTTCGGCTGTTTGCAATGAGTCTATCTTACAATATAATCCAGACAGGGGAATCTACGAAAAAATTGGGGAGTCCACTGAAGTGGCGCTTCGTGTTCTGGCAGAAAAGGTTTGCTGTTGTAGCTGGGCCTTCTATAGAGCTGCTAGACATTACCATAGCTATTCACTCTTTTCCTTCCCCTCTTTCTCCAATTATGATCTCCCTTCCTCACCTTTTTAATGAATTTGGGGTAAACTCGTATATTTTTGCCACAACTTTCCAGGTTGGCCTTCCTGGTTTTGATTCCATGCCCTCTGCACTGCATATGCTGACCAAGCATGAGCGCGCGTCGTACTGTAATCAGTATTGGGAAAGCCAATTCAAAAAGGTTTGTTTTTGTAAATTGGATGTTGTGCAATTCTTCCATATTTTGAGCAAGTTAATTCAGTTTCTCTTGTATGTTATAAGAATGGTGAGCATGAATGGCAATGAAGAACATGAATGATAATATTTTTTAAATGGATTGAGATTTTTTTTTTTGTGAGATCAATGATGGATTGACAAAGGTGAGATTAGAAATTAAGATCTCCCCTCTCATACTTGTAAGAATACCTATGAGCTACATGTTTATATGTTGTTTCAGATTCTTTTTGATTTTGAGATTGTCTGCATGTTATCTTCTGGTTCATTGGCGGTTGATTTGTGAAGCAATTGACTTAATACACTCTATGTCCAGTATTGTTTTCTCTTTTTTCACCTTTTTTTCTGTACTCTTTTATTTATTATGGTATATGTCGTCTCATTTGCACTTATTTATTTGTTTTTCAAGGCATATTGTGCACCATTTCTCATTTATTGATATATTTTTCTTTAATTTTTCTGTTTGAAATATTCCACATTCCTTAAGGCCATTGGATGTATAAAATTTTTGTTCACATTTTAAATTTGGCTGTTAGGAGGTGATATCATAAAATGGACCTTGAGGAAGAGGTTATATTCTGTATTGCAGCATTCACTTTTCAGCTGTTCATTAAAATAAAAATCTGACTGCTGACACAAGCTTAACATTTTGATGCTGTATAGGTTTCTGTTTTGGAATTCTCTCGTGATCGGAAAATGATGTCTGTCTTATGTAGTCGGAAGCAGACAAAGATTATGTTTTCGAAAGGTGCTCCAGAAAGTATTGTCTCTAGATGCTCCAATATTCTTTGCAATGATGATGGTTCTACAGTTCCATTGTCTGTTGCTGTCCGAGATGAGTTAGAGTCAAGGTTCCACAGGTTAGAAATGATGCTAAAATTTTAGTAGATGTTACTTGAGCCCCAATGGCTTGGCGCAATATGGTGAATTTTTGTTCTCTAAGACTTGGAAGTACACACATGTTTCATTCTGGGATTTGTTTGGTGCTAGCATTCATTTTGGATATCTTTATACTACATTTGAAGGATGCATGAAGAATACATGTTATGGACTGACAACATATTTGAAGTTTTGTGATGAATTTAGAGATTTAGTTCATGTAATTTCTAAATTATATCATGCAAGTTCTTGGGGTTTGAGTTGATTTATAGTGAGCTGTCTAGCAGAAGATAATAATCTATTCATGGCTTTTATTAGAAGGGTTAATCTAATTGGCTATATTTCACAAGGTGGGGTTATGTTCCCCTCTTAGTCATTTTCCTGAGGTTCCTTCTCTTCACCGCCCTTCTATATATTTATCTTCCCCTAGTTTCCCTAGAGCTAAATCATCTGCATTGATGATTCCCCACTAAGGTGGTGTTTTTAGCAAAGTTTGACTTTCACTCCTTTTACACTATGCTTACTAATTTCTTTCACAACCATTGCTGCTCTCATAAATTCTTCTAAGACGAGCCAATGACTTGACTATCATATTTAAGATCAAGGGTGCAGGCATTTTTGTTCGCAGTATGAATGCCATGTTGGTTGATCAGTTTTGCAGGAAAAGAAACATTGAGGTGCCTGTCTTTAGCTTTTAAACAGATGCCCATTGGTCAGCAGACTCTCTCCTTTGAAGATGAAAAGGACCTTACATTTATTGGGTTGGTATGCTTTCTTTTACACTAGATTAAGTGATGTCAGTGCTTAATGCCCTTCATTTGATCATATATATCTAGATGCATTTCTCTTAGCTACCATCATTTGTACTATGAGGAGATGAAGTAACTTTGTGTAAAAATAAATTTCATGGTGAACAAAGGTTTTTGCTGGAAGGAGGTGGTTGAATAAACAAGGAAGAGCTGCATCTGATTTGTTTTTTACCTTGTGTCATCCTTTGAATGAAAAAACATGAGTAGGAAAAATAGACCTAAAGTTCTGAAATTTTGTGACAACACTCTGAAATCTATGCAATTTCTCATCATATGTTTATGCTTTTATGTTCTTAGAACCTTCTCTTAGATCCAGTTTATTCTTTTGCACTGCATTACATATGATTGTGGGTGCATGACCATTTGTGTGCATCCTGTGGGCTTGCGTGTCCTTGTGCACTAATGCAACCCCCCTGTCTTTTCTGTATTTGCGCTTCAGAATTCCTGTGCTTTTGAAATTTGGGTTTCTTCTTCCACTTCTCACTTTTTCTTTGCATTTTCACCTTTACTTCAATAAAAGGTTGGAATGCTTGATCCACCTAGAGAGGAAGTGAGAAATGCTATGCTTTCATGCATGACTGCTGGTATACGTGTTATAGTTGTCACTGGGGACAACAAGGTAACTTAAATTGAGCAACAATTATTTATGTAATATGGTATAAGTAACTGTTTCTCTTCTTTCTGGTTGCCTTTCTAATACATTTACTTCCTCAGTCAACGGCAGAATCACTTTGTAATAAGATTGGTGCATTTGATCATTTGGAAGATTTTTCTGGACGCTCATACACTGCTTCTGAGTTCGAAGAGCTTCCAGCTTTGCAGCAAACACTGGCTTTGCAACGCATGGCACTTTTTACCAGGCATGGTTGATGTTGTATTTTATTACAATCATAAATTTCATTGGTATATTAAGCATCATGGCATCTTCTTATTTTCTTAACCTTGCGGTCTTTTCCTACACAAATGCTTGTTATTTTGTTCGAATTTTACAAGGTTGTTTAGTAACATTCTTTTTTCTATGTTTTGTTAGGGTTGAACCTAGTCATAAAAGGATGCTGGTGGAGGCCTTGCAACATCAAAATGAAGTGGTAGACCTAGTATTTCTTTCAGCAGAATGCATATCTATATTTATAAAAGCAAATATATGTGTGCAATGCACGACCTAAGCTTCAAACAATATCTATGCTATTATTGAAACAAACACTTGTGTTGTTTTATGGGTTGTAAATTTTGGATGGTAAAGTTTGAATTAGAAGTATAAAGAATTAATTACCATGGACAAAAATTCTCGTGGGATATCTTGATAGTTTAGTCTAAGAAGGTGATGTGGGGTTCCATGTGACGATAAATCACAAACCAGTTACCTATCAAAGCCAAGTCATTAAGGACATTTTAGAACTCTAAATAATGTGTTGTTTTTCCAGAATATGTTAGGCAAGATCCAGTTTTTTTTATGCAATATAGATTAATAACTTCTTAGTGATATAAAGATGAGATCCTGGTAAATAATTGGATTTGTGAAAAGCTTGTGCTAGCAGTTACTGAGAACAATTAGAAATGATAGCAAGAACCAGTTTCCATTGTGAAACAAAGAATGGTTGCTGTAATGTAAGAAGCTGTTCAATTAACATTGACAGTTACAAGGCAATGATAAAACAATAGAAAAGAGTGAAGGACCTGGGGCTTGTTAAGCAGATGCATGAAATGACAGTTTCTCTGGATTAGGAATATGAAGCTGAGGATTGGATGATACATTAGCTTTGATATTTACATAAAAATAATAGCACACTTTGGTTACATTTATGTTTGTTGCAGTACTTCAGCTGACCAAATTTCCTGTTTAAGGTATTTTTGAGTGACTGTAGGACTTTTGATTTATTTACATTTATGATTTATTTCAAACATGTGGTGTGGTGTGGTGTGGTGTTTTCTGCTTTTAGTTTTTTAGTGTAGTTATATTACTTTCCCATCTACGTTAAAGATCATTGATCTCAACTTGTTTAGGTGGCAATGACTGGTGATGGTGTCAATGATGCACCTGCACTCAAGAAAGCAGATATAGGAATTGCCATGGGATCTGGAACAGCAGTTGCAAAGGTGAGCCACCTTGTATGGATGCATTCAATTGTACATTCATGGATGATAAGTGGTGTCCATAAATCATGTCTCTTCTTTACAATCCCTGTCTCCACATGCACATATAAATTTATGTATGGTTACAAATTTTAACAAGCTGATGGAACTTAATCAATTGATTTGGTTCCTGTGTCACCTGAATGAACTTTTATTATTAAGAAAAAAATGTCTCCTGCAGAATTGTAACCTGAATGACTCAGTGCAAATATTTTTTTTTTCAGTTCTTAATATAATGGGAAAGTTACATGTGGTGGTGCAACTTTAATGACCAGCTTCATAGTTTTACATGAATAATATTGGTAGATTTGTGTTAGCTGATCAAGTTAATAGTGTAAAACATGATAAATTGTTATCAGCAGGCGCACGCTTTATCAGATTCTGTTATTTGATTATCTTATTAACTGCAAATACCTCTTAAGTTCCTGACCATCTGTATCCTTGTTTCAGAGTGCTTCAGATATGGTTTTGGCGGATGACAATTTTGCTTCCATTGTTGCGGTATAGGAGCCCCCTCCCCCTCTTATCTGCAGTAGTTCTGCTGCATATTGATATTTCTGTACTAGCTGCTGGTTCCTATTGTTTTTGTTATCGAGAAAGGCATATTATACAGCTAGACTATAACATATACATGTCCTAAGATTGAATGTTAGCAATTCTCCAGTCATCAGTATAAGACAACTACTCCATACATATAGCTCTTCAAATTGAACTTGATATCCTATGATCATAAACAAGTTTTTACAGAACAGTTGGTTAGAGCATCTGCTGTATCCAATTAACTTAAAAATTGAAACCCGTGACTTCTCTGAATGATGCATTAAATTTAATAGTTGATCTGTTAAAATTGGATAATATAAAATGTTATTTGGAGGTTTAAGAATTGTCTTGCACCAAGCGCAGGTGGATCCCCATCAATAAGTACCTAACTTTTCAGATATTGTTTGTGCTATTCTATTTCTTAACAAGTTAATTCCTAAGCAGGCTGTTGCAGAGGGAAGGGCTATATACAATAATACAAAGCAATTTATTAGATACATGATCTCCTCAAATATCGGTGAAGTAGTTTGTATCTTTGTGGCAGCTGTACTTGGAATACCCGATACCCTTGCTCCTGTGAGTGCTTTAGCTCACTGCTTTAATATTTCAATAGTGCACTCATTTTGAATCAAGAAAGAGAGGGAAATACCTGGGATTAAATAATTCTACATTGAGTTAGGTAGAAGATGCTGGTCAGTTGAAAGAGCTGTAATTTAGTTTTTGTTTATCACATCCAGGTCCAACTGCTCTGGGTCAATTTGGTTACTGATGGGTTGCCTGCCATTGCTATTGGTTTCAACAAGCAGGATTCTGATGTAATGAAGGCTAAACCTCGAAAGGTATTGATTTCCTGATTTGGGCAGCCTTAGTTTATTTACTAGATCTGTCTAACAGGGTGGGTTTATTTGTTTGTATGATGGTTGCCAGCACTTATCTGGTGCATTTTGCAGTGCAACCCAATCCCTCAATAAAAGTGAGAAGATGAATAGATCTGCTGGCATAAATGAAGTAATGAACATTAGGTGGGCTGGATAATAGACAATTTGTGTAAGCTCAGGACTTATTATGTGGTGATATATTAATATGCCTTATGATAAGGCTAGGGTGTGGATGCTATGTGCCAAAAGGTGCTCCAAGGATATTATTCTGATAATTTGAACACACTTAAGTAGCAGTAATTGTTGCTAATCAATGCCATATATGTACATGAGATGGTTATATTGTGAATTACCTTTGGCTTGCTGGATTGTTTAGAGTTATGTTTGTTGTTATGTATTTTCCTTGCCAAGTTCTCCACTAAGCTTTGAAATAGTTATTAGTAAGCATGAAGGAGTATTACAAGGAGGTGGGAAGCTACGTTAGGTTTGGCTTGATGCTTGTGGAGATTGGCTTAATGAATCTTTGAAGGAGGGGAACTTCCGTTGATATGGTCTGACCTACATGTTTAGTTGGTCAATTTTCTTTCATCTTCACAGATTTACAATTGTTGTTCACCTCTTCGCCTTTTTGTAAGATTGTCCTCTGCAGTAGACTTCTTGTAGACAGGGGCTGTGCCTCTGACCTCTTTAATTAATTTTAATTACCTTGAAGAATAAAGAAAGAGCTAGATAACCCTCCCTCTCAAAGAAAAGAAAGAAAAAAGAATTGAATAAACAATGGAGTGAAAGGCTAGATAGTTTGGTTTGACAGTTCCCTTTCCTGTGTGCATATCTTTGATTTAAAGTTGAGCACATGTTCACTATTCAAGACTCCATGTTTTATAAGTTTTTTATAGGTGAGATGTAGTTTCTACTCTTGTAGTGGCACTCTTTCCGGTTATCAGTCTTGGATATCAATTTTTTCAATTTAATGTGCAGGTAAACGAAGCAGTTGTTAGTGGGTGGTTGTTTTTTCGTTATTTGGTAATTGGAGGTAATATATAATGAATGATAAACCTATTGCATGTGGATTGCTATCTTACTGATCATATACGTTACTTTTGTATGATTTGATATTTTCATGTTCCCTGCAAAGTGATTAACTCCAGGTTGTATTTTACCTGCATATGACATGAATGCATCACCATTATAGTGAAATTCACACATTCACGATAAAAACTTTTCTTTGAATAATTAAATCAAGTGTTTGACAAACTAATTAAATTAGTACAGGCAATTAAGGGTAATTTAAAAAAAATTACAGGATCTTTTGTCTGAAAAATGTTTGACACCTTAGATTGGTATGATATATAATTAGGGATTTCTGCATTTCATCCTCAAGCTCATAATGTACTATGTAGGAATCACAATCTTCAGGTCCTTATCACTTTGCAATTCTGGAAAAGGAAATAGTTAACCTTTTCTTCTGATTATAATGTGCATGATTCAAATTAATAAATTTAATGCTGAATGCTTTTGAATTCTAGCAGTGTTTGATGCAGTATCTGGTTGATGCAGCTTATGTTGGCCTTGCCACCGTTGCGGGGTTCGTCTGGTGGTTTGTATATTCTGATATGGGTCCCAAACTACCATACAAAGAACTGGTAAGATTTAATTGTTTACTGGGTGTTCTTTCTGATAGGCCAAAGCTGAGTCTTTTCTGGGCACAATCTCCTTATATAATTTGATCTAGAGATCTGATCATCAAGGCAATGGTTAATAGAAGTTAAGGTGAGATTTTGTGCCCAGACAATTCCCATAATCAGTGCCCTGCAGGTGCTTGTTTAATTTCAGTCTTTTGAGTCCCTCTCTAGAGGCTTGAATATTTCCAGCTTTCTGCGACTCCTCTTCTTCTGTTATTATTCATTATTTCGAGATTAACATTATTAATTCTTCCTTGAAAATCTCGTGGTGCCAAACTTGAAGTGATATTAAATTTGTTTAGTCAAGTTTTGTGCTTATATAATTGATGGGATCCTTACAGGAAAAAAAAATAATAGAAAAAAACTAAATGACTAGTACTAGGCCCTTTTTCCAGTTAGCATGGAATGTCTGGGTTTTGGTTTCTTTGTGCTCAGCATGGATAAATATATTTCATTTCTACTAGTGATGTGCATGTTCTTCAAATTCCATGTCAGAACTTTTATGTATTCATTTATCGCAGATGAATTTTGACAGTTGCTCAACAAGGGAGACAACTTACCCGTGCAGTATATTTGATGATAGGCATCCATCAACTGTATCCATGACAGTGCTTGTTGTTGTTGAGATGTTTAATGCTTTGAATAATCTCAGTGAGAATCAATCTCTTCTGTGAGTATCCAGTTTAATTGCGAAGTTAGTGAACATTTAGTGCTTTAGTTGTAACAATCTGCTCAGTTGCTTAGAATGCATTGCGTATAATTTGATGGTATTGGATGCATTAAAATTTAGTATCAACATTTGTCATTAGATTCTCTAAATTTGCATCAACATTTGTCAAATTTGATCACTTTTTTTCCCATTTAATTGATTATTTTTTTCCTTTCCCACTCCTTTTCACCATCAAAAAATAAAATAGAAGTTGCATTTGGACTGACTTGGTGCTGTAATGTTTTTCCCCTTCTATTACAGTGTTAACCCTCCCTGGAGTAATTTATGGCTTGTTGCTTCAATTGTCCTGACTATGCTCCTTCATATACTGATCTTGTACGTGCACCCGCTATCTATTCTTTTCTCTGTAAGTTCTCTTTCCTTGCCATCCCATGAGTTAATAATTTTATTTTAACCCATAACCATAAGGAGCTCATAGAACAATTTGCAACATATCTTGTTTCAGGTAACGCCATTATCTTGGGCTGAGTGGAAAGTTGTCTTGTATCTTTCCTTCCCTGTATGTAGTGAATCTTAACTTTCCCAGTTTACTAATTTCAGAACTTGTTTTCCTCTTTGCTGATACGAATCTGTGTTTTGATTATAATTTTGTATGCAATGAGATTCTTGAGACATTGAATATAGTTGCTGGAATTTTGCTCAGAACCACGTTGCCTTGTACTGGTTTTACCTTCTAATATGGTAAAAACAATGACATCTTGTCAAGGTTCCATGGTAGGTGATATGTTTTCTTATGTTTGATGCTTCTTTCTTCATAGATGTGGCACAAGCTCCGTTGGACTAAGATTTTAATGGAAGTTGGGTTAGGAGTTTGAATAGTTTAAGAATACTGCATACAAGCTAGGATCATGGCAACCTCTTAGTCAGTTTTCTCATGAACTTGATGCCACTGCTATGCCCCTTTTGCTTATATTTTCTATCCTTGGATGCATTAAAATAGAGAAAGGTTACCTTTCCTGAATTTATACAATGTAAAGCCATTTGCATCTTTGATTTTTTTATTTTTTTTTGCTTTGTTAGACGAATGTAGTGCCTGATTGAATGCCTTTCAAATATCTTAAGCTCGTTTTCCCTTTATTGTACTTCTAATGTATTGTTTTTCGTGTAGGTCATAATTATTGATGAAATTCTGAAGTTCTTCTCGAGAAATTCCACTGGTAAGTTTGTTGTTTTGCTTTGTCATTCTCTTTTCAACATCTTGTTCTTTGGTGGGAGATTTTATTGAGATAATAATTTCCAATTGAAAATCAAAACTGGACTAAGAAGAGAAGATGTCAACTCCCTCAACTCCTACTCCTCCAGGCAAAAATTTAACATTCTCATAATACTCATCTTATGCTTCTGACTTGTGATATCTCGATGAGGAGTTGAAAGACAAATCTAACTGATGGTGCCACAACACAATGCAGCAACTTCCCAGTCGAGCCTCTAATAAGAGAGAGAAATCTAGAGTTCTTCAGACACTGGTACCAAGATCCCTAGGTTGCAAGCATTTAGGCACGTTAACCAATCATCTAGCCAATCCTGTCGGACCTATCCATCTCTTGAGATGTTGCAAAAACTAGCACAACTACCCCCATAATTTTAATTCAACTGAGAATCCTTTGGACAAAGTGGTCTTCAATCAAAGTGAGTTTTCAGGTTACCCAACACAAACCTCTTCAACCAATGCCCTCTGTGCATGTCAAGTCACATTTTAGTATTGATATCTGTGTCACTTGCTTTGCTTTCTCCTCTGTCTCTCACACGTCAACACATAAAAGCTGTTGTGTAGTGGCTGCACCCATTTTCTTCCACTTCTGCTCCCTAATCTCTCTTCTCCTAGCCTCGGTCTAAGGATGTTATCCACTGCTTTTCTGTTTTCCCTCCAAAATGGGCGACATATGCTAAGTTTTGTTTACTATTAAACCACATCGTGTTTAGCTTCTCCATCATGGTTGCCACGTCCATGAAGTATAGTTTTCTTAAGAAACTTGAGCATCTACCTGTTTCACCCAATCCCTTGAACACAAACATGTCACCATCCTCATGCTTCAAGGGGCTCTCTTACAGGCTGGATATCCCACTGGGGGTGGTAGCATTGAGCCTTTATTAATAGAATGACGTGAAAGAGATGGAGTGGAATGAGGGTTGGTGTGAGTGGGTGAATTGTGTTAAGGTTGGGATAGGGGAATGAAGAGGGGGTTTCGAACTTGCTCTGGATAAAGTGGGGGACTTGGATGTGGGTTCAAGGGGACAGTTAGGTGGTCGGAGGCCGAGAGACAAGTAATGGTGCTGAGTATGAAGGGAACACACATTTAAACACCCCCCCCCCCCCCCNNNNCCCCCAAAACCCCTTTCAGCGTAAAGTTTTATTTCCATCTCTTTGTATGGGAGAGGTATGTGTCGATGGTTTGATCCTAATACTGCTGCTGCTGCTGCTAGTTTCTTTAAATAAGGGAGGGGGTAGATGATTAGATGTTCACATCATTGAAGTGGTTCAAATAATATGGGAGCATATAAATGCACGAATATTTATTTATCCATTACTTGCAGTAAACATACACGCAAATGCTGGTAATGGTTATGAACTCGATTCTTTTGCAAAATATGTAGTGAGTAAAAGAGTTATCAAACAAATTGCTAATAGTTCTCTGCTCCTACGTTGCAGGCCTGAGGTTGGGTTTGAGATTCAGAAGACCTGATTTGCTTCCAAAAAGAGAATTGCGTGATAAGTGAGAAGTAAGCTTTGTGCTATCAAGTTTCGTACCTGCGTCAAGTCCGACTATACACAATTTTTCCTTCCATTAATACATTAAAGTTGAATGAACCTTCAATTGGTTTCCCTTTGCATGTATTTATCTGCAAGGATGGAAGTTAAAGAGAATGGGGTTATCCAGCACACCTCGCATTTGTTTCCTCGCACTATGCAAGATGCCTTATCGTTGTACCATATAGCAAAATAGGCCCGTTTATGTTGAGTTTCCATCATCAGGGCCCAAAGATATGTTGGTGTTAACTGGTTGGGCCACCAAGCTTTTTCTTGAAGTTATGGATGAACAGATAGTGATTTGCTCTCGGAAAGGAAGCTTCTGTTGCTAAACTGGGCCATCAGTTCATAGGCTCTAGTCAGTTGTCATGCATTAAATTATTTTAAGAAAACAAGGACGACCCAACATGCGAGAAAGTTATATGCGTTAGAGGATCCCTTATTTTTGTATTAATATAATTAGTCAAGTTTCATGCTCTCATCCATCTATTTTTCTGTAATCATTCAGGCACTTTTTCTGAACTTCGCGTATTAGTCTTTTCAATAATTATATATATATATTTTTTAATTATCCATCAAAATTGGATCATCGTCTGTATTAGTAATTCCTAAATTTAATGTCTTTTTTTTCAACTAAAGGTCGTGTCTACTTATGAATTTTTCTTGTAATACTGCCAAATGCTTACCTCTGTGATTTCCAAGTGGGTTTAAGTTTAATGGTATCATCCTTCGGCTTTTGTAGAAGAAAGGAGCTCAATAGACGAATTGAGGGTCTTCTTTTATATAGAAAAATGCTTACAGGAAAACGTTTTTCCTATTTCAAATTTCCTTTCAATCAACAGTTAAATAGATAAATTACCATATACATGTAGTTTATTCAATTCACCATTTTGACCACCACAAGAACTGCTATGATCACCACCATGAAGAAGAAACTCTTTTAACGCGGTGAATCCCCTCCCAAACAAATCAACAGGCATTCCTTCCTTTTCCAACAGCATAGCTTCTGCTTCTTGGACCCAACTGTGGCTTGACATCAACGCCAACTTCTTCAAAAACAAATGATTTGTCTTCATCAATCCTTCCCATGCAACGCATCCCAACACTGGAACTCTTCGGCAACACCTTTTTGGATCCCGTCGTCATCGATGATTGCTGCTGCCTCAATTGCTGCATGTACATCTCGATTTCATTGCTGTGACCTAAGCTCCTGGCAGAAGCAGCTCTAACAAGCTGTCTGTAATCTTCACCGTCATCAGACCTTGATGAGCCAACACTGAAACTCCTGGGCAAGGGAGGGTGTTGTCCTCCTAGCAAGGCCATGGAAGGAGCATTATTCATCCTCATCGAGAAGTCTGTCATGCTTTTAACATAAACGTCCCTTGCTTTACACAAAACTCCCACTGGGATTGTCATGACTCGCATGAACTTGCTTTGGTTCTGTGCTTTAGTCTTCATGTTGGATTCTAGCTAGCTAGCTAACAACAAAGGGTTTTGGAAAGTGATCAGGGTAGTGGATTAAAATGGGATACTTGAACAAAAAATATCGTTGCAAATTTTGAGAGGCAGGGAGAGGAAGAATTGGCAATGGGATTAGGTTTGTGGGGTTTGGTTATACATGTAGAGGAGATGATGACAACAATTATGCTACAGGTATAATCGAAGGCAGCCGGCAGGTTTTGTATTTGGACTTCTTTTTTATTTTTATTTTGCCAGACACACTGGAGAAGAAAACCTAAGAGAATAACATGTGGAGAGTGAGCAGATGAAGCAGAAGCAGACTAGAAAGGACACATTTCCGGATACCATTTGGACAATGGGATTAACATTCCATTTCAGGCCTGTCTCGCTACGGACTCATCTAGTGGTGAATATTCATACGGACAAAAGTATTTACTAGTCTTTAGCGTCCGCCCTCAGCTGCGGGCGGATCAAAAGTTAAATTAAATGAAAAAAAATTTTACAAGTGTTAGAGTTTTTTAAGGAAAAAATTAAGGAAATTTTCAAACATGAATTAAAAACTTAACATTTATGTTTAATAAAACTAATCATAATCATAAATGTCAATAAGTGTTAAGAAAAATCAAATATAATCAAAGATTAAACTGAAAAACAAAGATATTAATATGGATTAAAAAAAAAGTGATTTCCTATCATGTCAAAATAATAAAAATTCAATCAAATCAAAATAATTTTCTTCCATCGTCTCTCTTAAACTTGTTAATTTGACTTGGTCGTACAACATGAATTCTTATATAATTTAAATTTTAAATTAAATTTTGTTGGAGTTAGTCTATATTATCATTTGACCTAACAAATCTAAATATGATTTAGTCATTTTCTTTATTGTTTAATTTTATTTAAAAAAATAAGACAACAAATATTGTTTTAAAAAAGAAGGATTTATATGGATAAAAAAATATAATCTCGTATCATGTTATGCTATTTAATTATATATTAATATTTTTTTAAAAATACAAATCCATTGAGAACAAAATAATTTTCTTGTATGATTTCTTTTAGACTTGTTAATTTAAGGTGTGAGTTCTTATATAGTTTAAATTTTAAATCAAATTTTATTGGAGTTAGTTTTTTGACCTAACAAATCCAAATATGATTCATTCATTTTGTTTACTGTTTAATTTTACTAAAAAAATAAGATAAAAAAATATTTTTAATAGTATTAATTTTGAAAGAAAAGCATTTTAAGGAAAAAAAGTTATTTTCTTTAAAACGATAAACTCCATTAACACTAGCACCTTACAGATATATTGAATTCTAGAATCCATGCACGCAGGGAGAGACTTTTATACATATAACATTCATGTAAACTTATTGCAATTGTTGATTGCCATAATTTAAAAGGAAAATTTTCAGCTACAAACACTCACTCTTAAAAATCATTAAAATTGCCACCATCATTTTATCACCTCTTCAACTATCAAGGCTTCACCATTATTATAGAGATAAAATAACATAAGGAAAACAACAACCACGAGATTATAATTATTTTAAAAGAATGAATCACATAGAATCTCTAATTTATAATTTTAGTATTGAATATTTCTTTTCAAATAATTTATTTAAAAAAAATTACAACTCTTTAAATAAATATAAAAAACAACAAGCTAGAAATCCGAAAAGATAAAAAAAAAGTAACAAAACTCCTAAATAAATTAGAAAAAATAGAATTGTTAAGCATATTATTTAATTTTCTAAAAAATAGATAAAAGATAAAAATATTTTTTTCATAAAAACCTCTTACAACATCTCTCTAGGTTGAAAATAAAATCTTTCTTAGTTTATATTACTCTTCTCTCCAAATATTCAATTAAAAGTATTTAACTCTTTTTTTCCCTTCAAATGTATAATAATTTTAAAAATTAATTTTGATCATTCAACTTAAAATTTATACAAGAAATAACAATTGACAAATTATTTTGTTTTCATTGACTTATAGAGTAGTAGGTTGCAAATCTCAAACTTGCTTAATCAATATGTATTATATCCATGTAACTTTTAAATATATTTATCTTAATGAGAACAATAAACTTGTAATAAAAAAGATCAACATAGTTTAAATAAATATTTTTTTTTGTTAAGCTTTTATGTTTTTTTTTGCACTTAACCTTTAAATTATCAATGAGGACATCGTTAACCATATCATCATTATCATTATCTTCATTATATATGATATAATTATTAACATAATTATCATCAAAATAAACAATATAAATTGACAAAAAATACTAATTAACATATATACATATGAAATTGTTAAAATCTTCATGACACTCATCTTGTTTAAGAAATTGCCTATTATGCTCATGCCTTTAAAGTAAAATTCAAAACTAGTCATGGATCCATGACCACTCTCTTCACATTTTTAGTTTTCTCTCCTTCATTTATGTTAAATGACATGATTATTCTTAAACTTGCCTTTGCAACTTTATCACTACTAATTGGCAAGTCAATTTTACATTTGTTTTTATATATGTTTTATCACTACTTCTTAAAATTTTCTTTCAAAAAAAAAAACACTCCATCACCTCCTACATAAGCATGTTTTGTTTTAAAATTATATCTTTAATGCATGATTATTCAATAGCACACAACAACTAACCACCAGAAATTATTGGATTATGATACCAACTTACATGAACAGAAACAATAAAGGAAATACTCAAGTATAGAAACATAAAATTTTCAAAAGAAGAAATAATAGATAAACCCTAATTTATAATTTTATTATTGAATATTTTTTTCAAGTACTCAGTTTTTTTAAGAGGTTTGCAACTCTGTAAATAAACCAAAAAACAACTTAAACAAACTAGAAAACCTAAAAATAAAAGAAAAATAATGAAAATCCTAAAAAAATATAAAGGAATAAAATTATTAAGCATGTTATTTTTTTAAAATTAAATAAAAAAATATTTAAAAAAATATAATTTTTCATGTCAATAACTCTAGCTAACATCATCATTTCTAGAACTAGTATTGCTCTCACCATTAATGCTTAATCATTATCAATATTATTATCACAATTATATATATTCACGACTTCTAACATCATGTAACCTCCATATCAATTATTACTAATAAGTCACACTTTTTTATTTAATATTTTGATCGTTTATGAAAAAACATTACCCATTATAAGGTGATAAACCAAGAAAATATAGATTTAGTCAGATATAATATATTTGTGTTCAGTTATGTGTTGAGTCCAAGTAAATATAAATCTAATAAATTATTAAACCTAATATACTTTGGTTTTGTCATATGTTAAACCCAAGTTAGTATAGATCTGGTAAGTTTTCATATGAGTTCAGCTATATACTGAATCCAGGATTACATATATCTGATAACTTGTCAGACCCAATATATTTAGGTTTAGTTATGTGTTGAACACAAGTCAGTATAAGTCTAACAAATATACTTGGATTTAACCATGTGTTTAGCCTAAAATCAATATAGGTCCAAAAGGTATTTAAGTTCAGTAACTTATCAAACTCAATATATTTGGATCCAGCCATTTGTTGAGTTCAAATTAACATGGATATAAAAATTTGTATACTTGAGTTTAGTCATGTATTAACCCAAAGTCAACATGACGATAAACTAACAAACTCGTCTATCCTAAACTTTGCAATACACCTAACCTTATTGGTTCAGAAGTCGTTAAAAATTCATATCATAACCATAAAGGTTTATCTTAAGCCTATTAATATGAATTATCAATGTATAGTCATTATTTTACATCTATAAATATATAAAAAAATCTTTTAATAGCTTACTATATTTTCATATCATTAATAATGATATGTATCCTTTATTATTAAAGTGTTATAGATTTTTATCTCTTATTAATATTATCAAGATCAAATAACTCTAATCCATCCACTCCGTCAAAACAAAAGGTTCAAAATTATTTTGTTGTTTAATTTAATTTTTTTTTATTATAATTTTCTTTTAAAATTACATTATGTTATTGAAAAGATATTAAATTCTATTAAAGAAACTATTTTATAAGTATCAGAACTTTTATCACCAATTATATATTTTTGAGCTATAAAGAAATAAATATTAAGATAAATATTTAATTAAATATTATCCAAATACCATTTTTAAACATATTTTATTTTGACACATCATCGATCACTTTGTCATTACTGTAAGTATTATCAATTTGATATCACAAACATACGCCATCCTTCACCACCATCCCCACGCCGTCACTCTTATCTCCAACTAGCCACATCATTCGTCCTAGAGGAAATTCTTCATTTTTCATTTTAGTAGAATATTAAAAAAAACAAAATGTCCTAAATATAGTTATTTAACTTGCAAATATTTTCTTTTTTATTTATTTTGATAAATGAATGATAAAAAATTAAGAGAAAATCTAAGGAGGAATGGAGTTGGAAATAAACAATGAGATGATGTTCTTCATTCTTCACTTCTTCAATATGGATTCAAATTTCATTCATTTGAATATACAAAGATGCAGATATTCCCAAAAGCCAAAAATTCATATACTTCCATGTTGAGCGATCATTACAGTCCATTACCCAAGCATCAACAACAGGAGGAAAGAATTGAGCCAAATTAACCATGAGGGAGAGCCCCTTGACTTACCTCTCCTCATGGTGGATCCCTCACAAACAATTCAGAAGGCAACCCTTCCTTTTCCAACAGCACAGCTACTGCTTCTCGGACCCAACTGTGGCTTTACATCAACAACACCTGCTTCAAAAACACATGGTTTGTCTTCATCAATCTTGCCCATGAACCCCATTCCAACACTGCAACTCTTTGGCAACACCTTTTTGGACCCCATCATCATCGATGATTGCTGCTGCCTCAATAGCTGCATGTACATCTCAATTTCATTGCTGTGACCCAAGCTCCTGGCAGAAGCAGCTCTAACAAGCTCTCTGTAATCTTCACCGTCATGATCAGACCTTGATGAGCTAACACTGAAACTCCTGGGCAGGGGAGGGTGTTGTCCTGCTCGCGAGACCATGGAAGGGCCATATCTCATCCCCATCGAGCAATCTGTCATGCTCTTAACATAAACATCCCTTGCCTTACACAAAACTCTCAATGGAATTGTAATGACTCGCATGAACTTGCTTTGGTTGTGTGCTTTTGTCTTCATGTTGGATTCTAGCTAGCTAATAACAATGGTTCTGGAAGGTGATCAAGACTGTGAATTAAAATGGGATATTTGTTAAAAAAAAAATATCGTTGCAAATTGTGAGAAACAGAGAGAAGGAGAATTGGCAGCGGAGTTAGGTTAGGTGGGATTTGGTTATATATGTAGAGGAGATGATCGATGAAAACAATTAGGCTGCTGGTATGAAACGAAGGCAGGCGTTGGATTTAGACTTTTTATTTTCTTTTCTGTTTTTTCAACGCACACACTGGATAAGAACGTGAGGAGAATTTTAGCAGATGAAGCAGACTAAAACGGACAAGTTGCTGGAAAAGGTTGACTAAAGCCGAGTTTTATCCTTGAATTTTGTAATCAGCATTCCAGATCTTGCCTGCCTCTCTGCTGACTCATCTAATGGATGAATATTCATTTGGACACTAGTCGTTATTTCCTAATTTCTCATTACCACCTTGAAAATAGCCTTTTTATATAGTTGTTAAATTCAAAGTTTTAAACTGTATTAGAAAAATTTATTGACTCAATGAAACCCAATACTCTTCTTATAATTTGACTCATAACTTAGTTTATTTCATCTAATCAATCAAGTTTAAATCTAACTAAATTAATATTAAATTTTTTTAATATAATTTAGTTAACTTGTGATATAATTAACCTTATTAAATTTAACCTAGACTTTAATTAAATCATTAATAACAACAACAACCAAATACTTAAATTAATATAATAATTGTTACATTAACATGATATAATTAGATGAATCTTAAGTATTGTATATTTGGTTTGGTTTGGTATTATAGTAATTATTATTTTTTAAAATATTTTTTATTTGAAAATATATAAAAATATTTTATTTTTATTTTTTAAAATTTATTTTTAATATCTGTATGTAAACTATCTAAAATCAATAAAAAATAATTTTAAGAATAAAAATATTTAAAAATATATTTTAAATTGTGCTATTAACGCTTGAAAAGTACGAGAAGAAATTTTAGTTTCCGTACGGAAGCTGAAGGTGGACGCCTATCCGACCGGTGAGTTGTCTTTGTAACTTGTATTCTAGAACAACGATCCGGCTACATGGCAAGCTACCGAGTGTCCCAGGCTCGTCCGCTGACAGTTGATTGGACTAATTAATAGCTATCCCTTTGCCATAAACACTCCCGTCTCAACTGTATTATCTAATACTGTACCAAATAATTTCTGATAATTGAGATAAATCCTCTCATGCTACTATGCTAGAGATGATGTATTAAAATGTACTGCTCATACCAAATTATTAATTTTGAGCTTAAAAGAATCTTGATCATGGAAAATCTAAAGCATGAAAGTATTAACCTTATGGGAAGGGAATTTAATATATTAAATTATTTTAAAACTTAAATCGATTTAACGGATCATCAATTTATAGCCTGAATTGTTATAGGTTAAAATAAAAAACTTGAGTTATTGGGCCAATTTAGGTTTTATGTGTTAAAAAATCAGTTATCAATCAATTAATTTTTAAAAAATATTTTTTTATTAAAACAATATTATTTTAATTATTTTAAAAAAATTATTATTGATCGTTTCAGCTCAAGACCCAAAGGTTGTTCTAGGTCAGGTTTTAAAAATATAGTTGAGAAGTAACACGTTTTCATGCAAATTGTAAAGCTAAAAACAGTGTGTTTAATGGCTGCGAAGTCTTTGATGCTCAGGAGCAATGCTGAGTAAGTAGAGCATATACAAGTTTTTTTTTTTAGATAAAAAAAAGGAATGCCAAGTGGCTGGATTTGCTTTCAAAGTCGGAAGCTGAATCATTGAAGGAACCGAGCTGGCTAGTTATGTGGCGGTGCCCGACCAGCTGCATAATAAATTGATGGAATGTGATTTGGCATGCCCAGTTATTCCGAGCTGGGTCGGTGAGGAAGCCTAATTCAAGGAACAATTTATGGAATGGAGAAGGAAACGCGAGCATTAACGACTAACCAGCTTCACCTAAATCCGCGGGTACCCATTGTATATAGCTTCTAGAAACCATTGGTCAATTATTTACTTCTTCTTAAATCTAGCTTGACTCACTGAGTTGATCAAAAAAAATTATTGTCGATTTAAATTCATCCAACGATTCATAATCGAATAATCCAATGATCCAGATTCTTCATCAGCCCCTTCCCACAACTAAATCTTCAACAAGTCTAATGTGTCAACAACAGATAGTCTTTTCGGAACGCTTAGTGCCACTGCTTAGATGTTCGGAAACAACACCACGCGCAGGTAAGAGAAAACAAAGGGAAATGAAACGCTGCTTCTTCTTCTTCTTATTTCTGGAACAGAAATAGATTATTGGTTCTGTTCTTCGATGAGAGATGTGCCCGTGGTATTGAGCATAGAACTAAGCCGATGGATTAGCTGGCTGAACCATGTGTGGTCGTTAGGTAAAAGGAGATTAAGACAGCTGACCGATTTTCCTGCGTGGGTAATATGTCAAAGTTTAGCATCTTTATAGCGCTTCCGTTGATTAGGAAAGTTCTTGAATAGAAAAAATGGAGTGGTTGAAAAAGAAAAGACATGTCTAATACAGAAACTTATTTGAAAATTGTTTAAAAAATAAATTTATTTTATATTTTTATTTTTATTCTTCTAACTAGACATGTTTTTATTTTTTTATCTCAAAATAATAATTAAAAACTAATAAAAACACTAATTATCAGTACGTGTTTTCAAGCTGACTACTGTCTTATAATATGTTTTATTAAGCGTCTTTGTATTTCTTCAATATTTTACTTTTTTTTCATAACAGTAGATAAATTGGTAATTTATACAATATTTTTCAAATGAAATTGTTGTCTAGTGTTTAGTTTTTATATATATTAATTCAGCAAGAATAAAAACAAAAGAAACTGAGACTTCTTTATGTTTATATAACAATATGACCATCGTATCTATTAATTTTACACAGTTAATTTAATTTAAATGATCATGTTTTAGTATGTGATAAATATAGAAATAATTCAATTCCTTATTATTTTATTACCTAAATTAATCTAAATCATTGAATCAAAATCAATAAATTGTAATCATGTAGAGTGCAATGGGCTTCCACCTTAATCCAGCAACGTTCCTCGACTTGCATGGGTAGGCTCATGTGAATTGGGGGTGTAGGCAAGTGTTTGCATTTTCCTTCGATCAAGCCCATGTTTGTTTTCAAGCTGAGCTTCCCTTTGGGCCTTGTACAAAATAATGAGAGGTCATCGGAGGATAAGGAAGGACCAAACCTTTACTCTACAACGTGTCACTTTCTCCACCTCAAAGTCCTCGGAGAGATTACAAGGTTCTGAAACTTGCAAGTCATGTGAGCACATAGTGACCTAGCCATTCCTCTATCTCACTTTCTTGCTCGTAGCTTAATAGTAGAAAACAAGACATGAAGAGATTGATCTTCGAGCTGGGAATACTTTGTATGTCCATGATGTTCTACGTTTGTCAAGCAACCAGCAATCTCCACCCCGTGATCTTAGTACCAGGAAATGGTGGAAACCAACTAGAAGCCAAACTAACCCGTGGCTACAAGCCCTCGAGCCTGTTCTGCCATTGGTACCCAATCTTGAAGCAAAAGGGAGGTTGGTTCAGGCTATGGTTTGACCCCGGGGTCCTATTAGCACCATTCACTCAATGTTTTGCTGATCGTATGATGCTCTTCTATGATAAAGATACTGATGATTACCGTAATGCTCCTGGGGTTGAAACCAGAGTGGTACATTTTGGCTCCACTCAGTCTCTTCTCTACCTCGACCCCAGTCTCAAGTAAGCCTCTTGTGTTATATATTTATTTTGGTGAAACTGGCATGTATCGTCTACTTACATTAATATTCAAGGTTTAATTTCTATAATCAATTGTAAAAAATAAAAAAGTTTATTTAATTGAGTGTGAAATGACATATTTAATTAATTGGCTGCTTCCTTTAATCTTAATTTCAATCTCAACAACGAATGAAATGTATCTCTGCAACATGGATTGCAGGCGAGCCACGGCATACATGGCTCCACTAGTGGAATCTTTAGAAGAAATTGGATATGTTAGTGGTGAAACTCTATTTGGAGCCCCATATGATTTTCGGTATGGCTTGGCTGCAGAAGGGCACCCATCAAAGGTTGGTTCCAAGTTTTTGCTGGACTTGAAAGATCTCGTAGAAAAAGCAAGCAGAGACAATGGAGGGAAGCCAGTAATTATTGTCTCCCACAGTTTAGGAGGTCTCTTTGTGCTCCAGCTTCTCAACAAGAACCCAATATCTTGGCGTAAAAAATATATCAAACACTTTGTTGCACTTTCTACTCCATGGGGTGGTACAGTGGTGCAGATGGTTACTTTTGCTTCGGGGTATACACTAGGAGTGCCCTTTGTTGATCCATTGCTTGTAAGAGAAGAGCAAAGGACTTCAGAAAGCAACTCATGGCTTTTGCCTAATGCAAAAGTATTTGGTGAAAGAAAACTTGTTATCACGCCAAATGCTACTTATTCAGCCCATGAAATCACTCGATTTCTTACTGACATTGGATTTTCCAGAGGTGTTTATCCTTATACAACCCGGATTTTGCCTTTAATGGAGCAATTGATTGCCCCAGAGGTCCCTATCACATGTATAATCGGCAGTGACGTTAGGACACCGGAGACCTTATTCTACGGGGAAAATGGTTTTGATGAACAGCCGGATGTTGTTTATGGGGATGGAGATGGCACGGTAAACATGGCAAGCCTACTGGCACTAGAGAAATTGTGGGCTGAGGAGAAACATCAACCCCTCAAGGTAATTAGAATTGGTGGGATTTCTCACACATCAATTCTCCAAAATGATTCGGCACTTGCTGAAATAACAGGAGAAATTTATAGTATTAATTCTCCTGTTATGAGCTCAGTCTTGTAGGAGTTCTGTTATCATGGATAGATGGAAATTTATTACATGGATGAGTTTCCAGCAAGATGGGAAAACTTAACGTGTTGAGAGTGTAGCTATTAAGATTTGTTAATTTTTTAGGTTTATTTTAAAGAAAAAAACACAAACATAGAATAGAGTCCTTTTAAATTCAAAAGACGAGAATGGAAAGGAAAGAGAATATAAAATTTATGATAATAATAATGATATTATTATTTTTATGCATGATTTATCTTTTCCAGTTTTATGTCTTTATTTTTTAAAAGGTAAAATCTAAAAAATAACTAATAAAATGCTATTAATTATTTTTTAAATAGTGTAAAATTACCTGTACTGAATCCCCCGATATAGTCTGAGTTGATTAGTTTGCTCATCATGTTCGTGCTCCTTTCTTCCATGTGGACTGTAACTGCGGTAAATACAGGGCATTTGACTAATGACTAAGATAATTATTTTAATAGAGTAACATAGTTATTAAATTTAGTTTTCTTTGTTGATTCAAGAAATTCAAAATTTAAAATACAATCTACATTGGATATTTAGTTAAATTATACAAGATACTCACTTGATTAAATTCGGTCAGCTTAATCAAGTTTTTAATAATTTAGTTGATGTAGTCAAATTCAATTTAAATTTAATCTAAAATGTTAATTCAATGACTTGCAAGTTAATTAATAATTCAATTACTCGTCATTTTTGTTTTTGAAATGAATTCTTAAATAGAGTTTAATAAGCAAAATTTGTGTTTGTTTTGCATTCAAAAGTGTTTTTAAAAATTATTTTTTTCTTTAAGTTAATTTTTTATTTTTTTAATATGCTATTATCAAAAATAATTTTTTAAAAATATATTATTTTAATAAATTTTTAAATAAAAAATATTAAAAAAACAATTATTATAACATTAAATATCATTGTCAATAAACTTGACCTAGCTCTGGAAGTTAATCCAATACCTAGTCTGCACTAGGTTTTTTTTTTTTTTAATCACTTATAGTTTGATTAGTTTAATCAAAATCTATTATTTTTTAAAAATATATATTATTTTAATTTTCTTAAAATAAATTAATTTGTTCAATTAAATTGATTATTTGATTGGGTTTAATGACTAAGCTGAATATGATGTAATATTTGGGAACAATAATTTATCTCTAATTTATGACCCTTTAATTAATAAAGATGGGGAAGGAAAAGGGAGCGGGCAATGACAGAGAAGACAACCTGTATACTGTCTCAAAAGAATATTGGTCAAATCTCTACTAGACAATTCTTCCACAGCTCCACTGCTACAGCTGCTGCTTACATTAACAATTATTTTAGATTAAGTTTAAATATTTCGGTAAACAAACAATAATTAACTGCGACGCAGAGGATGGCACGAAGAGAGAGGACGCACGATTCCCATGGGCCACGTGTCATGGTCGATCATGACAGGATAACCTGTTAAAAGTTGAGCTGGCACTCTCAGTGGGCCCCGCCCCCCACGAGACTTCCAGTTCCCTTTATTTTTTTCTTACAGAAATTAATACTATTTAATAAATTATTCCAAGCAGACCTCTCTCGGCATGGGGTTCGGGTTGGGTTCAACAAAATAAATGAAAATTAATTTAGTTAAATCTAAATAGTTTAATAAGTTAATTTATATTTTTTTTAAATCCGGTCAGAATCTGATTTCACATAAGAAAACAAAGCGGTTTTTTTAAATCTTGAAATAATTTTAACAACATCACTTTAAAATAACCAATATTTACTGAATCATGAGTCAACACTTTTAGTAACTTTAATTCTAAATAGCCATGAAATATTTGGAAAAAAACATTAAATATGGTTTTTTATTATAATTTTGTATACAGATAATTCACCATAGATGGACCCCACGAGATTGAAATTACCAAATAATCAATAAAGTTTTGATCAATGATAATTACAGCTCATTATTAAGAATGGCAGTGGCAATAAATGGATTATAAACTATGATTATGCTCTTCCATTAATTCTATTTTGATGTGAAAAATCGATGAATTTGACATGATATCTCTTTTAATAATGCAAAGTTCTCTTACCAGTCAGTTCAGTCAAGCACATGATTGATTTATAACTTAAGAATTTCAACAACACTGTAATTTATGCGTCTAATTTCGTCGGTTTTTTGCTTGTTCGCATCTTTATCTTCTTCCTCCTGGGTTGATTTACTGTGGTTGTGTATTTTCCATTGCATTTTTAAACCGATGGGCAGGGTTCCAAGCAGACCCCCTCCCCGAGAGATTAAAAAAGTAGCAGGGCTCGTTTTCTTTGAATTTCCTTGATCCAGAAACTGCAAATCGAGGTGGCTGACGATACGACTGCACGTGCGGTGCACAGTTGCCGATGGTTTGAATCGCAAGCGATAGCCGGTCACTCTCACTGATCTCTTTCCTCTCTTTTCGCCAAGTACTAAATAAGTAGATAAAAACCAGGCATCTCAATGACAAATACATGAATCATTCCATTTCACACATTTTTATGGGTCTCCATCAATGGCCTGATTACACTGCCTGTCCCGAGAGAAGAGCATGAGATACATTGTTGCTAACTGTAGTCAAACTGGCGGACGATGCAGTTTTTGAAAATGGGTTTGAAATTGTGTTTTTTAAAAAATCAATTTGTTTTATTTAAAATTAATTTTTATATATTTTATATTATTTTAATATGTTGATATTAAAAATAATTTTTAAAAATTTTATATTATTATTTTCATAAATTTTCAATAAAAAATACTTGAAACTATAATTATTACCATACTTATATGTATATCCGTAAAATTTAAGATATTTATAATATTATTGAGTTTTTTATTGTATTATTTTAATATGTCGATGTTAAAAAAATAAAAAATATTATTTTAATATATTTTTAATAAAAATACTTTAAACTGTAATTATTACTAAACTTACATCTATATCTATAATTATCACTACACTCACATTTATATCTAGAACTCGTAAAATTTAAGATATTTATAATATTATTAGATTTTTCATTAAATCGAATAACATAACAACCCATGAAAGTCGTCGAGCTAAGTTTTTAGCAACTTTGTCGCTTTTAGGTTGGGCTGGCATCCATAAAGAAAATATCAATGAAATATCATTATTTTATTAAAATATAATTAATTTGTTAATTCATAAATTAAACTGAATTAATTTGTTAATCGAGATAAATTAAAAAAATTAACAAAAATAATTTAAAATAACCTATATTAATTTGTTAAGCTTTATGCGAATTAAAAAGAATCTAACAGGAAACAAGAGAGACAAATTACATGGTTTAAATTTTATTAAATTTAATTTTAAATAATATATTTTTTAAATCAAGTTAATTTATTAAAATCAGATCATAAAAATATAACAATTCAATAAATAAATATAATATTAAAAAATAAAATATAAAATATTATTTGCACTGAGTAATAATTTACGAGGAAGGTACACTGCACCTTATTCTCTTCTAGTTTTTCAGTGATAACTTTTTTCATAATCTCTCTTTCTTTACCCCAGTGCTATAAAACCAGTAATGTGACGGGCGTGTGTTAATTTTTGTGATTACAATTTGAAAAAATAAATTTGAATTTTTTTATAAATTATATATATATATATATATATTCAATTAAGGTTTGGAGTAAGGCTTTCCAATTAAATTTATAATTTCAAATCTATAACTACAGTAAAACATAGATTACACCATATCATTCCAAAAAAAAAACATAAACAGATGGGGCTTTTGGAAGTTGGTGTCCAGATTCTGTGCTCTACAACCGGGTTTCGAGGAGCAGTAATTTCTGTTTTTAAAGTTATTTATTTTTTCAATTGTGATTGAGTATGTTTTTAATTGTATATTTACCTTTTAAAAATATTAAATTAATATACATTTTTAATTTTTTTTATGATTTTGATGCGTCCTATTCAAAATAAAAATTATTTTAATATATTTTTAAATAAATAAATATATTTTCTCGAAAACACAGCCTTTAACGCAGCACCAGAGCCTCATATTAATTCGCGGTGAATTCGAGCTGTGGGGTTACCCTTCCTTCTCCTCTTGAATCGGGTTTGATTGTTCTTTAGGTAGTTGATGATTTCACACCTTTTATTTGAGCTTTAAAAGAAGTTATTTCACTCACCACTTTGGAATTTCCAAGATTATACAGCTGATGTGATCATGATGGGATAGACTTACTGTTTTGACCACAGACCCTATCTTTATTCCCCTTCTCCTTTTCCTCTCCCCACACGTTTCTTATCTCGTGGATTTGACTGCTCCTCCTTTCCCCTTCCATATATTGTTTTTAAATAATAAAGGATATAATTAAATAATAATGATGCACAGCATAAAGTAAAAATATTTCAAAATTTTCATCCTATATTAAAAAAATACAACTCACCACAAGTTTTGGGTTATGGTGTGATGTGTGCTTGTGGATATGATATAAAAAGGATATATTTAAATAACTATGAATTTACAAATTTCAGATTTAAAAATAAAAATAAAAAGGAGAGCATCGTAATTTCCCCTGGTGTACCCCATAGAGGACGGGGATTTTAGATAGGAATGTTTAATAAATGTTTCGAACAAATATAAATTAATATAATTTTATATATGTAATAAATAATGTGAAAATTAATCCAACTTGCATTGCTGGGCGTGACAAATTTTTTCATCCCATTTTCTTTTTTGGAGTTAGAGACTTAAAAGCTGAGCGGCTGTAGGATACTCGCCTCAACTTGGAGGGCACATGGCTCATGACTGCCAATACGGATTGTTTTCCGATGCATCCAAGCAAGGGTGGGACCGCAATTTCAAGAATTGTCTAAAAAATCTTATTAAACCCGGGTTAAATCAGTGTTAGCTTAATTATTTATTTTAAAAATGAGTTTTACATAAAAAAATATTAAATTATTATTTTTATATATAATATTAACTTCTCAATGTAAATAATGATGATAAAAAAATATTTTAATATATATATATTTTTAAAATAATTTGCATCACAGTACAAAATATTTATTAAAAGATTGTTACAAGAAGCAAGAATTTAGTAATACCATACATCATATTTTTTAGAAATATTTTTTATTAAAATATATAAAATTATTTTTTTTAATTTATTATCACTTATATATCAAAACCATAAATTTTTTAAAAATATTAATTTAATATTTTTTAAATTAAAAATACCATGAAATGAAAAAACTATAGCTAATGCCAAACCTACATGCATAAAACCAAGATTACCGATTGTATAAATTCTAATTCAAATCAAATCACAAATTAAAAATTCGTCTATTTATATTTATCTACATTTAAAGTTAAAAAAAAATGTTTGTTTAACCTAAAACACAGCAAATAACGTTAGATAAACAGACGCTAAGCTATAAAATATATTATCGTAACATCAAAAATTTATCTAATGACTCGTGAATTTCATATTAATCTAGCAATACGGATCCTTTTTCAAATAGTAAAGTGGATTGTATGTGCACTGTATGTGTTCGAATTTACTACTTTCGAGCTTCGATTTTTGAGTGAGTGGTGACCCACATTAGCGAAAATTTCAAGGGTGCTTGATAATTTCATACTCTTGTTACCTGCCCTACCCTACACAGCAGCAGCAGCATCACAGACTGGAGAAGACTGTCTGCTCAAGATATATGCTACTATTCTACCCTTTCACTTCTTTTTTATTTCTTTACATTTCTCCTTCCCATCTCCACACTCTTCTACCCTGTATCGCTACACTGCAGTTAGGTATGGTTCCTGGTTTTCCCATTCTTCCATGTCTTTAGTGTTATAATTTCGCTTTTCATCACTCACTTTCTGTTGGGCTCTTCAGGTATTGATGGGCTGTTGAAGTTTTCGCTTTTTTTTTTTTTTGCTTTTCAGCTTCAAGGGGATGTTCTCAGTGAGTTGAATGAGAAAGCTTGAGTGTTAGAGAAGAAGATAATATGTTCGTCATGTCTTTGATGATGACGAGGAAGAATGTCTCTTTGACTGTAATAACTAGAGAAAGAGAACAGATAAAGGGCAAAGGTAAAGCATACAATGTTGAAAATTTGTCCCCTTTGATAGTCACTCTTCCTTGTGCATGTCAATGAGAGATAGAAAGAGATAAAGAGAGATGCCTTATGCCATATATCCCTTTTCTCCTTTTCTTCCCCACACGTTTCTTGTCTCGTGGACGTGATGGGTTTTAATGTTTTAATTAGTCCTTGCCTTCTCCTTTGACATCTTAGGGCCTTTTGCTGGATTGGATTTATTTTCTCTTCTTGTTGGATTGTGGTTAGTGTTTTTCTTTGCTAAAAATGCCGATGTATAAGCCAAATGGCTATATAAATGTAAAGCTAGATGTGGGCGTTGGAGGGCAAGTTCTAGATCTAGAAACTGCCGTTAAGGATGGTGTTTTGGACGGTGTTGGCGGTGGTGTTTTAGTTAGTGCTGGCGTGGCGGAGAAATTGGATCTGAAGAAGATGATTGAAGAGCTTGAATCAGTAGAAGTACCGTCAGTGTTTATATGTCCAATATCGCTGGACCCAATGCAAGACCCGGTGACGCTTTGCACTGGACAGACTTACGAGAGATCTAACATTCTCAAATGGTTCTCTCTAGGTCATTGCACGTGCCCCACTACAATGCAAGAGCTCTGGGATGATACGGTGACGCCGAACAGGACTATGCAGCATCTGATTTATAGCTGGTTCTCGCAGAAGTTCTTGGCTATGAAGAAGAGATCAGAGGATGTGCAAGGAAGGGCTATTGAGCTTCTGGAAAATCTGAAGAAAGTTAAGGGTCAAGCTAGAGTGCAAACTTTGAAGGAACTTAGGCAGGTTGTTGCCGCACATTCTACGGCACGGAAGGCTGTGCTGGATAATGGTGGGACTGCCTTGGTGTCTTCTTTATTGGGCCCCTTTACAACTCATGCCGTTGGGTCTGAAGCAGTTGGAATTCTCGTGAATTTGGATATTGATTTTGCATCCAAGTCGAATTTGAGGCAACCTGCGAAGATTTCTTTAATGGTGGATATGTTGAATGAGGGTTCTATTGAGACCAAGATCAATTGTACCCGATTGATAGAAATGTTGATGGAAGGGAGTGATTTGGAGAATGAAAACTTGTCAAGCCTGAGTCTTTTAGTTGGTCTGTTGAGGTTGGTGAAAGACAAGAGACACCCAAATGGGTTATTGGCTGGACTTGGTTTGTTAAAGAGTATTTGTTCACATGAATCAGTTAGGGGCTCAGTTGTGAGCATTGGGACAGTTCCTCCATTGGTGGAGCTTTTGCCAAGTTTGAATAGTGAGTGCTTGGAATTAGCACTTTATATTCTGGAGGTTCTTTCAAGTATTCCCGAGGGAAGATTGGCTCTGAAGGGTTGTGCCAGCACAATACCGAACGTGGTCAAGTTATTGATGAGGGTTTCGGAGGCTTGCATGCAGCTTGCATTGTCAATATTATGGGCTGTTTGCATGCTCGCACCAGAAGAATGTACTGCACTCGCTGTGGAGGCGGGTTTGGCAGCCAAACTACTACTTGTAATACAGAGCGGTTGCAATCCTGAGTTGAAGCAGCAGTCGGTTGAACTATTGAAATTGTGTAGTCTAAATTACACATCAACCATTGTCATTTCTGAGTGTAAGCTTACGAGAACAATACAGTGAAGAACTATGAGAATTTGGTGATATATACCATCCGTTTCCACTGTCACGAGATGGAAAGGGGCTTGAGGTCGCGGGATTAGATGATGCAAAATGGGGTTACTTGAAGGTATTCTTTTCTCTCGCTTGTATATATCAAAGATCATAGATACACTGTATTGATTTTACATGAAAGAAGCATCATAGTGTGGATTTAGGCTAATTGCTTATTGTTTAATTATTGATCCACTGTCTATGAGCTGGTGGTTTACCAAAATTATCTAATAATAACCAAAGAGGTTATGTTGTTGTTAACTTGGCTGTTCTTTTTTAGCCAAACCGCCGCCGATCAGATCTCTTGCTTGTCCATTGTATCCATAGTCAAGATAGCAATACTGTGAACTCGGTCTCTGTAATGGAGTTTTTGCAGGGGTTAAGTGGGGCGATACAGGGAACGGCTATAGATGGGCCCTGGCATCTCTCTCCGGTAGTTGAAAGCTAGTTTTCAACGTCCCACTGATCCCCATATTTTCCGCCCTAGTTTTAAGGGTTCTCTGGAGTTTTTGCAAGGGTTAAGTTCATTTTTCTCTACAGTTTAGATTGATGGTTTACTGTGACTCAAGACATTGCAGAGTTTGTGAGTAATCTGCTTTCCGAGTAAGCTCATGAATCGTGGAAGTAAACACCTGAATCATGGTCTCCGACCTGTATTTTTTCTTGAAAGTTTTTACCCCTGTTAGTTTGTAGCTGTGTTTGTATGTAGGAAAAGCTTAACCGGTAGACATTAATTTGATGTCATCTCCTCACTGCAATTAAATTAAAGCCTGCCTGTGTGCATGCGCACGCATTTGAGTTCTGTTCGAGAATAGTAATAGCAGGGGAGTACCAATCAGTTTCTTGATTGACTCGATGCCTTTTTCCCTTCCATTTCTCTACTTTGCTTGATGGGAATTGGCACGGGAGTATTGTTGCTACTTAAATGTGGGTTTTGCTAAGTAAAATTGTCATGCGGTTGCTGAAGTCGATGTTGCTGTTCATCGAGCAATTTATTTTTACATCTGATATTGGTGGATTTCGATGGAATTAGAGAGACGGTGGAGCAAAATGCATGCAAGTTTTGGATCATCTGGGCAAAGCCTAGTCCAGGAGTCACCAGAATTTCAAGGAAATATCAAAGCGCGCAGCATCTGCCAAATTGCCTGCCTTGAAGGGCAGTTTCTTGCCAGGATGTGGATAAGTGAGAGCTGAGAAAGGATTGTAGGTGGCATTGGATTCCACTGTCGTTGTCACGAATGCATGCACACGGATACCCACCTTGGCCCAAAAAAAAATGCACAAATTAAAAACGAGTGGGAAAAAATCGCTACAAAATCTTGTAACCTAAAAAGCAGAGCAGGCAATGATGTACTTTTATATGTATTAAAAAAAATACTTTCAAAAACAATGACTAATAACCAGTGAAAACCAATATTATCCGGATGTTAATGTGTAGAACAATGGGGATTTAGTAAGTCTTAGGAATTCCATGTTTGAGAATACTAAGCAGCGACAGCATAACAGCAACAGTCGACTTCGCATTTTTTATAAAAAGAAATTGATTGCGGACATCTTTAGGCCAAGTTCCTAACTTCCACCACCATACCCGATCGAATCATGCATCCTGTATACAGAGTATTGCAGGTCATTGCACAGCTTGTACTCAAAACCAGCCTTAAAGCTCTGTGCATGGCAAGTCGCTGGGTGTACGACAACCTACAAGTTGGTGCATTGATCCATTTTATTTATTTATTGAAACGATATTGCCGAAGAAACGATACTATATAGGAAGAAAACCTATTCGAAATGAAACTTACCAGCTCGTACTAGCTAGGTTCTAGATCAGCGAGCTGTGACCAACTTCAGCTTAACATTATTCATTCAATCATTTGGTTCAGACTTCGAAGGCATAGGAGTACCGTTTAATTTGTAAGATCCTTCGTGGCCATGTTCTTGATATTTCAATGTGGCGTAGCCTATCAACGATCAAAAAACTGCAAGGAAGCTTCGTTGTTTTCTTGTCTTGACTTAATTGTCGATATGTAGGTGTGAGCTTTAAACTGTATTATTGACAAACAAGAGCATGATCCCATGAGGATTAGTTGTTTCATGTCTCGAGTTTGGTTGGAGTCTTAACTCTTTCTAGGTGGACGATAATTATTATATTTAAGCTTCACACCAAGAAGGTCGTCTGGTTAAGAAAATGTGAAAAAAATTTGTTTTGCACAGTAAATCTCAAACCCTCTAGCCTGTCTACCAGTAAACACAATGACAACGTACATATAGAGCTTGTGGTCACCACCTTGCGTACTGAACTTAAATGTTATCCTTTGCCGCGATAAACAGGAGTAGGCAAGTTCAGATTACCTGTCCACACCTGTTGTAGATGAATTATGGCCTTCAGAGTGTGTTTTTATATATATCTCTATATATATAATAAATTATTTTTAATAAATAATAGATTTATTTATTAATTCATGGGTTGATTTAATAAACTCATGATTTTGAGCTGATTTGAAATCTTTTCCTTGATAGCGTTTAGGAACACGATTAAAATTATGTTATTTTTAAATTTAAAAATTTATATTTTTTTTATTTAAAATTTTTTAAAATATTTTTTATGAATATAAAAAAATGATTTTTAAAAAATAAAAAATATTATATTAATATATTTCTAAATAAAACATACCTCAAGATATAATCCCTGTCTCAGTTAAAATCACTTCTTTTATCTTGTGACACCACAGAGGTGGCGGGTGTGACCTTTAAATTGTCGCATGTATTCTTGTTTTCTCAGGCTCCAGCTCCTTCGTACCATCCATGACCCAGGCAGTGGTAAGGCCATTCAAAGTATCCCAGATAAGTAATAAGTAAGCCCAGCATGTGACCACGAGGACCGATTGTAGCCTGCCCAAGTTTTTGCTTCATAAATATTATATTTATATCCAATACATACAGGATAAAATCAAGCCACCATGCATTGATTGCATGGTGGATCTGATCTAACCACTGTACTGTGGCCCGTGAAGGTATGATTGGGATTCTTATTGTGGTTTAAAATTTTTATAATTTAAAAAAATTAAAATAATATTTTTTTATAAGTTATTTTTTATATCAATACATTAAAATAATATATAATTATTAAAAATAAATTTAAATAAAAAAATTAAAATTTAAAATAACAGGATACATTATTCTTTTATTTCATTACAAGTTTTTATATCAACACATTAAAATAATTTAAAAATATTAAAAATAAATTAAACAAACAAAATTGAATTGCTGCTGGTTGCAGTAATAATACAAGTAACAAGAGGTTTGCTTAAAATCTGACAGGGAGGAATTTGGTTTGAGTGCAGGGGAAGAAGTTTAAAGAAGAAGAAATAACAACCTGAAGGCATGGATAGAGGTGAGCATAGAATAATTGAAGTATACATGATATTTATACAAATTGACTTGAGAAGCCAAAATATTGACCTGATATATTCTTATAAAATTATCTATAAAAATTAACGAAAAATTAATTTAAAATGTTGATTGAGAAATGAAACTAAGAAAAAATAGTTAGATTTTTTTAAAAAGGAATTAGTTTGGTCTGGTACAGTTTTGACTTTGATTTTGATTTAAATTGTAAAAATAAGAAATCAAACCAAAAAAACCAAAATTATCCACGATCAATTAATTTAAACTATATGGTTTCAACAAGAACAAAACCAAATTTAATTCATCTATTTCAGTTAATTCTCTTTTTAAAAGGAATTCCAGCTGGTTGGATTTTTTAATACAAATTAAATGTTTCCAACGACATTCACTACCCGAGGCACAAGGTCTTAATAGTCGTCATAAAAGGATTATTTTTCTTGAGTTTTTATCTTCAAGGTAGCACAATAAAAGTATAATATTAAAATAGTGATACCCAAAACTTCTTAAAATATAGAAATATAGAGGGGCAATTTTAATAATTTTTTAAAAGCTATTTTAAAATAAATAAATACTACTTATCATCTCTTATGCTAACTAATTAAAAGTGATGAAAACACATGTTTTATGTGTTATTTTGAAAGAAAGAAAAAGAACTCCACTTCTCTTACGACGAAATAAAGGAAATTCCCTGCCGTCGTGGGAAAATCCATCTGGATGCAAGAGAGAACGATTGAAGCACTAGATTCCCCCCAACCGAACTTTTAATTTTAAAACGACCCCTTACCTTTCCACCAATCACTTTCTCACCCCTCTCCCCTCTCCCCTCTCCCCTCCTCCCCAAACCAAAGCCATGTCATGGCTGGCTCGCTCTATCGCTACATCCCTTAGACTCGACGATGAAGACGACCATTCTGAAAACGATGGCGCATCTAAAACTCCTAACAACTCCTCACCAGTAGAACGTAATGAGGAAGAAAGACGAAGAGATAATGGAATCAACAATGAAGTGCAAGTACAGGAATCGGAGGTCGAAGAAGAAGAAGAAGAGCGTAGAGGCGTTAAGGAGGATCTTACAGAATTGAAGCAAACCCTAACGCGTCAACTTTGGGGTGTTGCCTCTTTTCTCGCTCCTCCACCGGATCAGTCGGTCTCTTATTTGGACCAATCACAGCCCCCCTATCGATCCGCATCATCTTGTGAGGAAAGAGAGCCGTTTGATTCGAGGATCGGGCACGATTTTTCTGAGATCGGAGGAGGGTTTAGGAACATGTCGAAAATGGCGTCCAATTATTTTCCGTTTCGATCGGAGGAAAATGGGAGAGAAAATCTTGGAGGAGAGAATTTGGAGGAATTGGAGACGGAGGATTTTGGAGGTGAGGATGACGACGACGACGATTGGGAGCTAGAAGGAGCGGTAGGGATTACCGATGAGGTTTTGGCATTTGCGAGGAATATCGCTATGCATCCAGAAACTTGGTTGGATTTTCCTCTTGATGAAGAAGAGGACTTAGATGGTGGGTTTCAGTGTTTTTTATTTAAATTGATTTTTTTAATTTGTTTTGTGTTTCTGTGATTAATTATTGGAGCGTTACTAGTTGTTGATTGGATTATTTATGTCTCTTTGCACAATGCTATGCTCTTGTGCTAAATGTGCTGCGAATGGTGATGCCCTATGGACTTAGATTGGATTCTTATTAGAGGTGGCATTGCACATGTATTATTGCCTCAGTAAGAAGTAAGTTCTTGGCACTAAGAGAAGGTTCTAATTGAAAGTTCGCGCATGGAACAGATGGGTTTATATCTTTTTGTGTGGATTCGATTCGTGCTCTTGCTAAAAATGAAAACATAGTAATGGAATTTGTTTGGTAAGTGGAGAATTAGCTAACAAATGGGCTTGGTTGTGTGTTCAATTCTGCCGTATGGAACTTCGAAGCATGAAGTGCTTGGTTGTCATCTTATTTAGCATTATCTGTAATTTGAATTGTGTGTGGAAAATTTGTTAATAAATGTGCCTGGTTGTGTATTTGATTGTGCTGTATGGAATGTCGAAGCAAGCAGTGCTTTGTTGTCATCATTTTTAGCATTGTCTGTAATTTGAATCATATCAAAACATTGCACGGCTCAGAATTAGTGGTTCTGTAGTAAGAACTCTGCTGTTCGAATATGATTATGTACATTGAATATGTGGTTCAATTGCCTCAAATTAAGTTTCAATCATGACTTGGTGGCTAAGTTTCATCTTGTCACTTTAAGTGTGCTTGCTTAATTGTTGCTTTTGATATGTTTATACTTGATTTATATTTATTTAGTGATAGTCTGCTTGATCTCCGCTTATGTGATTTATGCTACATGCACTTCTATAATATAGTCTTCTTTTTTTTCCTTCTTTTAGATTTTGACTTGTCTGATACTCAACGAGAGCATGCTTTGGCTATTGAACGATTTGCTCCCAGACTAGCTGCTCTCAGAATTGAACTTTGCCCTTGCCATATGACTGAGAGTTACTTCTGGAAAGTTTACTTTGTTCTTCTGCATTCTAGACTCCACAAGCATGATGCAGAAATTTTGTCCACGCCTCAGGTAATATTTTTTTCCTGCTCAATCAAATTGATTGAAAACTTCTCAACTTAAATATTTCTCAACTCCTCCATATGTCGGATCAACATGACTTCATACTTGTTGACCTTGTGAAACTTGTTTTTCCTATTGCGTGCTCATCCTTTATCAATGAATAATATATGACCTCCAATCTAGTTGCTTCTATTGAAAATAAAATAAAAATTAATCTTTCTTCAAATTTTTGTCTCATGTTTTTACGAGAGAATTTGACAAAATGATGATCGATTTATGTTTTCATGGTTTTGCTTATTGCATAATAGAAATCTGTTGAATATCAGTGTTTAGAAATGCTATCATGCTATCCTTGTATATTTTGCTCCAGTGTATCTTCAATGTTTCTTCTTCATCTACAAGCACATCAAATAAGATCAATCTTTGAGTCTCCATTGGGTGGTATAAATTTGGTGCACTGAAGGTTCAATCTAGTGAAATGTATGCTTGGATATTATAATAAACACATCGGTGATACTTGTGAGCTGTGATTGTTTCTTCCAAGTATAGCTGGGTGGAGCCTTGGGAACACTTTTGAAGTAAATTGTTATCTTCTGTAGTATGTTGGTGCAACATTTTGAGATGAATAGTTATGCTGGCAGTTGTATCCAGTATATGTATAGATATGTATTTGAAGGGGACAGGGAATTCATGAAGTACAGCTAGTGAAAAACATATGACCTTGTTCCTCAAGGGAAAGGTAAGAGGAAGATTATGTTATTCTTTTTGGTAAATTAATAGTGCATTTCATATCAAGCTCTTGGGATTTATTGGTTTGATTGGTAATTGGTTAAATTTTTGGTCGTGCAAATGACATGGGGAAGATCAAACTTGATAGGTTGCCATATGCTGCAATAGCTTTTTAATAAAAGGGAATGTTTTAGTTGTGCAGCTGTGGAGAAATGTAGCTGCATTTTTATTTAATGATTGATGTTATTCTATTGGCGTTAGGCATCAGCATAGTTGTCCTGAGATATTTGAAATTCACAAGCACCTGTAGTTACAAGCATACACCCACTACTAGCAGGTAATGGAAGCTAGAGCAATGTGGATGCAGGAGCTACATAAGCAAACCAAGCCAGATCCTGACTGGTTTGGAAGTGCCCGTGTAAAAGATGGTGATAATGCTCTGCATGAAGATTTTGAGCGTGCCAGGACATTTGATTTTGCACAGACCTCTATCATGACAATGGATTATGAGACTTTGAAGCACCCAATTGTGAGCACGGAGATGCACTTTGTTGATAAGTCTGCTATTGAAGAGAAAACAGTGATAAAAACTGAGGATAAGGATGTGCAGCTGGTTGGTTCATCTTTGAGAACAGTTGTTCCAAACTATGAAGAGGACGAGGATGACTGGCTAAATGAGGAAGATTCTGACTTGGGTGGTTACAAGACCATAATTCCTGTGGGGAATGAAGAAGACTTCTCTTTCAGCGATCTTGAAGATGATGCCAGCAGCAGCATACCAGTAAAATCTAAGAGAGTTTCAGAAGGTACTGATACTAAAACAACATAAAACTATTTTCATGCTTCAGCTTGGCGTAAGCTTTGCTGATTGGGTTCTAGATGAAACTGTGAAGTCATCTGGTATGAACACGAGGGCTGAGAACATGGACAACTCACTGCATATATGTGAACCGTATAGGGGAGGGGGGTGGGAGGGCTGCTATGATGCTTCTTGTTTGGTGCTCTTTCTGTACATGATGGTTGTTTGAATCAGGTTTTATAGAGAGAAATGATTTGTTGATTGATTTTGAGATGATTGTAAACATATCGTTTTATAAACTTAAAATGACTCAGCAATGAAAAAGAATGCTTGTTGTTGATGAAATCGGCCCATTTCCCCCCTCCTTTTCTAACGTAATATAAACAGCTCGAGCTATAATTTTTTATGACGAAAAACACGCACGCTCGGCGAGACCTCATCCTTCGGCCTGCATTCTGATCTAATATGAAATCACATTATGGTTCAATTGTTCTTCAATGTCAATCGTTTACCGAAGGCAATGCTACAACAAAAAAACCAAAAACAGAAGAGTTGGTGGTTAGCACTTTCAAACGTTTTTGAAATATAATCGAAGAATTTGCAATTTGTTGTAGAATTCCTATTGATTTCTTTTTCGCTACAAGGAAGAAGGTTGAATTTGAGATATCCTAGAAATGGATGGCATGATTAATACATCACTTCTCCATCTACAAGTTAATTGACAGAGTTCCTCATGTTCATAGAAGTATATGCTATACCCGAATAAATAAATGCGGAAAAATTCCAATTCAATATAACTATCAACAGAAACTCTAAAGTGCGTGGGAGTTTCAATGTAGCCAGAGTGAAAAAAAAATCAAGTCTGGGGGGGGATATTATTCGGGAATGATGGTGTCTTTTCTATTTTTTTAAAAGTACAAATATGTTTTTATCTACAAAATCAATAAAATATAAAGTTGTTGACCGGGTGCTTTCTTGATTTTTATTAATTTTTTTAATAATAAAAATACTTCTTTACTTCCAGAACAAAAAAAATATCTAAGTTGTTGGACAATGGTTGTCTTAGTTTTTCCATCACTCATGCAAATTGAAAATCCGTAATTTTTGAAATTATCAGGTTGTTGGAGGTGTTGATATTTTTATGTTAGCTGTTGAAATGGTTACTGAAGGTGTTGGTATTTTAATGTTGTATTTTAAATATTTAAATTATAAAAGATAGTAGTGGCGTGTGTAAAATATCCGTTAATAATTATATGTTATCTATACTTTTTATAGATAGCACATGAGACACCATTCAATGATAAAATTTAATATTTTATTATTTTTTTAGATGCACCACTATATTCTCTTTTACATGATTTAACATGTGATAACATGTGGGGGTCAAATTATCGCTAGTGGCCATATGTATTTTTTTCTTTTTTTTCTTTTCTCTCAAATGGTTAAATACATGATTGTTCTTTTATTTTTTTGTTTACAATTATGGTTTTTATTATTCTAATTTGTCATTTTGTTATCATTTTTTTATAAAGTTTTTTCTCCTTTCCATTTAGTTCTTTAATTAAGATTTCTCATGTTTTATTTTTTATATTTCAATCCTCATTCTTTTAGCTTTTTATTTTGTTCTTAGAAGTCTTTGTTTTTCAAATTAGCCCTTCAATTATATTTTTTTATTTTTGATTTTGATCCTTATTTTTTTATTTTTTCCTTTACCCTTTTGATGAAGTTTTTTTACTTTTAATTTCATCTTTCAATCAAAAGTTTTTATTTTTTTATTTTTTTAGTTTGACCCTTTTTTATTTTTTTTGTTAAAGCTAATTTTCAATTTAATTCAATCTTTAATTGAAAATTTTTATTCACCCTCTAATTACCAATTTATTTAATTATTACTTTCACTTTTTTTTTATTTTTTACTATTAATTTTTTTCTTAACTTCATCTTTCGATATTTAATCATTTACTGGGGATTTGACTTTGCACAATCTTTGCATGGTCTAGGTCATGGTCCTTGCATGCATTTTTTTAATTGCTTTGTTTGTGTTTAATTTCCTAGGATAGTATTCTAATTATTCTATATATTTTTTTTCTTGTTTTGAACCTATGAGCTTTATTTTTTAAAATAAAAAATATTCATTTTTAAATAATATTGTTGACGTATTTGGCCTTGTATAATATTGTTTTAGGGCATAAGTTTATTTAGTTAGTTTTATTTGTATTTATTTTTTAGGTCATGAATTTTTTAAAGTGTGAATCAATTTAAATAAACAAATTCAATAAATAAAATCAAGTTAATGTTTAAATATCTTAATTGACATCCATCTTTTAATTTCTCTGTTGATTATTGTTAATGAGTTTTTAAAATTATTTTTATATAAATGAATATCAATTATTTAATTAGATTCTTGCATTAATTTTTTGATTTATACTTTGAATTTTTTATGTAACAAAACAAATCAAAATGACATGCATGCTCGATAATTTTTAATTTTTTTTTTAGAACTAATGGTGAAACACAGATTAAATACCTAGCGAAAACTAACTGGGGGTTGTCATGTTGAATGAATTGACTTGTTAATTAATGAATAGATCTCATTTATGATTTATCTGAAAAAAATTTAAAATAATATTTTTTAATAAGAAAATAACCAATCAATTTTTTTAGATGCCCAAGACAATATTATTTTAATAAAAAACAAACAATCCAAAATAAAATCCTACTCATACTGAATTTTACAACTCACTAATTGAGTATCCGGTAATGTGATGTATAATTTTTTTATTTAAAAATATATAAAAATAATTATTTTTTATTTTTCAACATAAAAACATTAAAATTATTGAAGACAAAAATTAAAAAAATATCAATTTCTTTGAATGAAAAAAATTTCTTAAAAAACATTAAAAAACAAAAACTATCTCGCTCACGTAAAATTGTGTTTTATAAATCATTTATTAATCATAAAAGGTACAGAAAAACAAAGGAGGTGGTTGTTGGGAGTATAAATCCTATCGATAACACATCAACAACCACAACGGTGTGGTGTGATGGCTTCATAATAATAAATTTGCCGTGGAAATCGTCCAAAGTCAACAGTCAGACCCCATACCTTTTCTCTATTTTATTTTCTTTAATCTTGCAAACGCGATTGATTCCATTTGGTAGCCTGATGATGCACCACAGGATCTGACAGCGTGGCAAATCATTTCTTTAACCTGAAACTTGTACATCAATGAGCAGCTCCCACGACTCCACAGAGGAAAAGGAATTAAAAAAAAATCCCTCAACAGATTTAAAGTCCATCCTAACCAGCCAATCAGCTCCCATTACATCTACTCCTTTTTTGTCTGTTCTGTTGCCACACTTGCCCTCTCTCTCCCCTCGCCCGTGTCATCAAATCCAGGTTCCTCGGAACACGGTAGCGTGATGAGATATAATTAAAATTATGTTTTAATTTAATTATAATTTTAAAATTATTTGGTTTTGCATTACTTTCATTTGAAACTTTTTCCTGAGATATTTATCATAAAAAAACCATAATTTATAGTTTTTCAAAAACTTATTATTTAAATTATTATTATAATATTAAACACAGGTTTTGTTTTTTAGTTTTGTTAAATTTGTTTTGGCAATTCATAATCCAAATTAAATTCAAGTCAAATTTTTAATTAAATTAAATTAAATATTAATTTGTAAATTACAAATAATTTGATCAAGTTCTTAATAACTAGTAAACTAAATATTTTTTTTAAATTATATAGGTCATTATCAAGAAAAAATAAAAATAAAACAATTTCATTTTAATAGAAATATATCAAAAATAAGTTTTAAAAAATAAAGAAATATTATTTTAATAGATACTTGAAAATAATTATTAGCGTAATTATAAACAACTCCTTTATTAATTTCCTCAGTTCAGCTGTCTCAATTTTTTATGCGCTACTAACTTCATCCATTTTCGTACGGTTTTATTTACTCATCTTTTACTGATTCAACTACCAATGGCAAAACATCCCCAGCAACGCTTAACAACATTAATAAGAGACCAAAACAAACCCTAGATTCTTCGGTTATATAAACTACCATCTCTGTCTGTATCTCTGGGCTCATTACCCTCTCCCCTGTTTCACAATTCAAGCCCTCGGGTTCCCTTTAGCGGAAGCGATGGATCTTGAATTGGTGAAAAGTGGTTTCCACTTTTCTAGGAGGAAAAAGAAATTGTTAATTCTTCTAGCTGTTTTCGGTGTATCTGGCTATGGGTTTTACAAGTTGTATAATTTGCCTGCTGTGGTAAGGAAAAGGAGGAGATTCATTAAACTAATGGGGGCTTTGATTTCTATTGCCGAAATGGTTTCTGATTCCACGGAGACCATTAGTATTGTCTCCAAGGATTTGAAGGAGTTTTTACAATCTGATTCGGATAAAATCCCTAATAGTTTAAAGCAAATTTCCAAGATTGCGAAATCGGATGAGTTTTCTGAGTCTTTGATGAGGGTTACTCAGGCTTTGACCGTTGGAGTTTTGCGAGGGTATAATTTGGAGTCTGGAAATGGTAACACGGTAGGGTTAGGTTCTGGGAATGTGAATTTTTCTGATAAGGTGATGGAGAGGTTGTTTTCCAATGAAGGAGCTGGGTTTGTTTCTGTTGTGGCTGGTAGTTTTGCGAGGAATTTGGTTTTGGGGTTTTATTCGAGTGGTGGAGGTCAAATGGGGTCGAGTTTGTCAGACGTGCCTGGATGGGTTGGTCTGGTTTGTGATGATCGGTGTAGGGAGCTCATTGCTGATTGCATACAGAAGTTTGTGAGCTCGGCGGTTGCTGTTTATCTGGATAAGACGTTGAAGATCAATTCTTATGATGAGCTTTTCACTGGCTTGACAAATCCAAAGCATCAGAACAACGTGAAGGACGTTTTGGTTTCTCTCTGTAATGGTGCTGTGGAAACGCTAGTGAAAACATCTCACCAAGTGTTGACCACAAGTTCGAGTGAAAAATCGGGTTCTACTTGTTCAATTGTCGAACAGGGTGAAGTACTGGGTGCGACAAAAGATGAGTTTCTCAGTCGAGAAGCATGTATGAAAGATGGAAACTTTCTTGATGGGGTTCAGAGTGATGGATGGGTTGGAAAGGTTTCATCTACTTTGTCAGTGCCAAGTAATAGGAAATTTGTGTTTGATGTGACTGGGAGGGTGACGTTTGAAATGATAAGGTGTATTGTGGAATTCATGCTGTGGAAGATGTCAGATGGGGTGAAGAGAAGTCTCAATGTGGTTCAGGAAGAGATAGTAGACAGGGGACTCGAAGTGGTTAGATATGTTGGGGCTAAGTCCTCTGTTATTGTTACTGTATGCCTTGCCTTGTATTTACATGTTCTGGGTGGCACTAGGGTTCTCTTACCTGCTTAAGCTGACAGGGCTCTGCCTTCCCTCATGAAGTAGCTCTTCTTGTGGAAATAGAGAGGTCTTGTGTGTATATATTTGTACCTCTTGGTTAAAATGATATTATAGTGAGCATACTCATTGTGATGGTGGTTGAAGCCTCAATTCTTTGCACTCTTCTATTAAATTTGTTTCTTATAATGGAATTGGCCTTCTTTTTTGAAAAAAAAAAAGGGAACAATAAAAAGAAACCAGATTTGATGCATCAAATTACAATCTTACTTCCTGACACTTGGATATTTACCTTCAATATGCTTGGTTTTATGTTGATACATGGAAGCCGCAGTTCCATGCTTTTTGTTTACATAGTCTATGCAAACTAAGCTAATTCCTTGACCATTGCTGTGAAGAAAATAGAATAAATTTCTTAACGTGGAGAGAGTGAGAGATGGGGTGTTAGGAACTGCTAGAAAGCCTTTACTTTCTCCCCTTTATACTATACCAATAGAGTTACAACAAGTTACCTGTGTTAAATAAGATCAAGCATGCTGAGATGAACTTGGTGGTTGGATCATTTCCCGAGGATAGAAGTAGCGAGTGATCTGTTGATTTCCTGTGGTTAAGAAGTTATTGCAACAGAGAAGTTCTGGTATGCATGTTCGTCTTCTGTTCTGCTGTGTATTCGGACTCGCAGTTTTTTTTCTGGGTCCCCAGTGTAGTATTTGTGTTTGTGTTTGATAATTATCCTAGTATCCTGGGATAGAAGTAACAGATGCATAAAGGATATAAACATGTTTTATTAGAGGAATATAAAATAAATCTGTATTTGAGATAATTTTAGAGTGAATTTATATATTTTCAAAACAAAAACAATTGGAAAATAGGTTTTTTCTGTCTTTATTATCTCCATCATTTTCATTTTGAGACATTACTAAACGCAATTTTAAGCTCGTCTATTTGTATTTCTTCTTGAAAGAAGCGTAAGTCTAAACTAATTTAGACTCCCTCTCTTCACCTCTAGAGAAAGAAAGAAAAAGGCATGCATTCCGGGCAGAGAATTACCCACGAATGGGTGATTTTACTACTTTTTAACCTCGCCATTGATCCTGAGTTTTAATGGAATGATCCCGATGGGTTCAAACGGGTAGTTATTGATGCTATTTCCTACCCCATTAACACAGTCGAGAGAAGGTAATTAAGTGATTCTCACACCAATCCATTATATTCTGCTAATGCAGATTTTGTTGTTGTTACTGGTTGACGCTGTCAAAGATCTACAAGAAAAGTAGAAGTTTAAACATAGCTATTGGTGTTATTTTAAGCTGCACTTGAAAATGATAATTGAAGCTGATTGGATACGTAAGCTGCACTTGAAAGTGATAATTGAAGCTGATTGGAAACACCTGTAAGTTCTGCTGAAACTTTGCTTCCGTGTTTGACACCCTGCCTTCAACTTTTGCAACAAATAGATATGGATTGTGGAAAGAGTGTTCTCTACTGCAAAAGATAATGTGATCGCGCTGTCCTGATAGGAATTAGCATTGCAAGCTGTGTGAATTCTGGAATAAGTGTAAATCATTTGCCAGCACTTGTTGCTTTCACTGGCCCGAGAACACCAAAAAACCAGTGCTAAAGGAGTCTGCTTACCTTTCTTCTAAAGAAGAAAGAGGTCATTGCTCTCGCATAGTATTCTATGAAGCTTCCTTTGTCATATCTAAAAAATACGAAAGACCCAAAGACTTTTTGTATGCTTTGGAATTGTGCGATTGGAAATTGAAGGCAACACAGTAGTTTACATTGACACAGGTCGATACATGGGTTAGGCGGTCAACCCAAGCTATATATTTTTTTCCTAGAATCCTTGCAAGACATCGTTTTAAAGGTGTTTTTTTCTTTTTTAAAACACATTGTTTTGATAAAAAAAAAAAAAACAACTATTCAAAGTAAAATCTAACCTAGGCTAGGCTTTAGGCCAATAAATCATCGAGTTGATGGTCAAGTTAGGCTTAAGACTTGTTTTGGACAAATTTGATTGGAATTTTCTAACACATAGGGGTGACACAAGTCTTACCGAAACAATTTATGTTTTTATTTGCTTTCCCAAACATGTAATCGCCACGAAACTTTAATTCTCAGCAGCCACTAGCCCTTTACGAACCACAGATCGGCAGTAGCAAGAAATTACACATAGATTGCACACTGTGATGCTAAAAGATTGCTTTGATTATATACTTATTCTGATTCTGGTAATGAACTAATTCCTCGTAACAGAGTTGATCACAGAGAAAAGTGAACACAATTTTTGAGACTGTAATACAAATAGCGGGAAGTAGGATATGTTTCTTAATATATCATCACCAAAAGATGTACTATAACTTCCATCTTTATTGATTTTACAATTGCACTATAGCTAGCTTATGGATTCTGCTTCTGTGTGTAGATATAATCCACTTGAGCTGCGAGGGTCCTTCTCGCCAAGCATGCCTCTACCCCTAGTCCTTCACAGCTCTCAACAACCGCAGCCTCATCTGCCTTGACATCCTACGTATCACATTAAAAACAAGAGTCCAAAATCACAACAAAGAAACGTATAATTAGAGTCTATCAATATATACAAATAAAAATGGTGACTGACATGATGACTGAGAAACATAAAGACCAAGTTAGGTTTTCACCAGAGTTTCATCGGATAGGACTGGCACCGGCTGGGGACGAGCAGCATAAGTAAGCGTAAAGCTGAGGAGAAGGGCTATGGTGAAAAGGGCTGTAAGCTTAGACATCCTTTCGGCTAATGGTTGCCCTCTGGGTTTCTTATGTGGTGTAGAGCCGCGAGACAAGGAAGGTTGCTAGGAGGTGAATCATTATATAGTTGGCAAGGAGAGGGCAATGGAATATGTGAAAAGGTAATTAAGGTCAAGGTAATTGCGTTAGCAATATAATAACCAATTAGGTCATGACACGTTGACGGATTACACGGTTTATGATTATACCGTGACTGTGCTAGCCATGCAAGAAATGAAAAATTATTAACATGTGCACGAAGAATAGATTTCAAGTTTTTATGCAAATCTTTGGTCCAAGCGTGTGCGTTGACGATTGGAATTTTTCCAATATTTTGGTGTTAATTTTTCAGAATTCAGTGAACTTTTTATACCTTTCGAGAAAATCACACTATTTCCTTAATATTGGAAAAAAAAATAGGGAAGGAAAGAATCTTCTTTCTTTATTCCATTTAGTTCATTCAAATAGTTGATTTTAATCCTTTTTTTATGACAATTTAATAATAAATAAAGTACAATAATTATATTTAGATTTTGATTAACAGGTGTATTAAGGATAGGGTTAATGATTTTACCTGATTTTTATTTGTATACCAAATCATGATTGTTCATTTTGGATCTGATGATTTCTAATAAATATGATAATCATGGAATGATCCCATATCAAAAAATATATCTGTTAAAAATAACAAATAATTTTTTAAAAAAATATATTATCTTCTCGGATTTGGATGCTATCATTTTTTAAAAAGAAAAATCCTTTTAATGCAAGCAATTTTTTTTTATATGACAGTAATTTTGATTGTTCCTTTCAAAATATTAAAAATATTTTTCACTATTAAATTATTGAAATTGTAATTAATTTCTTGAGATGACTTTAAAATTAAAATTAAAATTTACTTAACAAAAACTTAATGCTTTTATTCCAGTTTAATTTAAATTTGAATTATAACAAACAATATTTTGAATTATCAAGAAAATATTGCACAGGGAAATATTTTTCAGCATCAAGAAAATAGTCATGAAAAATTATTAACATGTGCGTAATTTCCAGTCTGCTTTTTCTATGTTATTAGTTTTTATTTTATTTTTAAAAATTTATTTTTAAAAAATAATCCAGAAATAAATTATCACATTAATAATTCTACATTTTACAAATGTAGGAGAACCAGGGCCAGGAGCTTGATGATCCAGCCTTTAGTCCTGGTGACTTGTCGTGTTGTAGCAAAGTAACTCGGGAATTGGAGACAACAACCAGCTGAACGGTGAGGAGAGGGACTGAGAGATTGTTTACAGGCGTTGCATTTTCTTTCTAGTTTTTCTTGAAGATTTTGCTTGTTTGTTTTAATTTCTTTATTGTGAGTTTGGAAGTACTCTGATGCTAATAAGTTATGTCGTGTGGTTAAATTGAAGTTTTTGGAATTAAAATTAGTTGTCTCGCGTATAATTAAAATAAAGGAATTACTGATGAAATTGCACGGAACCTTTTAGCTATTTATTGATTTGCTCATCTATTTTATTGCTTAAAAAATTAAATCTACAATTATAATTGAAAAATTAAAAAAAAAATCTCTTTAACCATTAAATCTACTTCTCGAAGTTTATAGAACTCTTAATCAATTACCAATTTTATTTTCTTTAATGTTCCTTTCTATGTGCGTGTTTTTTTTAGTGATGGACAATCATCACTGGTGAGAGCATATGGTTAGGGGTTTATAGTGCCGGGGAGTATGATACCTTTCTTCTCCTGCAGTTCTCCTCTGTTGCTTGGTGGCGATTGCGGACACGTGAGAGCAGACATCACACAGGATGTCTGAAAAACACATGGGCTTTGAGCCCGATAACATGGCTGGGGGTTACATACCTCAAAAGCCTGGGAAACTATCAGAGCTAATGGCCCGCCGCCCTCGCAGAATGCCAATCAAAACGTAGCCTTCAGAATATGCAAGATTACACGTGGCGTGTCTTTATCCATCGTACTTGTTCCATGTGGTCTCGAGTTTGGTCGGTGCCAGGCTGGGTCGTGGGTTTGCGTATGTATCTCAAAATTATATAGTTTCGAATTTATAAAATTAAAATGATGTTATTTTTTAAAAAATTAAAAAAATAAAATTTTATTTATTTGGATAAAAATTAAAAATATAATACTTAAAGCAATCAAATCTCATCCAAATTTATTCAAATTAATCAAATTATAAATTAAATTATTAGGTTATTCAAATTAACATAAATTAGTTTTCAAAGAGGTTTTTAAAAAAATCCAACACAAATCAAGTTTGTAACCCGTTCAAATAGAGTTTAGTTAACAATAAACCAAAAAAGAAGAGAGTTTGATATACCCCTCCACGTAAAATAATATTTGTTTGATTAGTGCTTTGTTTTTTTCTTTGATTTTTTTAATTAATTTTTTTTTTGATTTCATTATTTAACACTGAATCAGTTAAAAATTGAGTTTCATAATATTTTTTTATTTTCTTTTTGTACGGATATCTTAGTTTCATTATCATGATTGCATGTTTTGATATTTTAATCCCAATTAAATTAAATTAATTTTTTATTTTCTTTTTAAAAGGTCATCTTGGTTTTAGAACTCGGTTCACAAGTTCTTTAGTGTTGATTTTATTTTTATTAAATTATTTTTTTCTCACGGATATAGATCACAAGTTTGATGAATTGACCTAATTAAATTGGTTATTTTTTTTAATTTTATCATTTAATATTGTGTTTGATTGAAAAATAAATTTCATAATTTGTTTTGATTTTTTAATTATCAGGTTATATTAGCTATATTAGCTTTATGATCCAGTGATAGTGTTTAATATGAGTTTACTTTACTTATTTTTTATGTCATTTATTTAATTAAAATATTTATAAATGTCACCGTTCAACATTAAATCTAATAAGGACGATTGAAAATTGAAATTTATAATTTTTTTTGATTTGTTTTTTATAAAATTATCCTAGTCTCATAATCAAACTCGTGTATTTAGTAGATCAACTTGAGTTAAATTAGATTATTATTTTTATTTATCTTATACGAGATTATTTTGATTTGATGATCCATGTTATGGTTTGACAAGTTGTCATAAGTTGAATTCCTGTAACAATAAGGCCAAGGTATTTTTGCCTTTTTCATTCTTCTTTGTAGAGTATTATTATTAACACGTCGTTAAAGTTAAATAATCTATAACTAAGCTTTAGGAGGGTAATGTTTGGTTATTTTATTATATTTTTTATTTAATATTGTTGGGTGGAGGGGGTTAAGGGCCAATTTGATATTTTCATTAAAAGAAATTGTAAGCGTGTGTTTCAGATGCTCCAGCATATGAAAGGCTCCCTCACCCTTTGTGCAATGTGTGTAGCGCCTTCTAATAGCCAATAATCACATTACAAGATAACTTTCGATGCGTCTTACTGCCCTATCATGGTTGACCGGCACATGTCTCCACCTAACACACGACTAAACTCGAACCATATTTTTTTTTTTTGCCTCTCTTTTCTCACTCTCCAACCTTGAAAAATATGCAACTCTTGCAAAAAATTTAAAAAAGATGCTATTTGTTTAATTCATCACATTTCATCTTTATTTTTCTAGTTGTATCATGTTTCATTTATATTTGTTTTCAATTTGATCTCTTGTCATTTAATTTTTCTATCCAATTTGTCCTTTTTATTCTATGATGTTTTAGATTTGATCCTCAATGTTTTGATTTCTAATTTAGATTATTGGATCTTTAATCAAATTTTAATTTCTTTTTAATTTCATCTTTGAATCCATGATTTTATTTTTTATTTTTATTTTGGATTATTTTATGATTTTCATTTTTCTTTTTAATTTTGACATTCAATTTAATATTTGATGATACTTATAGTTTGAGCCTCAGTAGTTTAATTTCTAATTTTTTTTTATAATGTTTTTCTCAAATTTTAATTTGTTTTACATTTCATTAATAGATCTATAATCTTGATTTTTGAATAAATTTGATCTTTATTCTTATTATTTTTATTTTTATTTTATTTTGAATTCATTTGTTAATTTGATATTTTTATTCCACCTTTCAATTCATAATTCTTGTTTATCCTCTCAAGTTTTTTTTTAAATAAAGTTTTTATTCTCTTAATTGTTTACATGCCCCACGTGATAATAAATTTAGGATAATTATCGGATTATGGGTCGAGTGGCTTGGCTTGTGTGAATACAAGGCAACCAAATCCTTTTGCTTTATAAGAAAATCAAAATAACATCATTTTGAAAAAAAAAAAGATAAATAGTCAATGATTTTTTATTAGATTTTTCCTGAGTTACAACTCAAGTTTTGATCATTTTACAGTGTATCATTTCTCCTCTAGTTTCTTTTGAAACTCGGGTTAGTCTAAGTCAAGGGTCATCTGAGTCACGGGTTAACCTGTCAAGTCGAGTCATGTTTTAAAATAATTGATTTTTATATAATCTTGATCGACATATAAGCTATTTTTAAAATATTTTATAATAAAAATAAAAAATAGTTTGATACAATCGAGGTGGTATGATAAATTTGTAACTTGTAATCAACTAGGCATCCTATCTAGATAAACCACAAGGTTTAATTCTTAGTTAGTCAAATATTAAAGGCTAAAATTAAAAAAAAATCAGTTATAAAAAAATATTAAAAACAAAATATAGCAATTGAAAAAATAAGCATCAAAATTAAAATTAAAATAAAATAAATATTTTTTTATTGAAGGCTAATAAAAAGAAAAATAAATTTTAAAAAAATACAAGAAAAAATAATCAAAATAATGAGTATCAAAATTAAAAATAAATTTTTTTTAATTGAAGGGTGGAATTGAAAAAAAAATCAATTTAACAAAGAACTATAAAACAATAAAAAGAATAAAGACCAAATTTTTTTAAAATAACAAATCACAAATTAGATTGAATTATCAAATTGAAAACAAATTAAAATTTTATATAAAAAATGCGAGAACAAAAATTCAATATTAAAATGAGAAAGATCGAACTCAACATTTCAAAATCAAAGGATGACTCTGAAAATTTACATGGACAAACATAATTTTCTAAGAGACAAGAGACAAAAATAAAAGAATGAAAAAAAAAAATCATTCGGGATCAACCACCACCCCAACATCTCCATATGTTGTCACAAAAAAAAAAGAATATCATGACACTTTCAATGAAATAACGGGAATCGCTGTTGTATTGCTAGAAGGTGTGTCATAGACCACACAACACCAAAATACAGTTGTGCCTTCCACACACACAATAACCATTTTTTATTTTTCAATACTATCTTATATTTATTAAAATAACAAAGTATTTTTTAGCTGATATAATAATAATGGAAAAAATGAACGTGAAAATACAAAGACATTTTTAGATGATAGTTTATTTTTTTTGTTTTTAATAATATTTTAGTTATTTTATTGTTCTTTTAAAAATATAAAAAATTTATTTGTTTTCATTCAATTCAATAATAACTAACGAGTCTTCTTAAATGACCATCCTACTGAGTCCACTATGTCTTGTTAAATAACTACCGCCATTAATAACCTTCATAACTGGCTCAATATTTTTTAATGGTGAGAATAGCAAAACTGCTATGCGAGCGGAGTTTTTCAAAGGGATTTTAACTTTTGTTAATAATTTTATATATTTTGCTACAATTTTTGAATGTTCAGTTGATGTTCCCTCCGCATTGCGTATTTTGAGTTTTGAAATAAACCTTTCTTTGCTATTAACGAGAAATTTATCAGCCACTACATGGTAGTGGGCTTTCACGTGGTGAACCCGAAATGTATAATGTGATATTTTCTGCAAGTCTTCGTCAATTTTATTTTTTATTTTTTAATTCTCGAGTCTTTGTTAACATTTTAAGTCTTGGTCAATAATTCATATTGACATGAACAAATGGTTCCTCGGAGCCACAAATACCACCAAAGCAGCACAAGTCTTGCTGCTGTTCCCAGTTTTGCAACCAACAGACTTGAACCCTTGATTTGAAGCTGGTTCATGTGTTAGCACAAACGAACAAGCTATATATTGTCGAGTCCAGATGTATGTTACTCAGCATTGCACACTTGAATTGATAATATTCTGTATGTTATTCATTTAGCCATGAATGGTATATTTTTGGTCTGTCACCATTTGTTTCTCAACTTCTCTTGATTCTTACTCCTGTTTCTTCCCTGATTCAAAATATTTTCCAGGAACGAAGACGAGAAAAAAAGAGAGAGAGAGGTAGAAGGTGCAGGAGGCATTGTTAACAAAGAAAAAGGAATTCTGTGTTTTAAAACTTAGCAACTGGCTAGCAGCTTATGCGATCTATCAACTTGAGTATTTTTACAGATGAAACTGCATGATTTAAGTAATCTACCACATCAGAACTGGGATGACAAGGTGCAAGAAAGAGACTACCAGTTGCAGCTGTACAGGTACTGTCATATGATTGACACGGGCAAAACAAATAGCCCAACCAGGCCCAAGGAAGAGGAGGAGGGGAAAGAGGAAAGAGGAAAGAGAAAGAGCCCATCCAAGGCCCATTATGACAGCCCCAGCCCGACAGGAGAGGAAGAAGAGGAAGGGAAAGGCCCAATTTAACAACTTGATGGGCCAAAAGGCCTAGACTTCGTCCAAGATTTGAGAGAACGAAAACAAAACATTTCAGCCTCGAACAAGCTCATATTTTTGGCGCTGTGCAGTCAAGGAAAGCAAACTGGCCTCTAAAGAAGAAGATAAGGTATAACTAAATAGTCTTAACAGTTATGACATAGTCGAACTAGTTTTCCTACAGCAAAACTAGCAGACTGCAATAATTAAATCGTATATAAGTAATTACTTTGGTTTGGTTGTCTCTTCTTTCTTTGAAGAAAAAAAAAATCCCTTTTAAAAATGAAAAAAGCTATTCAAATCCAATTTGCCACTTACTAATATGTATTTTTCTACCTTGTTTTACCGAGAGCATTTTCATGGTGAATAAATTTTTTATCTTATTGTTTTACCGAGAGCATTTTCATGGTGAATAAATTTTTTATCTTATCAAACAATTAAATATTGTGTATTGATTCTCTCTTAACAGTTTTAGGACACTCGATTGAGACCAAAGCAAACAATTGGGACCCAATCAGATTGTCCAGCGTCATGTGGTGAATTCTAACCACGGTTAATGGTGTCATAACGTGTTACGACGAGTACATAGAGTCATGCCATATATAGTTTGAACCCTCATATCTTCTTCAATCGATTGTTTTTCGAGCATCTTCGCTGATTCCGTGGAGACATATTATCCATCTCATTCACTCTGTCTCATACACTGCTTCATCAAGTACTCAATTTTCTCTCTCTGGATTGATGTGCTTTTTGTTTGGAGTTTTCAGTACTTTCAATTGTTTTGTTTTCTGCAGATACCAGCCAATTCAATGGAAGGTCCATCTGAACCTGTCGGAGGTAAAATACAATCCTTTTATATGCTAAATAAGAATATAGTTGGCTAGATCTCTAATTTATGCGTTCATCATTTCTCACGTATTTTCCCTGAGCTTGCTATGCTTAACTAGCCTGATTTTGCTTTCATGTTGATGTTGTTTGGTTTCCACGAAATTTTAAATCTTTTTTTATTTATAAAAAAAGATGGTAATAATCGTCATTCAAACACTTTGGAAAGTTACCCTATTAAAATCAATTAGAGTCGAATATAGCTAGAAGGAGATTTGTTTTAAGGGTTTTTTTTATTTGAAAAAAGGGATATTTATAGTTGAAAGTAAAGAGAAAAATGAACAACAATAATTCATGGTAGTAATTATTATGGATATATTCTGTTTTGATCCTTGATTTGCTAAGTTCAGTCAGATCATCTACTTAAACATGAAACAAAGTTATGATTAGTACTGTTCGGTTAAGCGTTTTAGCTCCTCATCACCCGAGTTATCAACCCTAATTTATTACAAAAAAGAAAAGAACAGAAAAACAATAAGCTTCTACATAGTTTTTGTGGAATGTACAGATCAATTTAATTAAGCAACTAATCCTTGATTAGGTAGCTAGGGGCCGGTGACTATAAGTTTTATAACAGTCCTTTCATTTTTGGAATTATATTAGTCATATGTAGCATATAAATTGGATAAATACGAACGGATGGCTAGAGCTTCTTCTCCAGTGAAAATCTTGATAGTACTGGTACCGACATCTAGAACCCATTAATTAAAATGGTGGTGAATTACCAAATACATCAGCAGGTTAACATGCATATACATTGATTGTAATTGAGCATTATAGGAAGGATGATTCAGCCATATTATATTGATTTGTGACTGTTCTATAGATATTAATATATGAAGAAAACCAATAATGCTAGGATATTGAAAAGCTAGTGAACGCAAATTCGATTATTGGTTAACATATTTGGCAAGTTTTTTTTTTCAATCACTAACTCGATATATATATTTGAGCTCTAGTATAGTTATTTCGAGTTTTGTTCTTCAAAATCTTAAACACATGAACAGGTGATCATAATGATCAAACTGTCCAACCGTCAGCTGAAGATATTAGAAAAGAAAAGAGACGGCAAAGAGACATCAAACGTAAGGAGAGAGAGCAGGTAGAAGTGAATGAGTAGCTTATCTCCCCTCTATGTTTTTTTTTTTCTCTTTTTAAACCCCATAAATAGTTAATCTATCCTTTTCTCTTTCTATATATGATATACATGGGCAGCGAGAGATAGAAGGCACTCAGAGAGAGTTGGAAAAGATGAAAGCAGATTATGCTGAGTTGGAGAAAAACCATGCCTACTTAAGAGGAAAACTGGAACAGATGGAACATGATGTGGAGCAAAGTAGAGAAACTCATAGGCGACTGGAGCAAATAGTTGAACAACAGAATAATATTATCAACATGCTTCAGATACTTGTAAGGCTGCGATTTCTCTTCCTACGTCCATGGTCATACATACATTCATAGTGATACATACATTCATAGTGGTAAAGTTATTAGGTGTTTGAGATAGTAGTTAATCAATATATAAAATAATTTGAATTTCTTGTTAATTCAAAGAGCTCATAATTTACTAACAAGGTCTTGAATACATGGAATAAAACAATTTCAATGAAGAGATTCAAAGATTCTCGGATAATAATTTTTTTTAAAAAAAAAAGATATTAAATAATTTAAAATGATAAAAATAACTTTAAAGAGTCTTCAATTCCAAGGATCAAAAAAATATTTTCTTAAATTTTAAGTTTTATTTATATTTTGAAGTCTTGAATTTTTATCTATATAATTTAAAGAGTATTTATATCCTCTGAATTTTATCGTATTTATTAAAAATAAAAGGCTGAAAAGTCATTTGTTTTCAATAATATTAATAGAAAACAAAAAAAAATTATACATTATTAATGACATAATAAATATAATTTTTTTTAAAAGACCTTATATACATCTATAAACATAAAGAAATCATTATTTTATAGTAATTTATCATGCTTTTAATATTTATATAATAAAAAATTGCTCAGACATAAAAGCATAAAAATTATTAAGGTTGTAAGTAAACATATCAGACCATATTCCTTGAGAGTTTGTTGATTGCTAAGTCTATATATATATTGTGGACTTGGCTAGTCTTTATTTTCGATGTCAATAGCATAGATATATTACTGCACACATTTTGATTCTCTGCTGATAATGTAAATACACTTTTAATAGAATAGTAAATCATTTTTCTTTTCTCTTTATATATAAGTCACTATCTGTAATCTGCGTATACAGATTGGAATCCCTCGCAACACATTTGGCACCGGAGAGGCAGGGCTACAAGTTCATCACCCACTAGTTTATCAATCTAGAACTACAATGGGGTCGGGTGGCTCGACCATGCAAGTGTCATCTGGGCCGCGTCAATCACCTGTCCCTCAAGTGTGGGCATATGTATGTCTCCATTTTCTTTATAATTACCTGCGTCAATCACCTGTCCCTCCTCAATTGTAATAACAATTGTTGGCTTTGCTTTTTTTTCAACAAAAAAATAAGAATAACAAATTTTTGTTTATGTTTTCAAAAACCTGAAAATTAAAACAAAAGATAAAAACTTTAATGATATCAAACAATCTTCTTCTTCTTCTTCTTCTTCTTCTTTGTTTCGAATGTGTGCTAACAATTTTTTTAATTATTATACACAGGGGAACAATGATGAGCAGCCTTCCTTAACTTCTGGTGGTGATCTGTTGGTTAATCCTAATCACTTGAACAACACTGTCCCTCAAGGATGGGCACATGTATGTCTCCATTTTCTTTATAATTACTTGCGTCCCAGTTCTATTTTTTATGAAGAAATAACTGGTGATTACCTGCGCGGCATAATTTTTGTTTTTGTTTTCTTTTCAAAAAAATAAAACTGCAAACAATTGAATTCTCAAATTTTTTAAACGAGGTGATTTTCAAAAATTGTAACTACAATTGTTGGTTTTGCTTTTCTCAACAAAAAAAAATAACAAATTTTTATTTATGATTTCAAAAATCTGAAAACTAAAGCAAAAGTCAAAAACTTAAATGATTTCAAACAATCTCTTAATTTAATTTTTTTTAATGGGTTCTAACAATTTCTTTGTTATAAATAGGAGAACAATAGTGAGCAGCTTGGCTCAAATTATTGTGATCAGTTCTTTAATTATAATGACTGATCAAGTAACGATGGATAAGTACTGGGATGGAAGCAACAATATCAATAGACGAGTGTTATTTGAGCTATGAATGTCGGCATGTACCAGTAATGCTACTGGGAAGTCAAAGATTTTCATTTATCAGAATCTCGCACTATAATCTATGAGTGTTTTTTAAAGTTTTTCAATAAGATATATTTGTAACAATTGAGTGAATAATTGCTTGATTATTGTAACTTGAATTGTTTATTCCTGGGTATTGGATAAAAAGAAACTTTGTTGTTTTAATTTCTAGCTAGGGATGTAGAATTTGCAATAGTTATTTCCCTCCGCAAGCAAGAGATTTTTCTAACCATAAAAAAAAATACATATCTTTTCAATATGTATGTGTGTGTATTTAAAATATAAGTAAAAACATTTATGCACACATTTAATTAAATAAATAAAGAATTATTTATATAAATAAATAAATAAATAAAATTATTAACAACCCAATATTTTTTGAAAATTTTAAGAAAAAATTTAAAGAAAACTTTGTATTTTAATACTAGATTTTTATCTTAAAATGTAAAAATATATCTCAATATTAATTAAAATTTATAGAAAAACACGCGAGAAAGTCAGAAATATTTTGAAATTCTCCTTGTATGTTTTTTGAATTTTTTTTTGGGTTGGTTAGATCAGGCCAAACATTTTAGATTGAGATGGAAACGGGTCTAATCCACTAAATTTAGAAAGGAAGTGTCATTTGTACAAATAATTTTGGCAGGTTAAAAATGACAGTAAGAGCAATCTTGCTTAAATAACGATGAAAAAAAGTGGGATCAATCCCAATATTACAAGGAAGATTTTGCAAGATGGTTGGAGGTGGTGGCATCCCTGGAGGTTAGAGAAAAGTAGGAGAAAATTGAGGTCGACAAAGGGGAAGGAAGAAAATGAAAAAAAAAATGGTTTCTTTCTAACTTTGTATACTGATTTCTTTTTTTAAAAAAAAAAATAGAATTCATTTTTATTTATATGAAACGGAAGGGGGACATGTTATCTTTAATGGTGCCAATTATTGACCTTAGATTCGACTCTGAATTATCTCAAACATCTGTTCCAAGGTGCTACCATGGCCTAAAAAGATTGACTATTAAGGGTGGTTGGGTTGGCTATGAAGCATGTTTCAAGGGAGCTAAAGAAAGATCGTTCTTGCTTATATTAAGGTGAAGAAAGGCTGGAGCTATTCTTGCTATTGCAAGGAATACTTTCAAGTGGTTTTTGATGGCAATGGTGGTTAAGGTGTGGCGGTGGAGCTAACCAAAGTAGTGGCCGTGAGGGGGAGAAAATAGAAAAAAACTGGGAGAAAAAAACTGGGTAGAGATGATTTTTTCTCAACTTTGACTTTCATTTCCCCCTCCTTCGACTATAAAATTCAAATAAATTTATAAGAGGTAAAAGAAAGGCTTATTTTATTTAATAATATCAACGCATAAAAATCTTAATTATTGATTCAAAATAGACATAATGAATTGTCAACATGCCTGAGCTGATCAATTTAGGTTGATTCCGCTACCACCATAGTGTCAATTAGCTTGAACAAACCACATGAGGTCATATGGAAATATCTGGTGATCATTTTTGTGTATGTTTGGTCAAATTTAATAAAGAAATGAAGTATTAATTTCATCTTAAAAATAGATTTTTGAACTGTCATTTCAGAAAAAAAGAAAAGGCCAATTAAAAGTGAACTAGACAACATGTTTTTTTTTTTAAGTTTATTTTAATCCTCCAACTTTTGATTTATTTTAATTGCACCTTTAGTTAACCTTAAACTTTCAATTTAATGTAATTTAACCCCTGTAAAACTTCAATTTTAACTCTAGATTGCAGATCTTTTTACACTTTGATCCTTGATCTTGGATTTATACAATTTAGCCCTTAATTCACCATTAAACTTCTAATTTTCTTCAATTTCATCCCTATTTTTGTCAATAAAACCCCTACAGTTTGTTACCTTTTACAAATTAGTTTTTAGCTATGAATTTCTTTAATTTAAACCCTAATTGACCCTAAAACTTTTATTTTCTTGTAATTTTACCCTTGATTTCAATTAATTAACTTGATAAAAATTAAATTTGATCTCTTTAAATTTTAATTTTTTTAATTAAACTCAAATTGGGCTCCCAAACTTAATATTTTATCAATTAAGCCCTTATTAAAATTAATTTAACTCATTTAAAGTATAATTAAATCCTTGTACTTAATTAAATCCTTTAATTGGACCCAAGTTAATTCTTGAATAAAATTCAAATTAATTTGACTCCTCATTAAATCAAATTTATCAATTAAAAATTTAATTTATTCTTGGACTTGAATTTTATATAAATTCACCTAATAATTATTTAATTTAACCTTAAATTTGCATTGTTTCTTTATTTTTTTAGTATAATGAAATACAATTATAGGGAATAACCCAAAAAAATATTGTTTGTCATATTTCAATTTTTATTTTGAATCTAAGTCATTCATGTTAATCATTTAATTCACAAACAATATTGGATCTAAGTCATTCATGTTCAATGATGTTCACTGAGATTTGATGGGTTTCTTTTCATCATCATTGGGTTGAGATTACGTGCATCTGTTGTTTCAAATACTATAAAATTGTTCTTTCATTTACCACGTAACATTATGGTAATGATTGTTTTTTAAATAACTTTTAGTGTTGAAATGTATATTAATGACTTTTTTTATTTTTTAAAAATTATTTTTAATATCAGCATATTAAAACGATCCAAAAAGTATAGACCATATTAAACTTTTAAAAAAATAAAAAATAATTTTTTTTTGAATTTTTTAAAAATACAAATTCAACCGCGTTCCCAAACAACTCCTAACAATTGGATTTTTGTACCCTCTCTTTCTTTATTTACTCCTAACTAGTGGCTCCGCCACTAAAAGGTAAAAGGGGGCAATTGCCCCTTCACTTTTTTTTTATTAAAATATTAATATATTAGTTTAGGAAATTATTACTAGTAAAGGAAAAGAAAAAGGAAAATTTATTATTGTTTATAATTATTGACTTATATATATATTCCATAATTGTTTTTATTTTTTTATGAGTTATTATTTTTTATCTCTCTCGTGTGAAAATTTCTCATCAAATATAGTTAAACAATTAATTATTTTTTTGCTTTATATTTTAGATAAATTTTCTTTATTTTTTATATTTATTTTATTATTTTAATTTAATTTTATTATTTTATAATTAGTTATTAAAAATATTAAGATTTATGATAATTTATGGGTTTTGATATGAATATATTTAAATATGTTCAAAATAAATGTTAAATCTACTAATTTAATCAATTAAATGTTTATTTTCTTATTATAAAATAATAAATTAATGTTCATGCAAAACCACTATTCTAGACATCTCTTGTATTTGTAGAGTAGTTTATTGAAATATAATATTTTCACATAATTTATTTTTAAGTAAAATATCAAGTAGAAAACATGTTTTTCAAGAATTGTTTCTCTTACCCATACACTAGGCATTGCTCCTCAATTAAATATCTAGAAATGATTAAATATAATTTAATCAACATAATTATTATATGCATATAAATATGAATTAAAATAGTTTTTGATTTTGATGAATTGATTTGTGCTTTACAATGAATTTCATATAAAAGATTTAGAATTATTGTGTAACTGAACTGATTTTTATTTAATAATGAATTATTATGTAGTTATGTTAAGTATTATATAGACACTAATAATGATAAATAAAATCTAACATATTCATATTATCAAGAGTAGATTGCAGAATAAGATGGGAGATAAGTGAATGAATAATAGTTTAATTGTATATATTAAAAAAATATCTTTAATAAAATTGATAATTGAGTTATTATGAAGTGATTTCAAAATATAAAAATTCAAAAAGAATAATTATAATATAAATTTTTTAATTTAAAAATATTTTTAAATTAATTTTACTTCATATAACTTATTATATATTTTTTAAATTGATTTCTAATGTATACTTGTATAATATAATATTTATTAATAATTTATCTCTTTAGTAAAAAAAACTCTGATTCAAGAAAAGCACATGTAGACCAAAAATTGAAATTCTTATGAAGCGCTCTACCCATCCCTTCCAATATAATCTGCGGAGCACAAGCTTCAGCATGTGATTAGCTGCACTCATTTGTCCTTAACTTTATGTCTGAAACAGTGTTTTTATGGAAAGAAAGTAGGGAAAAGGAAGCAAGACAAACATACATACTTGAACACGGGGACTTTTACCAAATCAGCATTCTCTGCAGCGGCAACAAGCTCAGAGCTGCCCTGCATCAAATCAATGCAAGGACTCCCACATCCATTCTCAACAACCATCAAGGGGACTGAGGAGTAATTCTCTTTAGAACCATCTGAAGTGTTGCATGAGCAAGTAGGCCACCTGCTTCAGAAGCTCTGCGAAGAACATCACAAGGCTGCTGAATAGTAGAATCAGCTTCCTCACTTTGGTTTTGTTTGATAATATTGTGATAACTCAATTTTTGAATAAATATTAAAAAATAAATATATTTGAGAATGGAGTTAAAACAACACAAATTTAAAATTATAGATGAAATTATCAAATTTGAAAGTTAATGGGTCAAAAATTAAAGAATTAATAAGTTTGAGAATTTAATTAAAATTTGGATTACTTTAATCAATGAAATCAAAGCTTAATTGAAGAATTAATAAGTTTGCAGATTTAATTAAACTTTGATTTAATAAATTAAATAAATTCAGGGATTTAATTGAAATTAATCAAGGGGTAAAATTAAAATTTATTGATTAAGAGACCCAATTGATACATTTCAAAACATTAGGGACCAATCCATAATCTGTCATTTTTCATGCCAAATGACGCCGTTTTGATCCCACTGTTCATCATCCCTTTCGTTTCGCACGGAGAAAACCGATTCAATAGGAAATCTACAGCAAATCGTTGGCGACGATGCCGTTCGTGGGGCTACTGGTTGTTGAAGCTCTCTGGCATTTTAAAAGGCAGAGAAGGAGCAACGTTGAGGAGCGGGGGACGAAAACAGAGAGGCCACGAACGGCAGAGAACAAAAAAATAACAGAGGAGAACAAAATTTCTGCCCCTGTTTCTTCTCAAAGAAATAGAGGCGTTCGTGCCTCACGATTGTGAAGCCAGGTAAGTTCTTCTCCCCGCTTTGTCGATTAATGCTATATTTCTTTACAGGAAAGTATTTTTTTTGAAAAATAAATTTTAAAAAATTATTTTTTAATATTTAATAGAATAATAAAAAACAAACTGAAAAATACTTTTTAATATTTATTTATATTATAAAAAATAAACTGAAAAATAATTTATTAATAAATTAATTATTTATAAAATTTATCTAATATATAAAAAACATTTAATTCAGATATTTAATCACTTATAATAAAAAATAAAGTCCAAAAAGTATAATGGTGAATTTTTTTATTATATTTTATATTTATATATAGTTTATTTTATAAAATATAACTATACATGTAATATAATGTTATAAAGATATAATCTTATAAATTTTTTCATAAATAAAATTTATTAATTTTTTTTAATATTAAAAGCTTAAAATATGTTTTTTTATATATAAAAAAAACTAAATTAGTTTGTGGTTTAAAGATTTTTTTAATTAAGTAAGAGTTAAATTTTTGAATTTTTTGGTATGGAGATTTAAAAAAAAATACAAAAAATATTTTGATAAATTTTTTGGATAAAGTTTGATTCTTTATTAATTAAAAATTAAATTTTATAATTTTTTTAAATAAAATATTTTTATTTATCTTTATATCTTCTCTCCTCGTGAGTCATGACCCTGAATAATAGCAGAGAAAAACAAAATTGAAAAACCTTCCAAAAATCAAGATTCCAGCCAAGACCCGCCATTATAAGCTACTTCTTCAAGCTAGGAACTCAAGAAAGAAAAGCAAGGAACAATCAGAGAAACCAATAGGAGAAAAAGCTGCCCTACAGCAGTCGACAGGATTGAAGAATTCACTCCACCGAACATTTCCTTCACTTTTGAAACCCAATTCAGCACCTACTCTCAAGATTTCACACCCAAATTCGGATCTTTCAACTTGCTCCCATCAACGGAAGAAAGATTGGATGGTACTGTTCTCTGTTTTCATTAGAGCTCAGAAAATAAAGAAGGCCATCAAGAAGACAAGCAGCAGGTAGGGATTGGTGAAGAAAGAGTGGTCGGCATTAGCACATTGAGAAGGTCCATTGATGGGATTAGAGAGAGAAAGCGAGACAGTAGAGAATAATTTGATATTTATATTTCAGAACAGTGCACGTTTTGTTAATAAATTTTTCGTTTTTTCTAAAAAAGTTATTTTTTTTAAAGTAAATTTAAAAAAAAATTTGAAAAAGTGAATTTTAGAAAAAATAAATTTCTTAAAAGTAAAGTATTTTCTGATATTTGATAGTATTATGAAAAATAAATTGGAAAATATTTTCCAAGTGTTTGGTTATGTTATGGAAAATGAACTGGAAAATAATTTATTAATATTTTATTTTTCTTAAATTTATTAAAATAATAAGGAATAAATCATACAAATTAAAACATTGAATAATAATAAAATTAAAAAAAATTCATAAATTATTTCAAATAAAATAAATAATAATCAAAATAATAAAGATCAAATCTTAAAAAAAGATGAAAAAATTAAAATAATAATAATTAACATTTCATAAAGTATTTTAAATAAAATAAATAACAATCAAAAGAATGAGGACCAAATTTGATAAAAAAAATTTAATAAAAAAATAATAAGAGAAAAGCAAATAACAATTATAAAAATAAATACTAAAGTAAATATAAAAAATAAATTTTAAGAAATGAAATTGAAAAATAAATATTCAAAACAAAATATATACAGTAATCAAAAGTTTGAGAATTAAATTTGATATAATCAGCAAATAATGACATTTCTAAACTTTTCACAACTTCTGAAAAGTGTTTTTCTCCCAAATTTTTCAGGAAAACACTTTTCTGAAAATCAAGCCAAATTTTCCTTTAACTGGAAAGTGTTTTTTATTTACCAACTTTCCTAACAGCAAACAAACACAAGAAAGTTTGAAAAGTGTTTTCCCGGAAACCACTTTTCGGAAAACAAATACAGCTAAAAAGAAAAATACTTTCTTGAAAACCAAGCTATTTTTTTTTTACTAAAAAATATTTTCGTTGACCTGAAAGTGTTTTTCATTTACCGAAAAGTGTTTTTCGTTGACTGAAAAGTGTTTTTGGTTGAGCGAAAAGTGTTTTCTGTTAACCAACTTTTTTAATGACAAATAAACACAAGAAAGTTTGGAAAGTGATTTCTCGAAAACTGTTTTTCAAGAAACAAACAGGCCAAAGAGAAAAGAAAGTGCCTTTGGCATGGGGCAATGACTAGGCCAAGCTGGCAGGGCCTGGCCCAGTCTATTTGGGCTTAGCCCAGTCCAACAAAAAAACAAAAGGTTAAAAAGGGTAAAAAAATATTGATTTAAATTTATTTTATTTTCATGTGATCCATAAAAATAAATTTATTTTATTTATTTATTCAATGATGCTTGAGTTAGAAATAAAAATATTAATCTAAATTTATTTTATATTTATGTAATATTTACCAATACCAGAGTTAAAAATATTTATAGTTAAATATTCACTAGAATTAAATTTATAAATATTATAGACAAACTATTATAGCATAAACTAAAAAATGTTTAACAATTTAAAACAAAACTAGCAATGCAATTTATTCCAAGCAGAATATTTAATAAGTAATAATATTTTTCTTTTTACATCACCAATCTTGTATTATAAAATTTTTATTAATCAGTTATGGTTTTTAATAATTATAATACTAAGTATTAAGTAATAACTTTTTAAATAATATATATTTTTAAAAAAATATAATATCAAAAAATTATTTTTTTTTAAGGTAAGATTTTTAAGATGGTTGTGATGTTGGGTTCGATAAATACTTTCAAAAAAAGTGAGACGAGGAGTTTGCAAAGCATCAAGCATGTGGACGAACCTTTGCAGCCGCAGCAACAATGCCAGGAAGCTCCATGGCAGTGGGCATCATTTAGTGCCCGAAGGGAGTTCGCAACCAAAACAATCTGCATTAACAAAGTGATGGGTAGTGCACAAATTATTTGAAAGTCTTCTTTCACTAGCATCGTAGAAAGGCATACTAATTACCTTAGTAAACTTGGCCGTGCACAATTTTATTTATTTTTTAAATAAAACTCTAGTTTCCAATTTTATTTTATTTTTTATATATTTTCTATGGGTTTCGTTCAAATTTCAGGATGCTCCAAGTTTTTGCTTTTCTAGGTTTTTTCATATTAATTCATTTATTTTACCTCACCTTTTTTTTTCTAATTGCTGAGTTCTTCAAATTTTGTTAAGTTTTTGAAAATAATTCCATGTCCTGAAAAATATTTTTTTAGGGAGGGGGGGTCTAAGAGGTGTTTTTGCATACAAAGTGACAAGAATATAAGAAAGAAAAAATCTTAAAAAATATATTAATCAACACTTCGTATATACATACAAGGATAAATAATAGATACATAATCTCAAATATTACTGTTTATCCTTGGGAAAAATGTGATAGGAAGGGAGGGGAAAAATTTTCTTTGTTTAAATTAAAAAAAAAGAATGAAAGATAATAAATTTTAAATATCATTAATTTTCTTTTTACGGGGATAAAGTGACAAATAAGATTGAAACCATTTATTTTTTAAAAGAATAGCGCTGAGTATTTTTATATTAAATAAAGTTAAAATATATTAAAAAACATATTTCAATTCAGAATTTTAAATTTTTAGATGAGATTTTAAGAATAATTTTATATTATTTTTTAATATATCTCATAAAATAAAAGTTATTTAAACATAAAATTTACATATATATATATAGACACACACAATACATTATGCTTGATTTCATTAATTAGAATGTTGTGGTTGAATTTAAATCCATGATTATTTGATCATTAAGATTTTAATATCTTATCTAAAAATTATCTCAACAAAAAAACTTAAATCTTTAAGTGAGATTTCAATAATAATTTTATATTATTGTCCAACAAAATTATAATTGTAAAACTCAAATTAGCTTGAAAAGTTTATTTAAAAATTAGTCACTTTAAGCATAAGATTAGTCAAAGTTGAAAAACATACAAAAGAATAAAAATTTTGGTTAATCATGTTAAAAACCTGGTTAATTCATTTATCTGATTAAAACTGGTCCTTAATTTTTCAATCAAGTTTTAGAACCATGAATAAAATAATAAGTTGTACAAAAATTATAAAACTATTACCCCAATTTAGAGGGGAGACTATAGAGGAGAAAGAAGTGTAAAAATTAACTTCCAGTTCCCTTCCCCTTTATTAAAAAGTTTCTTCTCGTGTAAAATCAAGCTTTTACACGTACCTTAATTTTCACCCTCTCGTTCTCCCCTGCCCTCCAACCGAACCTTTTCTGAAACAAAATGTAAAGTAATCAATGCAAAGCTCCTCTTTCCTCTTTTTTCATGCACGCGTACATTCTCATAATCTCATGCGCACTGATTTGACGAGGTTAAACATTTTGCTAGCAAATAAAAGCTATCTGCTTTTCTATCTGGAATAGGTTTGTTAGACATGTCATGGATGGGGTCACCGCCTATGATGAGATGCACCTCCTCTCATTGGGTGCCATCATTATTATCTTTATTTTGTTCTTAATTTCATTATTATAGTCTCCGTCTTATCCTTGACCGCTCCATAATTTCCTACGTGTAAAACATATGTAAATGTACTCCACATGCAAGGTCGGGTCGATACCGACGGTTCTTGGTTAGTTGTTAGACTTGTCGAGTTTGATTTGATTTAATTTAGGATTTTAATTATTAAATTATCGCATCAATTATTATATTTAAATCAATGCTGTTTTAATTGTTTTTAAATGTCTTAGAGTTTATCGGATTGTATTTCACTTAAATTTGACCAAATTAACTAATCAAGTAATTATTCATTCGACTAGAAACTTAGAACAAGCTAAATCAAGCTGGAATTCACTATCTGCTTACAAATATCCAGACTAGAAATTCGAGTGTTTTGAACACGTGTAGAGCTAAAAAAAATAATAAATTATAAAATACAAAAAAACAAACACTATCTTTTGTATATTAGGGTATCTCTTTTGCCATATGTAAAATATAACCATGATGGGATTTTTTTTTATTTTTTTAATTGAGATTATTTTTTTTAATACTTTTGAAATATTGATTCTATTCTATTAGAGAAAAATAAAAATTTTATTATACTGCTTTGATATTCAAATTTATGCTATAAAAAAAAGTATAGTCTTTTATATGTGTACATGTATGTGTGTGTATTATTCACATGTCATGAATTTTAAGAGTCATATTTAAAAATTAGAATTACGCTGTGCAGATATAATTTTATGAAAATGTAATTTTTTTATTTAATTTTTTTTTACTTTAATTTTTTTTCTATACTAATATTAAAAATAATTTTTTTTTAAAAAAATAATATTTTTATATATTTTCAATCAACTATTTTAAAAAATAATTACTGCAACCCTTCTAAGCAACCCCATTAAACAACATAAAGGACAATGCCACAGGCTGAGGCCGGTCCCTTCTCTGCTGTGCCTTTCAATGCAGTTATGCTGGGACAGCAAATGTTTTTTCTAGCTTTAATTTGCTAGGTTTGTTACATTCTAGGTGGCTAGGTTTTGAGATTTGGAAGCTGGTCATCAAAGATCATCTACCCCAAGTTTGTTCTTCCTTTTTTATTTTTCGTGTTTAATCTTGCACTTGGAGTCTACTGCTCTGTCAATAGAGTTCGGTTAAGTTTATATCTTTTACTAATAAAATTAAAATTTATTTTTAATCAGTTTTGAAAGCATGAATTTTGTAAAGGCATCAATTTAAAGGATTGTTACAATGTCCATATTAGCAAACGAGGATGATTATTGGATTTTAAGTATAATGATTTTTATTTTATTTGAATTTAATAATTTAATAAAATCCCTATTTTTCTTATATTAATATTTTGAGATTTCACAAGTGAAAAAAAAAAACATTTCTAAGCTATCTAACAAACTTGTCTGCAAACAATGTGTCTACGGTCCATCTAATTATATTACTACCGGACATGAATGAGAATCATGATGAAGTTATGAGGACACACTTCGTAATTTCACAAATCCACAGGGGCAATTTTCGGAAATTGCCTTGTAATAATTAACAACATTAATACCAAGCCCCTGGAGTCCTTAAGGTAAAGCCCAAGACTTCTTTATCTCACCTCTCTTCCTGAGGCTACTAGATCTTTCAATTCATGGCTGCAACTACCTCCACGAATTGCTCTAGCTTCTTCAGTCTGCGTTCAAATTCTGTTGAGCCAAGGGTCCGTACCACATCCAGTCATGGCTCGTCATCGGGGTGTGGAAAGCTTGATGGGGTAGCTATGTGGTTCATCAATGGCGTGGCAAGTGCGTTTTTTGCATCCCTGGAGAGATGTTCCTGCATCCGTATTGCTACTGAAGATGATGGTGATGAAGCTAACGATGCACCCTTGATTCTCAATGATGGAAACATGAGGCACCTTGAAGGTGGCACTATTAGCCGGAGAAGGACAGGGAAAGGCAAGAGGAGTGCTAGGGCATTTGATGAGGACTGAATTTCTGAATGGGTTTGCTTGAGCAAACTTGCAAAGAACGTTCATTTTGGTAAGTCGTTTTAGGATGTGTGAGGTTGGTTTGCTTCTTCTTTTTGTTCTTGGAAAGGTTGGGAAATGGTAAAGTTAAGGACAGTTGTGTTTGATGGTCTGATCTCTTATGAGTTATGATACTTTGATCAATTATAATATATATGGAAACAATTCAATAAGAGAATTCAAATTATATTCACGTTCATAATCTTGACTAATTAAAATCGTCAGTGTTTTATATAAATTTCTCTCATAAAATCTCAAGAAAAAAAAAACCTTTCTTGTAAGGAAAAAAATGCTTACTGAAATATGATACTACACCGCTATTCAATAATTTAGGAAGTCGCCTGATCCATCACATAACTGCTTACTAGCCATCAGAGTGTTTGCTTTCAAATTTGTACCCTACGGAGGAAATCAAGTTTGGTTCTTATTATGAAGACGATAACACGAAATTCTACCGAATTTTGATTGATTAGATTTTGATTATATTGTGTGTTTGTTACTGTGATTATTTTCTTTATAAACTTTTCAACCTCCTTTAAAACAGGCCTTTAGTATATGTTTGTTTTTGCAGCAAGAATGATGTTTTTAAAATATTTGTTTTGCTTTGATGTGACAGATGAATTTTAAAAAATAAATAATATTATTTTGATATATTTTTAAGTAAAATTATTTAAAAAAATAACAATTATTATATTTAAACCTTTCAATTTAATAAATAAAACCGAAACCACCTATCATATAAGAGTGTTTGAGAAGATCAATTAAATTAAACATGAACTATTAACAGATAAGTCCCTTTTAAGTAGGTAATTAATTCATTGATTTGTTCTGTTTAAGCACTTATTTAATGGTAAGTGTGATAGTAATTGTTTTTTAAAATATTTTTTATTTTAAAAAAATATTTTTGATATTAACAAATAAAAATAATTTGAAAATATAGAAAAATGAAAATGAAAATAAATAAAAATTCAAGTTTAAATGAAATGCTATTTGGAATGTAATTTTAGACGAGTCACCATCTTGAACAAATTCGTTGTCTTTTCATTATCTCATCTTGCATTTCCCTCTTTTGGGAGCCACGATATTTCGTCTTACAATATTGAATAAAATAAAAGGTAAACTCGGCACTGACGCCTAAAAGTGCTTTTAATGTTGAAAAATGTTTTTTCCCCCATGATTTTGAATGATGATGTCTTTCTTATCATAATGTTTTTTTGTTGTTGGCTGCCTTCTTTTTACTGTATCTGGGCACTCCATGTCTAGGAATCCAAAGATGGACGTGTTTAATTGGAATATGAGCACGATTTATTCCAGCTTTAAAATGTCTGGTTGTGCTCCTATTTTTCTCGTTTTATTAAATGTGATTTCGTAATTAATCCTGTAAATAATATCACATCACCACCACCTTTTTTGTGGTGATAGGTCAAGTGAGCCTCAAGTTTAACCCCACAAATATAACTGCTCATCTTTTAATCGTCGTTATTAAACCATTAATGGCATAGTAGGTGGAGTTGGTGACTTACTAATTTGGAGCTTGACACAGCTCTATTTTTTTTTTAATTAATTCATCAAATCTTTGGTAACTTGATAAAAACGCACGAGAGACCTTGAAAGGTTAATTTCAATTTTTATTTTTTTAATTTTCTTTATAAAAAATAATGTCATTTCAATTTCTTTTTAAATTTTATTCAAAATAAAGTCCTTATTTACTATTTTAGAATGGATTTGGGTTAATCGGTAAACCCATATATTAACTAAGTACACCTTTAAAATTGCATCAAGCCCTCAACTAATTTTAATAACTATAATTTTAATAATCAGCTTGAATTCTTTTTCCCTCGTTGTAACTGCAACTTTTATCGTTTCCATCTGCTGTAGAAACCAACCCAACCAGGATGTTGATTTTCATGTTTCTCTTTTTGTATATTAAGATAAGTGTTTGTCGTAGTTTACGAACGTCTTAATTAATTTTACGGATTATAAAATTAAATTTTCACGCAGTTTTTTCTTTTCACCGGTGGAAGTATGGAACCTGCAAGAGTACAAAGATTTTCACTGTCCATGGTATCCATGCTGTTATACTACATTTAAGAACTTTATTCAACATGCTAATTTGCTAGCGGGGTCCCTTGCGCCTCTCCAGTTCTGCACTCCTTCACGTTTTGTTCATAGAACAACAAATTCAAGAACCATAGAACAACCAAATCCTCTATTTAGCAAAAAAAAAAGAAAAAAAGATGAACCAGATCTGATCAGTAATGATTTCTCCAAGAGTAACGAGGACAAACCGGAAATATTTGGAGAGTTTGTCCATATGATATTGGCTCCATCGACACTATCCAATGGATTGTATTTCCTAAAAAGGGAGGAGATCTTCGTCTTTAAAACTTTCTGCCTGGTCGATGATCTTTGCTGGCCGAGCTCACCAAAAATATATATACCGAGAGGGGAGAGACCTTTAATGGCCCGATCCAAGAGAAGGGTAGGATCATGGACCGGTTGCCTGGCCATAATTTTCTTATATTCCTCCCTCATGTTTTATAAGCTTTTCATGAGAGTAGTCATGCATAATCAATCAAGGTGACTAGCTTCTTTATATATATATAAAATAAAAAAACACGTAAAAAATATCAATATATATATTTTTATATAAACTATGTTAAAAAACACAACTTCATTGAATCTTGACATGAATCAGTGATTTCAACTTTTCAATCGTTGCTTTCTTAGAAGCCTCAAATTCATCATGAGACGAGCTATTAGACTGGCGGCAAGTCACAAGGAATGCTTGGATCTACCAGAATGAATATATGATCGTTGTTTGGTCTAAAAACATAGTATGGTAATTTTATGGATGTTTAAAAAGAATATGATGGGTAAGTGCTAATGAATAATATAAATTTAAGATATTATTTTAAGATTTTAAATTTTTATATTAAAATAATTATTTGATATTATATCAACAGTTTAATAATAAAATGATTATAAATTTAAATTTTATTATTTTTATTTTAATTAATAAAATTAACAGCTCAAAATTTTTCCAGTTTATGTAAATTTTAAACATAAAAAGCTTTCACTGAGATATGTATTAAAAAATAATATAAATTTTATAATATCTAAATTATATTTATTAAATATCTATAGTATAAAAAATATAAAAAACAATATAAAAGAAAAATAATATTTTTCAAGAACCCACATCTTTGATTTTTTTTGCAAGTATGCTAATAAATTTCATAATGTTTAAATTATAATTATTAACTTAAATATTTACATAAATACAATAAAAAACTAAAAAAATAATGTTTTTAAGAACATACTTATTTGATTTTTTCGTATTTATTTCCCTTTTATCTATATTTTAATTTGATACAATCTTTAAAACTTAGGTTTCTTCATTTCTTATGAATTTTAGAAATTGCAGGTGTAATTTTGAAGAACTGTAAGGACCTTGACAGTTTCACTGCTAAAATCATAGAGGGATATAACTCATTAAAATTCAAAAGTATAGGGACAAAACGTCCCATTTACATTATCATATCCAAAACCAAATTTAAAACCACGTGTCTTAGAATAGCACGTGTCGCTCATGCATTGCCCTTCACGAAATACGGTTAACTTAAAACGCCAACTCAAGGTGGGCCAGCCACAAGCACCAGGCCAGGCCTCTCTCATTACTTTTATTATTATCATGATCACAACGCCGCACAACCAATCAGCAATCATTCACCGTTCATTTTGATGGCAGGCCAAAAACATACGATGTCGGCAGATTCTGAAGTTGCAGAAAACACCCTTATATTGACACCTGTTGTGTTTCAGAAGCAAACTCACAAAGATTCTCATCAACCGAGACACACCAAATAATCCCTCTAAATATCGTTCTCTCTCCTCTCAGTCTCGAAGACCCCAACAAAAGAAAGGCTCGGATCAGCGACCCGCGCAGCGGCTCCCGTTTTTTCACTCGAAATGATTGCTGGTGAGGAAATTCTAAAAACCTAGGCAGGTTGCTGCTGAAAAGTCAATCGATATCATTAACCACGACGCGAAGTGTTTTACTGTTTACGAATTCCTTTCAAATTTGAGAAACAGAAATGCTAGGGGATGGCGGAGAGACTCCTTTCAGGTACTGCAGATTCTGTTACTTAATCAGGTTAAAGTTTTAGGTTTAATTTGTGTGTGATATTTGATTATGGAAATTGCTGTTTAATTGATAGGTTTGAGTTGTTGTCTATGGTGAAGAAACACTCTAAGTTGCTAGGGAAAACTACAGTGGAAGATGAAGAGGAAGATGCAGCAGATGTTGAAATGGACTCTCGGTTTTGGCATGATGTGTTGGATTTGTATTTTATTCGTGGTAAAGAATCAAGGAGAAAGCAGGATGATGATCTCGTCTTTTTCGTTAGAAAAAGGGTGAAGCATTGTTTATTTGTAGTGGCAATTATCTAGCTTCGCTTTAATGTTGATTTTCGATTTCGTACTAATCTTGTTTAATTATATTGGTGTAGAGCACGCAAGGATATGGTTTCAATGATAGTGTAGAGAGTGCCGCTCCTTACTTTGTACGCAGGTGGGCACCTAAGGTAAAGAGCGGCGTAAATTTGTGCTTTGGATTGATTTTGTGATAATATTTGCTTGAGGGAAAACCGGCATGTTGATTGCTTGTGGCTTTCCTCCCATAGCATGATGGAAAGATAATGTGGGAGTTTATGCAATTGTGAATATAAAACTCTGAATCTGGTTATAGTTGAAGAAACTTGAGCTAGACTGTGGTTTGGTGTTTTTTTTTTTTTTTTTTNTTTTTTTTTTTTTTTTATGTTTACGTATATAGTAGTTAGATGTGGCCTTTTTGTGTTTGGAATTGATTTTTCTAAGGTGCTCATTATCTTCAGTTTTGTCTACTAGATGGATAATTTAGTTAGTGAAAGTTCAGCGGAGGTGGATTGGAGGCGCTCATTTTACTTGAATTTGATTGCACATACATCATACACAGTAACTGTGGCCATTTGCAGGTATTTTGTTTCTCATGTCATAACTTTACCTTAATATATTACGTATACTACTTGCCATACTGCTGAAAATTGCTCTGGAACTGAAGAATTTTTTTGAAATTCATGGTTTTTCACCTAATTAAAAAGGCCCACGACTGATAAAAATAGGATATTGTATTAATCCTAAACTGGAAAGGTTTATTTCTTTTAGCCATGAAAGAACTTTGTGATTGTGAATTCTTGTTTATTGTTTTCGTTTTCAGTCAACAAGTCCTTCGGAATCATCAAGCTGGGCAAGATACACAGTTGTCTCCTATATATAAGGTACTTCCAGTTTTTATATAGCATGATTGTTTCTTTTTGTTACTTTGTGAACTTCTTATCCAGAGGGAGAATTTAACTTTCTCTCTGCAGGTTGTAAAGACTGTTTATGCATCTCCAAGTCGTGTATATTTTCATTTGGACTCAAAAAAGGTATGCTCATTTGCTGTTAATAAGTCATCCTCTCAATTCATGCTTTGTCTTCAATTCTCACCTGACATTATCTCTGATGCATATATAGGAAGTAGAGACAACGCCTGCATATCCAGATATCTGTTTTGCAGTTGATGATTTTGACTCCACTTTTGATGCAGTGGTACTGTGCTTATCTTATGACCGTTGTATTTTTTAATGTGTTATTTTACAAGGTCAACAATTTACTTTTTTGTTTTTAATTTTATTGATGTTTTTCTCACGACAAGGTGTGCTGTGTATGTCAATATGCATGGATGTCAGATGGAAATTTTTAAATAAAGGGGAGCAGAATAAAATTTGATCTGTGTCACTTAAATATGTCAACACCTTGCTGATCTGTATCACTTAAATTATAAAATTTGATCTATATCACTTAAATTTGATCGAGTTATACCCTTACCAGAATGAATTTTCCATATGAAGAGCATAAATTATTCAGCACGTTGCACTGAGGAAAAGAAATGATATAAAATGCTTCATATCTAGGACACACATATTCACAATCTTTTAGTTATTTAAACTTTGTCAAATCATTGTTACTTTTCTTATAATTTTGCTATCGTCAGGTATTGACAGAAAGAGACCACTGCTATTGTGTACTTCTCAATGCACATGATGGGGCGGCATTTCCTAGTGACAAAGAGTTGCATGATGGCAGTTCTAGCAGTAATTTTTCTCAGAAAAATGATACTAGTTCTGGGAAGGAAAAGAATTCCAAGGTTTGTGCTTGTTTCACCCAACACGTGAAACTTTCTTGTTTGAGCTCTTTGATATACCATGAACTCCCACTTGCTGAGCTATTCTGATTTGAAGAGGCTTTAATTTGCTTGAAATTCTCTGACACTTTGATACATCTCTTGGACTAGCTTGCCTTAGATCAAAGTGGTTTCTGGTGTCATATATCATTTTCTCCTTTCATGGAGAGCTTTGGAATTTTATTAGAAAACTTTTACAGAACCTTAGATTCCAACTGCTAGGATTGAACTACTGTAGATGCCATGGGTAGCTATGGAAAATCCATGTTAAACTTGCCAGTTTAGCTGACCGTGAGCATACATTTTCCAAATTGCAATATCTCTAAATGCACAAATGCATTGATGATTTATTGCAGGGTATTATGATTTCTTTTTCCACCCTCCTGTGTTGTCTCTACTTGGTTTTATATGCTGAGATAGAGATGAACATGAAAAGAAACTATTCTTATTTCTATGTACAATTCATTCAGTTCCTTATCTAATTGGAGCCATTATAATGATTTCAGCTCACACTTTTCTCCGGATTTGTAAGCTATCAAATGGTTCGAGAAGCATATGATGGTATATCTCCAATAAATTACTCAAAAATGGTTCTGCTTTCTTTCTGTTGTTTCATCAGAAGTAAATCTTAGGTGACTTTCAGTTAGAATGATACGAAGTTATCTCTTCTCTATCTGGATTATTAGTTTCACTTGTTATTTCTGCAGGAAAGCTTTTGTGTGAAGCACATGAAGTCATGACTTACTTTGAGATTGAAATTGCTTTTGTTGCCTGACATATGTAACTTGTAGTTTATCTGTTCTTTTATTATTGTGAGCCAAAAAATATCCTTTAGTCTCAAATGGAGGTAAGCATGCTGAATACTCATTATAGCAATTGAAGATTTTCTGATTTGCAATATGCAAACCTTGTTTTAATTTTCCTAGACTGAATAACAATTTTCTTCTTGGGACTCTGGGCATAAATTCTAAACAGTTAACGTTAATTCATTCTTTATCTACTTCTGACTAAATTCATTTGGCTGCTTCCACAGCAGATGAATACTTGTACTAATGGTTTATCAGAATCAACAAATAGGGTGCATCCATCCCAAATATTTCAAATAGGCACTGTTCTGTTAGCGAACTATCTTTTCTATCCAGCTCTTGATGCCTTACGCGTTTTTCCATTTTGTTGGTAATGTCCTTAGCTTTCAGCTGTTTTCTAGTACAATTGTTTGTTTGGGCGCCTGGGGTTAAATTCTTTTGGAGCAAGTGTTCTCACATGTTCTTGTTACACTTGTGGTTTCTCTCGTTCTGAAGTTGACTTTGTTACTTAATTGTTCTGGTCTCTGGTTATTATCAAACTATTGCAACTATGATCTCTGTCCTGTGGTAAAAATGAGTTTTTTTTTATTTGCAAAAAGAATTTTATTGTTACCAGTTTCTGAACTTCGAGGCATCTTGCAGAGACATCAGAAACTGAAATGCCAACAATTTTCTTTACTCATTGAGCTCTCTTGTCTCTCTTCCAACAGCTGGCAAGTCTCGATTTGGGAGTCTTCTTGGTCAATCCCCTGGAAAAACAGACAGACTTTACATGAAAGGTCCAGGAGGACGTGGGGAAGTTGAAGTAGCTGTTTCTGGTGTTGCAGGTAAAAGGGGAATCCTTTACTTCCTAATATCTTGATCTCTTTCAGTGTATTTTTTTTTTTTTTGTCTTTTGAGGGGTGGGGGTCTATTCGTTTCCCACCTCCCCCACCTTCTGTGGTTTTGGGTTTAAGACTCCTAATTGTTTTGCAGAAGTGCCACTGTTCTTTATTAGTTGATTTGATATGTGAATAGTATGCACAATGATTTCCATTCTACTGAATTGAGTTTTCATGTTATCAGATCAAAGCCAGCAGGATGTTGGCCCTTTTTCACCTGTTACTTCAAAGAAAGGGTTCGGGATTGGCTCAGTTTTTCAAAAAGCAGCATCTGTTGCATCTGTGGCAGCAAAGCATGCCTTTGCAGCTGCTTCTTCCTCCATATCTTCAGATGACGAGATGTTACCCCTCAAATGCTGCTTAATGTCCATATCATTGCCCTGGGAATATATCGCTTATGATCTTTTGTTCAAGGTAAAATCAATGTTTTTGCTATTTGTTCCTCAATGAAAGCTGAGTTTGTTTTCGGAATTTGGATAGCGGTATTGGATTCGTCTTTAGGTAGATACTAGAAGCTTCTTTGTTTCTATCATCTTTCCTGTGTTGCAACTAGCGTGCCAATTGGTAGTGTTAAACTCTGTTTTGGTTATTGAGGATGTGGACATTAATTTTCCGTTGCCCTTTTGGTGGGAGTTGATATTGATTTCCTTGCGTTTGCAAAAGATTGCTAATTTTTTCAGTAACTGCAATCTCAGGGAAGTCCTCCTGTGAACATGTAAATATACATCATGGTTATCGCGAAACAGCCCAGAGATGTCGCCGGCTAGAGGAAAGTGTGGGATAAAACAACTTTCGGACGTTAGTCGGAGTTATCACTCCTGCCTGTACTTTGACGGAGCCATGTAATTGTAGTTGCACGTGAAAATTCTTTCTTTGCATTTTTTCTATCAAGTAGTGTTATAGGGCTGAATTTGGAATGTTGTAATATTGTAATAATTAATAACCTTGACAAATGTAAGTGTCAGTTGATGGTTTTCACTTTCAAAATTCAACAGGCCTTTTATCAGCCCTTGCCAGGGTCTGGCCTGGTCGTGATCCAATCTTGAAACGTCGTTTTAGAATTTTATTTTATTTTTAATAAAAACTGAAATAACCTGGGTTTGATCCGGTCGAAGTCACTAGATTTAGCTGGATTGTTTAACTTCATCTGGGTCAATTGCTAGTTTGGTTCAATGACCCTCTCAACTTGGTTAAGTGGTCAAATCACTTAAATGAATTTCTTTTGTTAGATGAATTTGATGTCATAATCATGATATTGCATTAAAAAAACTGAAGAAGGTGATTGATTAACTGAATTTTGAGACATTTCACCGTGGATAGTAGGAATAGTGATTTTACCTTCTTGCCTTAAAAAAAAAAAAGGAAGAAGCTTTAGGCTAATGGGTGAGGGAATGGATGTTTTTGCTATTGGGGTATTTTGATATTTTTAAATTGATTGAGATAGTATATCTTTTAAATTTCATAAAAAAATATTATTTAAATTGTACAAAAACATTATTATAAATATTCTTAAAATTAATGCATTGTTGGGTGTTATTAAGGAGTGGATTTGTATTTGTAATAAATTATAAAACGTGTAATAAAACAATTAATTTGCTCTTGTATACCAAAATACTTTGATTGGTTAAGAGGGGTATTTTGGTTTTATCCTTTTTATTTATATAATTAAAATACTTTCTTGTTTTCAGGGGTTTAATATTTTTTTTGTCAAGATTTGAGAGTATTTTTATTATTATATCATTAATTTGTTTTTCTATATAAGGTAAAGTGGTAAAGGAAAGGTTAGTTTTGTTAAAGGAATTTTAAAATTTTTTGATGATTCATGTTTTACACATGTTTGTGTATTAGTCGCTTCATTGTTTTTGAATGGCTTGTCTAGCTAATTCTTGTAATAAAAAAAAATACAATTTTAAAATATTTTTAGATCCATCTTGATGTCTTTTTCTAACACACGTAGAAAATAAAACTTTGATTTGATTTTAGTGGTTTTTTTCTCCTTTTTTTCCCTCTCTCCCTCGATTTTTGTTTTAATTTTATCCTTGTTTAATTTTTTTACTTCTTTTATTTTCAATTTAGTCCTTAGTCTTTTGGTTAATATTTATTTTATTTGAAATAAATTATAAAAATAAAAATTTATTTCAATTTTATCCCCATTTGATTTTTACAATTTTCTAATTCATTCCCTTTTTTTAATTGTTATTTATGTCATTTAAGATAATTTTTATTTTTTTGGCAATTTCACCTTTGATCATTTTTTTCTTATCAAATTTTATTCTTAATCTTTTTGCTCTTGCCAAATTTTTTAGTTTAGTATTTTATTATATTTAATTTCATCTTTAAATATTGAACTAATTTGGATTTGAGTTTTTTAATTAAGTTGATTTGAAATTTCATAGGTTACAGTTTGAAAAATTAACCTAGTTTAAAGATATTTGCTAGGGGTTGCTTTAATTTTTTTTTTATTTGGTAGGGTTGTTTAATGTCTTTTTATTTTTTTTGTTAAATATATTTTCTTAAAATAATTTTTTCTATGGTTAAATAAAATTAATTGATTGAATATAAATGAATATCACTTCATTGTGTTTGTTTGATTTATTTTTTTAAGATAGTGATCTAAAGAAACAATTTACTTCTTTTCATGTCGTTTTATATCATTTTATAGTGAAACTTTAACCATCTTAATAAATTTTTTTAGTTGTGAATGATGTTCACGATAGAGTAAGGTGGGTCTCCTACAATCTTTTTTTTCTCTTTACAAATATGATATTAATAATTTATTTTTTTAGTTAATTATTGCTAGGTGCTTTACCATTCACTTGTTATTGGTACCTTAATTTAATTTAAATTATTAAATTAATAGATCTTATTAGATAGATATTGTCATGTTAATGATTCAAGTTTCAAGTTTTTATTATTCCTTTATAAATATCATCTTCATATCTTTTTTTAGAGTTTATTTAGAAGTGTGGTTACGATTGCTTTTCAAATAGTTTTTTGTGTTAAAATACATGTCAATGATATTTTTTTTAAAATTATTTTTAATATTAGCAAACCAAAATGATTTGAAAATACTAAAAACATATTAATTTAAAATTGATAAAAAAATTTAAATTTTTTTTAAAATATTTTTAAAATGATATAAAACAGGCCATGAGTCCAGCATTGTACTAATTGTTTACATATTGATATTCGTCCCCGCCGGCCTGGTTCAATTGACAGTCCAGAAAGCTTGATTTTAAACCAGTTTCCATCTCCACACCCTTTTTATCTGCAGCCGTGGCTGAGAAAAATTTCTGACCTGCTTTGTTTTAGGCAGGAAAGGAAAGAAAAGCTTAGCAGGTAATTATCGTGCTTTATTCTACCTCCTTCTTCTATAAGCTTCGTCCCTTCCATTGAGTGATCTTGAATACTCTTCTTGCGAAACGAATTCAACTAAGAAATCACCAAAATACAACACAAATTCGTGCTATTGGCTGTGCCCTCCCTGATGGGTCAATATGACGTACGATCTTGCAATGGTTTTGAAGCTACGATGTCTGTCATTTCAAAAGGATGTTCTACCATTTGCACCCTTCGATCCTGCTTGCGTCTGTAGTGCCTGAGAAGTTAACGAAAACGAGAATAAGAGGGACAGATAAAATTATCAAGGAGATTAACTGTGATTAGCTATTTGAATTGGAAATTGACGTGAAAATATCCAAAGACTTCAATGATTAACTGTGGATTAGCTATTTGAATTAGAAATTGACGTGAAAGTATCCAAAGACTTCAATGATGGATTAGCTATTTGAATTAGCAATTGATGTGAAAGTATCCAAAGACTTTAATGATTAACCTTGGAATGATCTAATCATCATCCTTCATTTGTTTCATTCCTAATAGATTATCATTGTCTCTAGTGCCATCTACTAATTTCAGTACCCCAGTCATCCGCTATGGTGGGGTTACACTACCAAGTCAATGGGAGGTATATCAAGCAAGTTCGACGCGTGGAGATTAGTATTTTTAAGATATCAATTACTATTATCATATGTAATGTAGAACTGAAGTAATAAGCTTTCGGGATATAATAAAACTTTGAAATTTACAGATAATGTTTTTTATAAGTATTTTAAGAATTTTTGTTTTATTTTTGATAAATATAAATAAAGAGCGTGTAGAGAAGAATAGAAAAGGAAGAAAATTATTTTTTAATTTATTTATGTAATTATCATTATAATGTCTATCATAAAATTAATATTTTTTCCGGTAAGTGTGTTTGTAGAATTTGAAAGCATATTTCTTTAGATTAGTATATCCATAGAATTTAAAAAAATGCATCTCTTCATATCAATTTATTTATAGAATTTAAAAAATATGGATAAATTAATTGAATAATTTAGCAAGAGGTATCATGCATAACTAACTAATTAATTAATTTTAAAAATAAAAAACAAAAATATTTATTTTATATAATGCCTAGTGTCATAATATAAATTTTGGCATCCCCTCCAAATATTCCCATAACCATCCGAATCTATTTATTTTCACATTACAGCTTACAACGAAACCTCTTGCATTTTATTTTATAACATAAACTACCAACGATCTCAATCCCATGATGAGTAATTAACAAGTCTTTAGCACACCACAGGCCAACAATTAATCTGTTCGGGCTCTAGCTTTACCATCCCGTGGATGCGTTCTTCGATCTATCTCTGCACGAAGTAGAATGCTGGTGCTGTGTTCATCGACCCAGATAACATTATAATATAACGATTACGCTGTACTATATGTCATCTAATTAGAACCGAACAGCAACAAAGAGCCTCTAATTTGCTTAGCATATGAAAGGCAGTTGAAAAACTTTGAAAAGTTGTTATCGGGCTGATTAATTTATTTAGTAGCCATGCATGTCTGCAGCACATGAAGGCTACTTTGGCACTGTTGAAAACACAAAGGGTTGCAGGACGCTTGGATTCACTTTAGTTCATGAAACAAAAAAAAAAGGTTGAAATAACAAGGGAAGGTGTGCAGCTGTGCATGTTGGCCTCCACTAGCTATGGCTGCTTTTGATATCGCTAGCATTCTATAACCAGAACTAACTGCCAAATAAGAAAACTACCAAACAAACGAACTTGGAATATTCATTGTTCATGTAATGGTGTGGGTTTAAATATACGTAGTCCAATACAATGTGCATGCCATGATCCTAAGAAGCAACAGTAGCGTCTGCAACGAAGTCTTGGACATTTCTGCTTGAAAGCAGACCAATTTGCTTTTGGGAGAAGAGCTATTCACCCAACAAAATAAAATCTTGATTTGGGAAATGTGAACGCTTGAAAGTTTTGCTTTGGAGAAAAAATGACTTCTTTTCCCTTCTAAAGCAGTTCTGTTATGGGTTTTTGCTTTCCTGCTAGTTTTCTTTTCTTTCCGTTTAATGGATCAGCGTTATAAAATTCGTTTCGGCCAATAGATTATTTTGGTGATTCATAAAATTAAAATCATCAAATTAAATAGAAATTGATCGATTTATTTAATAAAATAATTTATAGCATTATTAAAATTTTAAATAATCTAATTTAATCTTTTCATAATAATTTTATTTTTATTTATTTTTTAAAAATCTTGGGATAATATCGTTGTATTTACACAAGCATAAAAGATTAGAAATCTTATCCACTAAATGCGTAATCGAATTGATAGAAGAGTAAAATGCAAGCATTAATTAAACTTTTGTAACCCACCATTTTGGACTCAACCGTACCATTGTATTTTAAACTGTGGTTCAAAATTAAAGCTGTTTTTTTATTCAAACCGCAGTTTGAAACGCCGCATACCGTGTAAACAAGCCAAGCCATCCCTTAGTGGCTGCGTCAAGTTGTTTTCGTTTGATTCTTCGTGATTAAGCTAACCTAACCTTAAGCTAACCTATCCTTTCTCCCTGACCCACACCCAGTTCTTCCACAGGAAATTCAAAAGGCAGACCAAAGTAAATAAAGCACTCCCACCACCACGGCACCTTCTACAAAAGCTGGGTCTACTTGAAAGTAAATACATGCCCTCTGGACGAAAATGCCCTAGCGCTTCCAAAATCCTTTCTTCATGTGGGCCCCCAGTGTCTGTTCCCTTGGTGCATAAATAGCCATCCCCAGCACTTCATCCTTCCCTTTTCCCTTCCTTTCCTCCCTCGCGGCTAAATTTGAAAAACCTGTTTCATTAATTTACTGTCGGTTCACCCATCATGTTCTTTGCCCAGGAAGCGGTCCAGCTCGAGCACCCGGCTCATGGCCCTGGGTTCATGGCCAATGAGATTCAAGAACTCTTTTCTCTCCTCCAATCCCCCTCTCCTACCGAGAACTCCGGTTCAAGGGGATCGAACCAGGCGGTTTACTCAATCGATGAGAGGAAGCGCAGGCGCATGGTATCGAACCGAGAGTCAGCCAGAAGGTCCCGTTGGAGAAAGAAGAAGCATTTAGAGGACCTCACACAACAGTTAAACCGGTTGAAAATCCAAAACCAGGAGCTCCAGAACCGGTTAGGTTCCATTATAAACGAGTCTCACGTATTATGGAGAGAGAATGGCCGCTTAATGTCTGAATCTGTGGCTCTCGAGGCCAGACTTTCGGATTTACGCCTCGTTTTAGCTGCAATGAACGCCATGCAACAAGCACAATAATCTGGTCCTTATTAAAGCTTAAACCTTAACCAAGATAATTAGGCCTAATAAAGCTCTAATAAACTCGTGAAAATATTAGAGCCCTGTTCCCTCGTCCCTCCCTCTCCAAGTGCAGGTGGTTGTTAGCTAGCTTAATGTGGCTGTTCTTGAGATTTTGTTGGAGACAAAGCACACGTTGTTATACCATGTGAAGATCTGAGGCCCGCCTTTTGGTCTTGTCCAGGACATCCTTTTTAGCAGGATAGCCTTTTTCTTTTCGTCTCCTTCCCTTTCTTTAAGCTTTTTTAGCTATGTGTTTGGCTCGTGATGTTAGGTCCAGTAGACTGTGCCCCAGCTTCATGAAATGGTAGCATTGCTATCATATTCAACTAGGGCATGACTTGTGTAAATAGATGTCTTTTGGAAACCAGTCATATGGATTGAGATGTTTTATCTGAAATCTTTAATTTATAATTACTGTACAAAATAGTTAATAATTCCTTTTCTAAACCTAATCCAACAACGAAAAAAGTTCGACAAATATATTTACACCACGTTTTTAAACAATAGAAACCATTAGCTTTTGCCAAAGAGAAAAACAAATGAAGAATTATGTGCATTATCAGTGGGATGCTAACTTTGTTTGGACCTCCAATGCTAATCAACATTTTCATTGAAGTGACAGGAATGCTCTTATCGAACATTTTCATTGCGGTTTCCTACTGTTATTCCACGTATAATGGACCTCCACATGCGAGACTATTAATCAAGAGTTATTAAACTCGGGTATGCATGGGTTAATTTGGATTCACCAGCATCAATACAAAAAAAATTATTGTTTAAATATTTTTCTTTTTAAAAAAGTTAAAACAATAATGTTTTATAATTTTTTTTAACTCAAACTATATTTTAAATGGATAACCAGATCAAAATTAACCTATTAGAATCTATCAAATAGACTGAATCAATTTTCATTCAATTTAATTCAATACTAAACTTTATATCCTTTTAATTATATCAGATTTAATAATACTCTATCATTACTTTCTATTTATCAAAATTTTACTCTTAATTAAAAAAAAAGGAAAAAATGATGCTTACTTGTAAACTTGATGAAGACTAAATTAGAGTTAAAATACTCTATTATAGGGTTTTTACTAATTATTAAATGGATACGTTAGTTGCAAGTGTGAATTTCAATAGCAAAATTGGATGGAAGCTTATAGAAAAAACATACTGATGTCTTTCTATCTTTGAAGGGTTGCCATTCCACACGAGGAAACAATAAAAAGGACATATATTTCGATGATTGCGTGTAAGGTACTGTGTGAGGATTTGCCTTTTGGTCATATGGTAAGGTGAATTATGGTAATTGTTTTAAAATACTATATAGTTTTAATCAAGTTTAAACTTTATTATTTCTATTTTTTTTAACTAGATAAATAATGTGCTTCAGCATAATGTAATAATGAATTTGAACAAATCACAAGTCTAGATAGTTTTTCGAAGCTAGTATAAATTAAAACATTCTTAACATTCTACGCAATAATTTATTTATTTTTAATTCTTTTCGTTCGTAAAATATCAAACTTCTACGAAGGGAGATATTTATGCCTATCCACCTAATTTGTTAGCGTTTGTTGGTATATTAGAACTTGTTTTTTGCTTTAAAAAAATATATTAAATTAGTATTTTTGAATAATTTTAATAATTTAATATAAAAATATTATTTTAATTCATCTTCAATTAAAAAAATCCAAAACTTACACTTTAAATATATAGTAAAAAATAGAAAAGACTTGATTGATGGATAATGTACCGCTATTAATCAATTACACCAAAAGAAACCGATCATTTGGCACCATTCATCGTGACTTCACTATATCAGAGGCTTCGAAAGTAAAATAAAAGGTGTTCTTAACCCTTTAAATATTCCAGTAAACAAAGTTAGTGTTAAATTAGCTGACGAGAAAACGTGTTCTACTAAAAATGAAAAGGAACTTCATCGTGCAGGGTCTTGGAAAAGTTGTATTCTCCTTTCATCAACCGAACTTTAGAACACAAATGGAGAAGATAAAGCGATCATATCACAACGTAACTTTAGCTCCCCTCATCCCTCTCTTTGTAAATATTACTTTCATTATCAAAGTTATTAAAATCAATTCAGTTTAAGCTAAGACTACTTGGACAGTGGTCAAAAACCAACTTAACAATTGATTCTAAAAGTAAATAAGATATATTTATCAATTATATTTTATAAAATAACTATCATCCTATTTAATAAAAAAATATTAAGCATGAAATGAAGATTATGCGATGTCTTAGATATACATAAAAAAAATTATTTATAATTTTATAATAAGATCAAGTTTCTATTTATCTTGAATCGACTTTGATTCAGTTTGGCTAATAATTTTATCTCAAATCTAAATTATTAATCGAATGAGTTAATGCATCAAGATAGGAAAAGGATGTGGTTTAATTTGTATATATTTTTTTAAAAATATAAATCTAGATTTTGAATTAATTTTAATAACACCCTGGATCAAGCCCCGTTTTAATGACATTGTTCATGAGGACGTAAGATCTGGTGAATCATCCACCTTAGCTCTGGGCAATCGAAATGAAGGGTGCTGCTAGGCTGCTAGCTAAAGCACGCAGCAATTGCTGTGTGGCTCGTTTAAAAGGCAAGGTACAATATGATTCTAATTAATTCGATGCATGTGTTCGAAAAATGAAAAGTATTAGATTCCAAATTCCTACGTTCCATGAGAACGATTCATTACGTTACAAGTGACACACCACAAGCCACTAGCTTAACTATCTAAAAAAGTAATGAAAGCACATATCATATATATTGACTGAGAATGATTCATTACGATACAAGTGACACACCACAAGCCACTAACTTAGTTATCTAAAAAACTAATGAAAGCACATATCATATATATTGACTAAGCTTTTATTAAAGAATGTGTTTTGGTATAATTAACTTTTGAATTATATGTATATATATTGAGCCATAATTTAAAAGTTTTTTTCATAAATAGATTATGAGAAGTCCAATAAAAATGATTCAAAGTAATTTTTTAAAGAATGAATGTGGTGATAGTTATAATTCATAAATTAAAATTTTTAACTTTTGTTTAAAATAAAAAAAATAATTAGACTGAAGTATATATATATATATAACAAACTCTTGATTACTTAAGTCAAAAGTTATTTCTAATTAAATATACTTGTAAAAAACAAAAACTTAAATCAACTTATAAAATTTATATGAAACATATAATCTAAATCATGTAATAATTAATGACTCCTGCAACATCCCCTTTTTATACTAAATTAACCATTCTTCAATGGAGATTTTCCAAGCTAAAAATCATCGCCGTGAATAGCCTTTAACCTCCCTTAATTTTGGCCTGCATCATCCCCTTCATATAATAAAACATTCTACGTGCGAGATTTTCCAAGCTAAAAATCATCACCATGAAAAGCCTGCGACCTTGCTTTTAATCAGTGGCAGAAATATAAATGCCTGCAAGGAGCTGTAGCATTATATAGCAAGAGAGTCTCAACAGGGCAGGATGGGCCGGGCTGTAAATAAAGAAGGGGAATATTAGCATGATTTTGTTAGTAATCAAGGGAATATATTAAATTTCTGAACTTGAAATTTTAATCGACTCAATTAATATCATAATATTGCCAGACTTTTAAACATTTAAACATTAATATAGAGGGACACGTTTCTTTGTTCTTTCTATTTTAAAATAATAATATTTTTTTTCTAAAACTATAATAAAAACATATATATAGATTTATTCAATTTCTATCCCTTATATTAAACATATTTATGTTTCTTTTATATATTATTTTTATTATGTTACTACACTAAACAAATACAACCTAACTTATCTTTTTTAATAGTAATGTGGATCTTCTCGTACCCCGCTTTTGTTTGTAAGATGGATCTTTGCCTGCCAATTAAGTTGTTTCCTGATTTGAAATGATTCATTCCTCAAAAAACAATGGATAAAAAATCCATGCTTCCTGCAAACTGAGTCAATGCATCATATTGTGCTCCTGAGAACTTTATTAATGCATCTGCAATAAATACATGCATGCCGTCAAAAAGTGTCTCACAAGAATGGGCCCTTCTTGTTCTAGGTGCGGGGAAGGGGTTTGGATCATAAGATTTGTAGTCCCCATGAAATCATCAAAGCAAGTGTCATTATGGATAAAAAAGACATTGAAAAAAGCAAATTTGATTATACAGATCAAGTACTGATCCCAATTGCTCATAGAAAAACTGAAAAAAGATGAAGGTTACGTTTTTCTTAGCCTGGCCAATCATGAGATCAATCTTTGGCATACGTGTGGTCCCATGGTTGATTCCTATTTACTTGCGATTGTTCACTCGAGTTCAAAGCAAAAAAAAAAAAAAAAAGAACTTGTCACAGGTATCTTGTCTCCCTCCTGCCTCTTTCTTCTCTTGCAAGGTTCCTCGAGCTGCAAAGAGGGGGGAGGGGTGATTAGTGATCATTGTTGAATTTCTAATTTAAAGGGCTACAAAGCATCTTCTTCTTTTCTTAACAACCTTGTTGAACTTCATCGATCACTGATTTAAAAGGGCTACAGAGCTTGCTGAAATTCCTTTTGACGAGTATCATGGCATACAGTCAGGAATGGACTGCCCGAAAGGAGAAATTAAAAGAGAAGGGGGAGAGGGGGCTCGAGGGATCAGAACTAGTGTAGGATCTGTCATGTCATGTGACTCATTTCCTATTGTTTTCCTATGGATATCGGCAACCTTTTTCCCTATTTAAGATATTCCGTGAAGACTTGGATGAGTTGAAGATGTGGTAATCAAACAATAAAGAAGACGAAACAAAATGGCAAAAGGTTCTTGCTTTTCCCTTCGAGAGGCTCTCCGAGATCGATCGATTTTGGTAGCAAAAAGAATACCACGTGCTCGATCGATCTAGTATTTCGGAATAGTTTTTCAAATGCATATATCAACCATTCATGGAGCCATTCCAATTGACAATGGATCCTATATGTAAAAACTAATTTAGGATTAATATTGTTTCACATACTATATCTCATTTAAGTGCGAGAGATTATTCTGCCTCGTTCGGACCAAGTATATTTACTATTTAAATGGTAAAATCATTGATGATAATTTCACCCAAACTCTATAGATATTAATGTGAACTCTATAAATATTATCAAACTAAATTAAGATCCAAAATCAATTTATATATGTTAAAATATATGCTATTTTTATATTGAATAATAATTACTACTCCTATAAAATTGATATTCAAAAGCCAATAAGCGGGTATGAGTATCTCATTTTTGTATTTAATAAGTAATCTGCGGGATATAAATATAATAGAGATCGATCCACTCCATCCTAGGTAAAACGGCCTTTATATATGGGCTCACATAACATGGAACTCCCAAGAAGCTCCATTAATAATGGCCCAATTATTAATTTGGGCCTCCAAGTCTAGATCCAAAGTTACTAGCCCAAGACAAACGTACAATCGCCTCCAGGGACATTTCCGTAATTACAAATGATTTTCAAATCCCGACAGTCGTCAAAAGCAGCTGCTCGTCCCGCCCGTAAACGAAAATCAAATCAAAGAGAGATAGAAAATGGAGAAGATCTGTGTAGCAATTAGAGTGAGACCACCTGTCACTGTATCTGAAGACACCACCATCAATGGAACCTACTGGAAAGTGGAAGAAAATCGCATCTCTCTTCACAAATCTCACGGCTCTCCTATCTCCGGCGTCTCTTATGCCTTCGGTACCTCAATATTCTCTCCAATTTCACTCTATTTCCTCTTTGATTTCTGTATTTTACTCACTGATTTTTTTTTAATTTTTGGTAGATCACGTGTTCGATGAGAGCTGCACAAATTCTAGAGTTTACGAGCTTCTTACCAAGGATCTCATTCTTGCTGCCGTTGACGGTTTTAACGGTATGACTTATTAGAGCTTGTGTAGTTTCAATAGTTATTTAATTTGATTTTTTATTTTATTTTTTAATGCAGGAACGGTGTTCGCTTATGGACAGACTAGCAGTGGAAAGACGTTTACGATGAACGGTTCTCAAAACGATGGAGGAATTATTCATCGAGCTGTTAAAGATATTTTTGAAAAAATTCACATGGTAATGACTGCAAGCATGCCGTGGCTGCTGTGTTGAGCAAAATTTGAATTGATTGATGATTTTTTTTTTGAAGCAGATTTCCGAGAGAGAGTTTCTCATAAGAGTTTCGTATATGGAAATTTATAATGAGGAGATTAATGATCTTTTTGCTGTTGAGAATCAGAAACTGCCAATACATGAGAGCTTGGAGGTTGGATAGAGGCTTTGGGAATTCTCTTACTCTTTTTCTAGTTTCCTTGCTAGTATAATTCACTGATTTTAATTTTTTGATTTTCTTTTTGTCTTTGGTTCTAGCGCGGCGTGTTTGTTGCAGGACTAAAGGAGGAAATTGTGAGTGATGGTGAGCAAGTGTTGAAGTTAATCGAAGGAGGAGAAGGTTTGAAGCATAATTCACTCATAGCCCTTGTTTTTAAAACTTTGTTTTGGTGATAATGTCTGTGTGGTTACATGTAATTTGAAATTTGTGCACTGCAGTTAATCGGCACTTTGGCGAGACGAACATGAATGCTCGAAGCAGTAGGTCTCACACCATTTTTAGAATGGTAAGAAGTCATTGACATGATTAAAGATGTAGTGAGATACAATTTCTTTGATGAGATTTACTGTCAATCTCGAGGCTGTGTGTGTCAGGTGATTGAAAGTAAGAGGAAGGATGCCAATTCTTCTAGTGATTATTCGAGTAGTGATGCTGTCCGAGTTTCTGTGTTGGTATGTAATCTCTCACATTTTGCTGCATTGAGGATAACACTTTGAATTATACAGGATCTGGTTTTTCTAATTTTTACATGCCATTTTGTGCTGTGTGGAAGTAGAACTTGGTAGATTTAGCTGGATCAGAAAGGATAGCTAAAACTGGAGCTGGTGGTGTCCGTTTAAAAGAAGGGAAGTATATTAACAAGAGTTTGATGATTCTTGGTAATGTAATAAACAAACTAAGTGAAGGTGCCAAGCAGAGGTAATTGCTGCGCTGGAAATTTATCTCTTTAATTAGGTTTTATTAGAGCTGTTTTTGTTAATGTTTTAGTTTATAAAATACAGGGGGCACATTCCTTATCGTGATAGCAAGCTTACTCGTATACTTCAACCTGCTCTTGGTGGAAATGCCAAGACTTCAATTATATGCACTGTAGCCCCAGAAGAGGTAGTCATTTATTTGTTTTCATTGGATTGTTTATATTCTATTCATCGCTAACTGTTCCAATTGGCCCAGCGTCAAGTTGAGCCTTCTTGGTTAACTGTATTTAGTTTTTGTTGTTTTTTAGCTTCACATTGAGGAAACAAGGGGAACTCTCCAATTTGCTAGTCGAGCTAAGCGCATCACCAATTGTGCCCAAGTGAATGAGGTATGTCTGTTGTTTTGTAAAGAGCGTTAACCATTTTATCACCTTAACTAGAGTAGGTAACTGGGTTCTAATATATTCATTCCTCGTGGTCTTTTTGTAGATTTTGTCAGATGCAGCATTGCTGAAGCGGCAGAAGTTAGAGATAGAGGAGCTGCGTAAGAAACTTCAGGTTATGATTATGCCATGTTCATTGTAATTTCTACATGGTAAAGATTTAGATATTATTTGATTAAGTTAAATACTTCTTCAGGGATCCCGGGCTGAAGTACTGGAGCAAGAAATTTTGAAGTTGAGAAATGACATGCTGAAGGTAGATTCCACCTCTAACATGATCTGACCATTATCATGAACACCGCTCATAACATGTGTTAATTGAGCTCCAATTTAAAATTTCTAGTACGAATTGGAGAGAGAAAAGCTTGAGATGGAACTGAAAGAGGAGAGGAAATCACACAAGGAACGTAATCAAAGCATCAAAGAGCAGCAGATGAAAATTGACAATCTCAGTACCGTTGCCTCCTTTTCAGATAGTGATAGGAACTCTATCCAGGTATATTTCAAGCAAAGCAAAACGCCATAATTTCTCGGTACTTTTGTCCAGCAGAGGTCTCTAGACGGATAGCATAACCTTCTTTCTAGTACTTCGATAATGGCAAATTGGCAGCAGATACTGGTTTTACCATCATCCACTATTGGTCCATATCTTCTTGCTGTAAACAAGAGTAACTTGCCCTGGTTCTTGGATTTCTCCGTCACTTATGCCTATTCTAGTAATGCAGCATTTCAAAATTTTCTGAAAGACAAATTTATATGACTATTAGCATGATTTTTAATGAAACATCTGAAGAATGCCAAAGAATAGAGTGATATAAAGCATACACCTGGTGCAAACTGATCATGTACAGATGTAAGCAAGATATGCAACCTCAAATTTGTTCCCTTCTGGTCTTCTATAGTCAAGTTTTGCGTCGCAACAGCCATGGCAAAGAATATATATTTATTCTATTTGTATTCATTTAATATATTTCATGTAATCATTACTATTCTTTCTGTGATTTCTTATGCATTAACAAAAACTTCTACTCATCTCTTAGGTTACTGATATTCTTATAATATAATAACTACTGGTGGTAGGAACAGAATGCTGGGAGACAAATCCTCAAGGAAGAATTCAGTGGCAGCAACAGTGTCTTCAAAAATGATGTTTTCAGAACCCCTACATTCAAGGCGGATTCCAATGCCTTTGTTGGCAAACGGTCCAATTACTCCAGGCTGCCTGATTTCAGTCCTCTACCAGATAACTATAGCAATGTGGCCGATGAAGACACATGGTTGAAAATGAACAAAGGATTCATCGCTGACCTTGATTCAATTCAAATGACTCCTGCAAGAAAAGTTCAATCCTGTCCTTTTGGTGATGTGACTCCAGTAAGTTTATGTTCAGTTTTTCATTTGCTCAGTCTTGTTATCTGCAATTGCTACTTGTCCCTTTCCCATGTGTTAAACTAAGGAAAAAGCCTGAGATGAGAATATCAAGGATTTCCTCTTGAGAACTGATGTTCACCTTTTCTAATTCTTCTATATTTTGGTCTAATTCATTTTTTGTTTCAATTGTTCGAAGTTTTCTTGTTTGCATGTGGTTGTTCGTCTCTCCATCGCATTCATAAACCATATAAAAAAAAAAAAACAATGTTGAATTAGAAGCTAAGGGTTTCCATCTTTGGTAACTTAACAGAAATAAATAAATAAAGCATACATACTGACATGACCTTTATTAAATTAGTCTTCTAGTGTTCTGGCTTTTTCAAACTTTGATATTGCTCGTTGAATGTGATAAATTGCTATGATAGTGATACCTTTATATTTTTCAATGTTTAGATAATACTAGTAGCACTATCCAGCCACATAATTTTTTTAATTAGACTCTTCCACATCTCTGCCAGGTTTATTCAACTGAGGATTACAAAGTAGAGGTCCAGAATCTCAAAAGGCAACTAGAACTTGTCCTTGAAGAGAAGAATGAACTAGAGGTTTGCCTTCTGCTCTTGCCCTTTCTCAATTTTCGATTTCATACATTGGTGATAATTCAGTGAGTTAGCTTGATATTTGAAAGAGGCATGTTCTTGATGACTGTATTCAGTTGCTGTTGTTTGTTCTCCTCAAATAGTTCCATTTCATTGGGCACTTTTTTATACAGTACGCACCACTACTATCGGTAACTATGATGTAAGAAGGCATCTAATGTGCAATTTATGACATAGGAACGTGCAATGACGACTCTTTAGTGTGCTTGTTTTTCATTTAGCTCATTTGAAAATTAGAAGAATAACACTTCTAAATTCTCGTCCACACACAAAGCTTCCATCTATTTCTGGTATTAGCTTTGCATTGATACCGGTAGAAAGCTTTCTTTTCAATCTGAGACCTCTAAATAAATACTGTTTCTAGGTATACGTCTTACTCTAAATAGGAGAACTCTTGATATCTCTGTGAATTGATGGAACGTAGCTAAGTGTTTTTTGCTGATCATGCTATTCAGTTCTGTCTATTTTATTCTTCTGGTGCAAGCATTTAATCCTAATGTATTGCATGCATATGTTTGCAGAAGAAGCACTTTGAACAATTACAGTTAAATGATCATTTAATGGGGGAGATATCAGAACTCAAACATGAAGCGGTGGTAATTCGAGAAATACCTCAAAGACTACGTGAATCTATGGCTATTTGCAGAGACACTTACAAAGATGTTCTGTTGACGTTGCAGGTGACACTCTGCATTTATATGCCTCTGTCAGTTCATATTTACCGATAGCATTAGATTAGTAAAATTTAATTTCTACTTTGACATCTAAACAGAGTTTTGTACCTGATGGAGACTCTTCAATTGGAAAATTCCTATCCACCACAAGTGAAATTGGCTTAACCCTTTTCTCAAATTTGGAAAAGCGTTGCTCTATGTCAATGGATGATCACAAATCTTTTAATGAGAATGATTCTCTGGTCCAAGAAAACTGCGAAGTGCTTTCTGAAAGATTGAAAAGCACAATTACATCCCTGGCATTAGCAGAAAAACTAGCTGTTCAGAATAAAGAAGAGAAGAATTCAATATGTGGCTCCACTTATAAGGTAGCTGCCTGGTCACAATCATCAAGATATCGTTTATCAATCATGATTTTATTTTTCATCCTGATGTTTGGATATATTGTTCCCTCTTTCAGGATTTCTATCATTTAAACTGTTGCTTGTTTAGCTATTTAATTATATGACAATACAATCCAAAATAAACATAGAATTGTATTTGGGTTGATCTTCATGTCATGGCAGTATGGATGATATTAGAGACATTCCAATAACCATTTAAATAACTCAAAACTTGTCCTTTTCTAGTTCTGAAAATTCTTTCGATGTGCATTTGAATGCTAAGTGTGAACTTGCCAGTCTCTGACCAAAAGAAGAAGAGTCATATCTAAATCTGATGTGTTCGTTTATCTTGCCTCTAAGCCTGTCTTTTACTCTTCAGACGATATCCTAGGTGCTGCCTGCATTTTAAGATATATATACACGTGGGGAGTTTTTACACGTAGAGTTATGTTGCATAGACCTTACTTGTAATTCTTACTTGTACAGTGAATCAGTTTTGTTTTTTCTGTGAAGTCCACATGATGCATGTTGTCAAGTTCCAAGGTGTGGCAATAATGATCCTTAAACCATGTTTAGTGTATGCTACTTTACAATGAAAGAACTGCATGTGTATCAAATCATACATCATTCAGGTCACATTACATTGTTTGAAGGTTTAGTTTTGAAATGTGATAAAGGAATGCACTCTGGGAGAAGAACCTGCTTCTTGGAAGGAGAGACTGGGCACTGAACTTGGTGCTATCAAGGAAAAACTCCAAGCCTTGGAGAAAGAGTTAGAACATAATAACCAGCTTCTGAAGGATTCAAGAGAAAGACATGATACCATGGAAAGAGATTATTGGCTTTTGAAAGAAGAAAGAGATTCTTTGCTTGAAAAAGTCTCCGAGCCATCTCAAAACCTAGCAACCGTTGCCCTTCAAAAGGAAAATTTTTTGAAGGATTTAAACATTGAAGTAGAGAGAAGGGAACATCTCGAGAAAGAGATCAAACAATTCAGTGTTGCTTTTGCCAGTCGGCAGAGATCCTTCCTGTCTTTCCAAGGTGAATTTCTATCTAAAGTTGAGAAATTGAGAGCCCAAAGTCCAATTGCAGCATCCGAATCTCTTGGGTGTTGAAAATTCAGTTTCGACTGCTTGTTTGTTTATTCTGTATTTCACATGGTTTTCTGTTCATGTTGCTTCCCATTTACTTGCGTAGATTTCTGTCTGTAATTCTACATATGATCTTTTGAGTTTGGATGTCCTTAGGGACTAAATCATGCAGTTATGAGAGACATTTACTCAGTTAACCCTTGTTACAAGGCCTAGCTTGGCATGGCGGGTCAACCGGGTAACCCACCATCCTGAGACTTGGCCGGGCCATGGCTAGTCGGAAAACCATGAAATAACATTGTTTGGATTTTTTTTTCCTTAAAAAAATGGAAGTTAAGCTTGGATTGATCAATTAACTTGTGTATCAACTTATTTAGTTCTTGGCATAGATAAAATATTTGACCTACGATTTAGGTTTCGGGCTAAGTCAACTTCTGTATCGAATTATACAATTATATATTGTAGGTTAATGGGTACAGGTCCATATCTGCGTTCAGAAATTCCATTTACCCAACTCAAAGGAAATAGCCTAGACTACTTTCTAATAAATTCCCCGTAATATTCTGAAAATGAATGCCTTGTATCAATAGATAATTTGAAATGGAGGATCGAATTATTTGTGCATAAATATTCTATGAAAACAATGCGTGTGTGAAAGTACTTTCAAGATGTTGCTGCTTTTAGCATGCAGCTCATGCGCAGATGAGCCGGTGGTTCCAAACTGGTGAGCGAGTTCTTGATTCAAACATGCACCTGAATTGCTTCTATTATGCAAGAACACTGTTTGTACATACTAAAGAAGTGAGAATTCGTTACATTGCAAAATGCTTGTTCACTGCCTGTATGATGCGACAGGAACAACTCAATTCCAAATCATTATATGTCGGCACAGAAAATGAAAGCATTGCTTGGCCATTCAGTCTTTCAGCTTTATGGTCACCCTCAGTCTCTTTCAGTGAGGTTGCCCTCGTTGCTCATGTCCATCCCCAAGCCCTTCTATATTTATTTTCTTGTTAAAAATTTTAAGGATGAAAATTTCAACCAAGATGCTCAATCGTTTTATCGAGCTTCATGTCTTCATTGAATCCACGTCTCACGCGTGTAAATGTCGAGCAGATATGCCAAAAATTAACCTCGTTTGGTAGCCAAGAAAATGAGAGCAAATCCTTCTTCTAAAAAGTCCCAGCCACATTAAGAGCCTTGGTTAAAAAAGCAAAGATACCAGGCTCCAAAGCATGAGAGAGAGTTCATGGGCAGTTTGCTTTTCGGATTGTTGAATAGATTGTGATGGGTGTAAGGCCCGCAAATCCCATCGACTTTAATGGTATTTCTACAGTTTGGGCCCCAACGAGCCCACGATTGAAAGTTGACGATGATGCCAAGAAAATTATTACACGCTTATATCTTTCCAGCTTCTAAATCCGGGATTAACTTTATTAGTATTTCCATGGTTGGGGCCCCACTGAGCCAACGATTGAAAGTTCATGATGATGCCATGAAAATCAGAGCACATTTATATCTTTTCAGCTTCTAAATACTGGATTTAACCCGTTTGGGAGCACGGTCGCACATGTGACACAACCCGTCTGGAAATGATACTTTTAATTTTAGAAATGCAGGTCGTTCCACATGTCCAAACATGTTCCCAAACAATCCCGTAATTTGTTGTTAAAAACAAGAAGAATCTAAAAAGAAGCCGCCCTAAAATGAAACAAAAAGAAAAGGGAAAAAGGTGTCTTTACTTTCCATTTCCTCCTCTGAAAATAAAGCAAAGATATTGAAAATGTCCAGTCTATGTATTGCATTTGGGACATGGGAGAAAATTTGCCCGCCCTGGTCTAATTGTGCATAAATACTCCAAAGATAGGCACTCACGATAATTGGACTGATTGGTCAAATGGTGTTAATTGGAAAACATGCTTTCATTGCTGTATTAAACGGAGAACATAAAAAATAATAACAGTAACACAAGCGCATAAGTCGGCAATCCATTGGACACCCTCTCCAAATGGACACAATTTTGTAGGGACCATAAGCATACCTGCTTTCATAAATGCATGTCCATCACAGAGGAAGGATGGGAATGCACGAGGTCTGATGCCTGCCAATAATAACCAAAAAATGACACCGCCAGAACAGCACTCGGTTTCACCAGTTGATTTGGAAAATTTCAAATTTCAAATCTAACCACTTTTTAGGTTTGCGGTTGAATTAGACAAACCATGTACCCAATCAGAACTATTTCACCTAGCCAGGTTTTTAGTGACCAACCAAACCTAGTAAAAACCCGGTTGGATCGTTGCCTTTAAAGAAAATAAAACAAAATGCTACTGATTTAATAAAAAATTATTATCCTAAATTCACCCTATGACTCGCTGGTTGCCCCAATAACTCAACAATCTATGTTCTTTTTGAACCAGTCCCGGGTCAGGTGTAACAATTATGATAGAAACCGCACACGACCTAAACCTAAACTTATGATTACAGGTGACCTGGAACAAAGAAGGGTGCCGCCAACAGTTAAAGCCGTAAAGCCCGGAGACGAGTTACACGATGTCTCTATCCCTCACTATCCAATACTCAAATATCCGTTCTACTATTACTACTATAATCAGGTCCCAAGCCAACTGATATGCGCTGTCTATACCATTTAATGCAATACAACACCACCATAAATCTCATCATCTTTCCAAACAGACTACACAAGCACCCCACACCTCCATCTTACCACCTCTCCAGCCCCAGACACCTGTACACTTCTCTAATGGCTATCCCAGAAACAAAACCACCCAAGCGACTTCGAGAGCTCCTTCAAGAGCAACAGGAATCTTTCACCCTAAATATTCACCTTCTAGAAAGAGGATATTCAAGAAAAAGCTCGAATTCAGAACATGCCTTCAGCTGCTGCTATGGAAATTCAAGCAAGTCCCCGAAGAGATCAGTCAGCTGTGGTCTAAACACGATCAAAAAGCCACAACTTTCAAAGGTATTAAGAGGTCTATTAAACCAGGCCATCATTTCCACAAAGAAGAGGGTAAGAATCAATGGTTCTAATCATGAAGATGGAAAACTGAATGTCAGCGAGAAGGGCAGGAATAACCAGCAAGTTCCAGAATTAGATAAATTTTCATCGGCTAGCAGTGCAACAGTGTTTAATTCATGTTCTGAGAGTGAAGTAGAAGAAACATCAACTTCATCGCAAAATGATATTTTGTTCACAACAAACATTCCACAGCTTCACAACCTCCACAATCCACAGGAGGTAGAAAACCTATAATTATTAGACTTAAGTTACATTTTTCACTTGTTTCTTTCCAAGGAATCAGACTTGATTCACTTACTCACAAAGCTAACAGGCTACTGCAGATAGAAAGCTCCAACAGCAGTGTATAGAAGAAAGCAGGCAACTCAGCCCGGCATCAGTACTAGAACGGATTCCTTCTCATGGAAATTCCCCAATTCACAGCAGTTAGTCACCTTATCTGCCATGAACACGGAGTACACTTGTACTTTTACTGTCAGCCTTTTTAAACTTTTCTTGAAAATAAATTCTTGTTTTTACAGATAAAACAGAGGATTCCAGTACAGCAGAAGAAGAGAGCGCTTCCAAAACTAGAGTTATTTTACCCAAAAAATTTACAGAAGACTGCATTTTATCAGCATCTCTCTGGAAAGTCCTTTTTTACTCACCAAATGAGAAACCAGTTTGTGGAGAAGCCACAGAGATACAAGAATTTATCCTATCTTATTTTTCTCCACAGTACTTGGTTCTGCAGCAAACAAAGCAACTTCTGTTTGATTTTGTAAAGGAGATTGTTGAGACCCAAGAAAGGGAGGGGAAGCCACAATGTCATCACCAAAAATTCTTGGGGCCAGAAGAGCTTGGAAAGATAATTGGTGAGAAAATGACGTCATGGGATAAACAATCTGGCAATGAGTCAAAGCTGACAAAATTGCTGAATTTGGATTTACTGAGTTCACAAGGCTGGAGTAATTATAAGCCAGAGAGAAGGGATAATGGGTTAGCAATTGAAGATACTGTTTTTGATTTACTGTATTCAGAACAAGACTGGAATGAGTATGGGCTACAGAGGAGGGAAACTGGATCAGAGATTGGAGATACTATTTTGGAAGAGCTTGTGAATGACATAGTAAGAAACATGATTGATTTCTCATCACCAATTACCAGATGTTAAGCTTAAGCTAGCTTCAAAAATTAATCAATTCCCAACTCTGACTTTCTGTCACCACTTTCCATCTCCCTGAATTCAGATATCAAACTCCGCTGCCACATGTTGTTTGCTGATAAAAACAAAAAAAAAAAATGGTAGGCATTTCATTTAATGGGTTACTTTTACATCCATTTTATTCAATATAATAAAATAATGACACTTTTAAGCAGTAATCACCAGCCATGAGTCTAGAACTTCTAGCATTAACCATGTATCTTTCTCTGTAAATCACAAAAACCCACTCACACTGCGCATCAAGGTCAATCAGAAGGGTTGCCAAGCCATCGTATGGCTGCATGGGTACACCACACTTCCATGAGCCGACCCTAGATTACTCTAGTTCCAGTCATAGGAAAAGGAAGCAAAAGGAGTGTTCAAGGCATACAAAATTACTGACTAGTGGATACTGATGTTTCACCCACCAAAAGTAACATAAATAATTAAAAGCTAAGACATATTATGGGTATCTCTTATTATGTGTGAAAGTTGCAGTTTGTTCCACAACCACACTAACAATCTGTTGTAGAAATATGACAATATTCACTTTTGGTTCCTCATCTTTCACTTCCCATTTGTTCTTTATCATTTCTTATGAGTTAGGTTTTATATTATCTCTCTCTTTTTTTAATAGAGGGCTTTTGAATGATCCAGTCCTTAAGTTTTGATTATAGCCAAGTTGAATTAATCATTATTCTTGAAACAAGAACAAAATTAGGACTATCCATTTCCCTTGGAAACCTTTTAGCTTACATTTATGTTCTTCTAATTCCAATTTCCTGTTGAATTATTCCAGCCAAAGTAAAATTTATCCCCTAACCTTTTCAAGAGGAAGTCCTAATCATGGTTCCTGATACCAAAGTCAAAAGCAACACTTTACTCGTCCTCTCAAATCAGCATTTCTATGAAGTTCATATCATTTCCAAAACAGTAACATGCACAGTAATTTGTTGCAACAAATCAAATGCACAAGGAAAACACTGAAAACTATATCCGGCATACACCAAGGACAAGCTATGAAATGCTCATTTGTAGCTGGTGCATTTGGAGTAACAATCTCTAAAACAAGAGGAAATAAGGAACTACCGGATTTCCACATCATCGCCAAGCTCCCCATCTTCAAGCTCCTCATTACTGCCATTTCTGCTGGAACCATCACGGTGATCTCTCTTGTGCCTTTTATGCTGACTTTCACCATCTGATTCAGGTGTGTATGCGTGCTGCAAAGAAATATCACCAAGAACATTGGAACATTTTTCTCAGAAGTTAAACTACAAGTGCACCACTAGAATTGTACCTTTCTAGATTTTTTACGGTCACTGCTATGCTTGCGTGATTTTTTAGACCCTTCCTTCTCGTCCTTGTCAGAATTTACATCATCAATGGCACTTTGATGCCGTTTCCGGTGTTTCCTATCTTTGTCCTTTTCCCTCTTTTTGTCATCCTTGTGGCCATAACCATCACTTGCATCAACATTTTCACCATCTGTGTCATTCTTTTTTGTCCGTTGCTTTCCTTTTTCCCTCTCACGTTCTTTCTCTTTCTCTTTCTCCTTCTCCTTCTCCTTCTCCTTCCTCTCCTTCTCTTTTCTCTTGTCTTTTTCCTCTCTCTCTTTCTCCTTCCTGGCCTGTCAAAAGAGAGAAAAAACAAACAAATCAATAAATTAAACAGCATAAGTAGCATTATTTACAGGGGGAAAGCTCAGACAGATTATCTAGGGTAGCAGCCTCCACATTCAGGTTCTTGTGCACTCTCATCTAAGCTCAGGTTCTTGTGCACTCTTGTCTACAAGGCAAACTGAGGGGGTGTTTGAAAGTATGGTAGCAGTTTCTTTTCAAAGTGTTTTTTGCTCAAAAATGCACCAAAATAATGTTTTCTATTTTTTAAAAAATATTTTTAATATCAGTTCATCAAAATGATCTGAAAACACCAAAAAAAAAAATTAATGGCAGTGCATTCAGATAGAAAGTGGTTTTGACTTCCCCTTTCTGTTTCTTTTTCCGAGTGTAATTTAAGTTCCTTCTACAGGCAACCCTTCTCTTGTCAGATATGCTGAAAGGTCAATCAAAAGAATAAATTTGAAGTATGGAGGTACTTATTAGCCCCACATGAGCTAAACACTTCAAATTTGTTTGACTAGCCATGCAGAAAACACCACAAAAAGAACCAGAAGAAACAGTTAACAGCCATATGAAATGACAGAATCACACCGGCTTAGCTAGATATACTAACAAAATACAAGTACCTTTTCTTCCTCACGCTTGCGTTCCTTCTCTTTGGCCTTTTCCTGTAAGTGTGTGACATATTCTTCAAAAATTTCCTTACTCAAACTCTCATCCCCAATTGACCTACAAAAGAAAAATCAACAGAATGAAATGCACGGGGAGGTGGGTGTAAACAGGTTCTTAAAGATAAGTGATTAGCAGGTCATCTTCAAAGCGGGAGGTGGGAGTAAGCTGCAATACCTGTATTCCTGGCTCTCCTCAAAAAGCGGTTTGCAATCCTCCCAGTTAGAAGAAGGAGTTACTTCCTATGAGAGCATAATATTAACAGGTTAGATTGGATAGCCAAGAAAATATATCTATGTTTCTTTCTTTCTCTTCTTTTTTTGCTGATAGAAGATGATCCAAAGATTGTAAAACAGAACAGAGATCACAACATTTTCAAAATATTTTTGATATACCTTAAGAGTATACAGTAATTTAGTGAAATCATCAACAAGACGTTGCTGTTTTTTAGCTTCTTTCTCCTCCTTCTCCTTGGCTCTTTCAACTAGCTCCTCATATAAAAGCTTCAAAGTAGAATACAATCAAAATCTTAAGTAAGATTTACCCCGTGTGCAGTCTTACTTGATCATTACATTAAAGCTTCAATGAGATCACCTCATTAATGAAATAGTAATTGAGGTGCTCAAATCTAGCCATTCACTACAAGTGACTGGTAGAAAGTGACACTTGATAGTAAATGAAGCATCAGTGAAATACCCATGTAAAGCATATGAACAACATATTCAAGACCTGCATATGTGTTTTTATGGCCCCAAAAAGCAGGACAAAGTCTTAACCAAAAGAAAAACAAGATGAGGCCCTGGGCAATGTTAGGCCACATTCATGCATGTGAAGCAGCATCATGCTAATAATGGAGCAGTGATTCACTCTCAAGTTATAATGAAACTTCATCAGATAGCATTAGACATGAGGTGCATTAGAAATAATTTCCTCAAAACCTGCACACATCCATGCATCAAAAGCTTACTATATAACTTGTCATCATGGCAAACCACCATTGCCATCTCAACAGTCTGAGATTCTCATGGGATTATCACCAATATTAAAAAGTCAAATAACAGTTTGAAAGCAGTGCAGACAGACTTCTGGTTTCATATAGAACAGGATGAATTCTACAGGTTTAGTGTGATTTGCTCCTTTGGATAACAAGAAATTTCTCTCATTGACCATAAACCTTCAATTTACAGCTCACAAGACCTTTTTTGAAAAAACCAGGAGGAAAACAGAAAATGTAATACCTTTAGGTTGATATCTGATATTGGTGAAGAACCAATATCATCAGCAACAGCACCCTTGAAGTCTTCAAATGTCCATGTTGACACCAGGGTTATCTGCACATATAAGGGTTCCAGATTTAGAAAGGGGCTGTGTAAAGAATAAGCATATTTATCTTACCTTGCCCAGCTTCATTGCATCCTTTATTCGAGTTTTATCATCATGATACTGTCAATACAAATAAGGAAGGGTTAGACACATGCGTAGCAGGTTTCAACCGTTTCAGGCAGAAAATATAGACAAAACCAGTTATGTGAATATAAAGAAAGTAGATTAAATATACAGTGAATAATTCGAATATATGGGTTATAACAGAAACGAAATTTCACATCAATAAAAAATATATATTGATGGAGTCAGGGCTTTTATTGCGTTTACTAGTTAAATTATATACCAGTAAGAACTGATGAACTTGGAACTATAGAATAGCACAAATAACAAGCTTAAAGCAGTGCTAAGACAAGTATTTTGCAACTGAAACTGGTGAAAAACATGAAAATTTGATGCAAGAGGGTTGCAAAATCAAGGTCAGCAATCAAAACTATTCGCATGAAAAAAACACTAACATAATTTATACAATCTACATTTCTGTACTTTCTGTTGTATTGCAGGTCAAGATTCAAATCTAACCCATGCCAATGCTTCCCACCTAAGCAATGCACAAGGAGCATATACTATATTACTTTCTATCCCAACATATAATCAACTAGAAACAAGTAGCCATGAGATGGAGGGACATGAAGACCAGTTATGCCACGAAAAAAAATTCTAAATCCAAAAGAAGAAAAGATGTAAACTGAAAATAAACCGTCTAGTTTCATGATTATATTAGAACAAAACCACAAATGTTGAAACACAAGATTGATGCTGTTTGATTTGGCAGAGTAATGAAACCATAAATCCTCTTACTAAAACTAATATATGCAAGTCCTGATCTTAAAAGATTGAAAAAACAATTCATCATAGATTGCAGGAATCAGAAATGAGACAAGTTACTTGTTTCTCTAGTTCTTCAGAAACATCCTCAAACAGGTCTTTTGGCTTTGAGCCAGACGTGTTTGTTGCAATGGCCTGATATTGAGGCAAATCCTTAACCTACGACCAAAAGAGAAAATAATGAACTAAGAAGTTCAAATCCAGATATCAGGTACAATTTTCCTCTCATTTTTCATTTAATTCTTCTTCGTGTATTTCACAAAAAAAAAAATGAGAATGGCACCTTCAAACAGTAGTCAAGCCAGTGAGTTTTAGCTGTAAGGAAGCCAGAAGCAACATGTTCTTCCAACAATTTGCGAAATTCATCACGATTTTTCCTTTCAGCCCGTCTCAATTGCTCCTGTTATTTAGATATAAAAAAATGAGGTAAGAAAATACAACTGAAGAAAAAAAATTACAACATGAATAAACAGGTACCTTTTGTATCTTCTTTTGTTCCTCTTCCTCTTTCTCCAAGTCACGAATATAATCCTGCCAATACCAATATCAGCATCTAGTTCACAACGATATATTGAATTACAAGTGAGAGAACATACCTGGAAAATGAGTAAACGGTCAAGTTTTTCAAGACACAAGCACCGCTCATCATCCTCTAAGCGATCTTGAATTTTCCGCCATTGGCTGTTGGCCTGAAAATGGAAGAATAATCATGCCAGGTCCAGAAGTAAAAATACGTTGCTATATTTTTTTTATGTCCCTTGAGAAATACCTTGATGAAATCACAGGACTCCAGAAATTTTCTATATTCTGCTACATTCCTCCTACGGTCCTCAGCAGCCTTCTCCTTTTCCTGCATCACAAGTGAAAACATAAACATGTAGAAAAAGGATGGTATGCATAGTACACTTAGCCATCCAAGCTTGCACCTGAAATGAGAATGACAAATTAAACACCAAGAACATAGCAGCATGAGTGATGTTTCTCCCAGTGAAAAAAGATTAACACCATCCAGAAATACAAATGCCTCCTAGGGTGTGCCGCTATAACATAAGTGACGCACTGATTGAATCTTATAAGCATTGACTGAGAAATACAAGATCTAAATGTAAAGACATTATTGGATTTCTACATCAAGAGAAACAAATGGAGTTTCTGTTACGAACATACATTCAATAGCAAATTGATACAACAGAGCTTGGGTGCTAGATTAAAAATCCACATAAAAACCCTAATGAAATTCATTTTCTCCATTTTTTGTTTCACCGCACATGAAATGAGCATGAGCAATGTTCTTCCAAAATCAAAGTAAATTAATCAAAGTTTTGCTCCAAGAAACCCAGCTATCTAATAAAAATTACAAGTATCGATCAAGTTAACCAACTGCTGAAAGAAATTCTTGCTATCAATTAAATTAGAGAAGCGTCCAAGTTTTGATGGAAGTTCTAGAAACCTACTAAGTCAGGATTGGAACTGCCACACTTCAAGTTTCAAAACGTTTACTATTTGTAAGCCATGTAGAGTAAATATAATATTACAAAAGACTTTCTATTCAAGAAAAAAGAAATGTATATAATATCACCTTTATGTCTAATATCACCATCAGGCAATTTCATGTCTATATAATGTAGAAAAAGATTCACATGTACACTTCACCTATATGTATATAGGTGTGCTCCTGCACAAGCAAACAAAGCACTAGTATAGAAATTTTTACCTTCCTCTCAAGTTCCACAATGTAGCTGTCAAAAAGATCCTCTCGGTCTCTGGCTCTCTCAAGAGCTTTGTATCGTTCATCATTTTCAAACAGACTTATAGCTTTGCTGAAATAACAGGGCATAAGTTAAAACAATAGAAAACTTCACTCTACATAAAAACAAACTAGATATCAAACTTTTCTTTGAATAGACTGAAACTTCAACCTCCATTTCATGGATGAAGTCAATTCCTTAGACTCCTGAAAACAGATAAAACCATCAAAAAGCATTATAAAATCAGATAAGAGAGAGAAAAAGACAAGACAATTTAATTAAATGCGACATACTTCCAACATCTTGGCAAACTCTTCCCGAGCCTTTTTCTGTCTTACACGCCTCTCCTCAGCTTCTAGTTTTTTCCTTTGACCTAAGTACTAAAGCAAAAAAATAATCAAATTGACGTCAAAATGGCATGAAATGAAACATCAATGCACATATAGAAAAGTATATGCAATCAGAACCACTCAAATCCTGTTCAATCACAACAGATTCTCATTAATTTATGCCAAAAGTTCCATATGAGATTGATATGAGGCTTACCTCATTAAATGCTTGCTTTCGCTCACCAAGAGTTTTTAAAGCAGCATATCTTTTGTCATTTATGATCTCTCTCATCGTCTGACATCAAATTCCCACATTAATGACATTCATTTAATGAAGAAAATAGATGGCAAGAATAATAAATAACAATGATACCTGTTCCCAAGTCCAGTCAGACTGGACATTTGCGGATTCTAGAAGAGCTTTGAATGCATTTTTTGCGTCCTGAACATATCAAACATGTAAGTGAAAATAAATTAACATGATGATAATGCCTATTAAATAATAAAATACTCTCCCCACAAGGGAGTGAAGATGGTTATAATGATGACTAAAAGAAGCATTAAATATTGAGCATTGCAGTTTTGTTGCATTATTTTCCTTTCAGAAGCAAATTCTCACACAGAATCAACATAGTTTCCCATTTATGAAAATAGTTAAGTGTAATACATTATTGAAGATTCACTTGTCAAGAAAAGTAGAGAGGGAGGCAACAGGTAAATTTTAAGTTGATACCAGCTTGTTGGTGAATACTAAAGGTTCCTCATCTGGGGTCTTCTCCTCCAAAGGACTGGCATTAGTTTTTCCCATATCCATTGATACTTTATTGAATTCCTGTGGTGATGCAATACAGAAGTCAAAAAACAACAATCTAACATTCAGATTTCATTGTGCATGCCAACTCTTGAAAATAAGTGTGTTTGCCACAGGAGGATGTTCACTCAAGCAGCCTTGTTTTAATATGAAAACCAGGACAGAGGTCCATGGATTTTCACTGCCTTTTTCCTTTCAAAACAATGACTCATAGAGGATCTAAGCATGAATATTTGTTACAAACATACAACAGGTTTAGTGATGCTCTTTTTTCCACAACATACAATTGGCAGTGTGGTTAAAACATGCAAATCCAGCTTGCAAGATTCATAAATAGCCTGTAAAGGAATTGATTATCCATACCGCAGTATCCATCATAGATGCTCCATCTACAGAATTTGCAGCACTTTGAGATAATAGATTATCAATGCTACTCCTGCAAGCAATTGTTCAAGTATGCATTAACTTAGAAAGAAAAACAGGGTTTGATTTTAATATTTTTTGTTTCCTTGTGTTTCCAGCTTTCATTTGTGGGCTAAGAGTGCCTCTCTTGTTTGGTCTTCAAGATTGAGTGTGTGACTCTTGTTATGGTGATCTGATGTGGCTACACCATCAGAATATTACAAAATATCATCAAAAACTAAAAAGAGAAAGAGGTCCATACAGTGATGTTGTCTTTGCATCAACTGCTGCAGCAGGAGCTCCAGTACCTACTGAAACAGCAGTGGGTAAAGGAGTCACAGAGGGTTGGACACCTACAGCACTAGCTGTGGTAGTATGTGCAACAGGAAGAGCTGGTGATCCAGAAACTACCACTGGGGGTGGATTAGCAACAGCAGCAACTGAAATTGGGCTTGAAGAGACCCCTGGTAACATAACAGAGCTAGAGCTAACTGAAATAGCTGTGGTGGATGTTTCGCTTGAGGTAACAGCAACAGCAGTTGGGACATTTGAAGCTGCATCGGTTTCTGATTGATTCCCCTGGCCAGCTGTTTGTTGCGCCTGTTCACGAGCCATCTGGAAGCAGGCGTTGAGGGGGAGAAGATCAGAAATGCCACATCAGGGAAACAAATAATAAAAATTACACGAGCATACCTTCAATTCCTCAGGAATTGACCACTTAGATTGCTTTGTAACCTTGTTGTAGTAATACCTGTAAACACCACCCCCCAGATTCAATAGTGATCTTGTTGAAAAAAGAAAGAAGAGATACTAGAAAGCACTCTCAAAAACTCTTAGGTGTACAAAAATAAAATAATAATGGAATCGAAACATACTTCTTCCCCTCTTGAGTTGTGAATTCCTTCCAAACAGTCGATGCATCAGCCCTCTGTTAAAATGGCAGCAATTATCAGACAAAGAAGCAAGATCCGTTTCAGAAAATATAAGGAAAGAACAGTTGATATCACAAATATAAAAACACTTTAACAGCTACAAAGAAAGGTAACTATGCATAAGAATGATGAAACTGAGGATAAAAAAGGGAAAAATAACATGTACTTATGGCTTGAAGATAAAGTATAACTCTACAAGAAAAGCAATAATACAGCAGTAAGTGAAAGCAACAAAATCATAAACATCAAGAATACAATTAAGCATAACATGGACAAAGAAATGTGCAATGGAAAAAAAAAACCTGTAATTCAATGTAAAAAATGAAAAGTTACATTTTCTGAATTATGTTGCTCAATGAAAGTTTAGCATGCCATCACCTTCAGCGATAGTTTGTGTATTTTTTCCATTCAGAACTCACTCAAAATTGCATCCAGTCAATATTCAGTTCCTGATTTTTAATAAATAATCATCACAATGTGAAATTATAACTCCCAATGTGCAACATTTGCTTGTACTTATCTACGTAGCATAAGGACTCGCTAGCTATAAAAACAACCAGATCTTAGAAATTTCGCATGACATGACCAAAAAGGGCCCATTTCTAGTACAATCCAGATGGTTTAACCCCGTACCAACAGTTTCTAGAAGAGCTGGAAGTGCAAAACTTCCTCCTAAATGGCGATCTTTGATTCAAACCCTCACTTGGAAGAATTATATAGGTTTTGCAAAAGGAAGAAAACAAAAATCAATTAAAAAAGTTATTACTTCATTCAGTCATAGTAACATGTCTTGATTGAAAGACCTCACCTTTGTGAAGAGGATAATGTTATAAAGTTATGTGATTGCATCTACATGTAAAAACAGTGAGTATTTCAAAATTAGATAAAAAGAGGAAAAGTCTCATGAAGCCACAAAGTAGAACTTCAGCGCATCCAGATTAAGTCAAATTAAACAATTTCACAAGCTTCTAGATGCAACATCATTTTTTGAGAACAAGATACAATCCAATGTCCAGAAACTAGTATCCATTATCATTGCAATAAAGGAAACTGAGGGTGTTGAAGAATCACAACAAGAAGGATCCAACCAAGAACAATACTTTTTCCACGTTATCTAGGCCAACCAAGACTCTAAACTTTCTGTTAAGGCACCAAGCAGTGTATACCAGGTCAGCAACTACAACCATAGATGTGAACGTAAGATGCAAACATGCCCAACATACAACATCACAAACAGGCTGTTCCTTCAAGACCTTTGTGTGAACACTTTTATTTCTCATAGGCGCAATCAGACTTCGTAGGTATTATAAAGCTTCATCTTTGCAAAAGCTATACTCATACAACAATTTCCCTTGTAATTAGATCAACACTTTTTCACTATTCACAAGGGCCTTCTTTAGGAGGGCAGTTGACTAAACTAGGCATCCCTTTTGACGCCAATAAAAACCCCCTTTAAAACACAAAATAACCTTTAAATTATCTAAAGAAGTGAAATACATAATAAAGAGGAAACACTGCAAAGCCAAGCATTTTATACCTCTGAAAGAGGAGAGAAATATTCAGAAATCAAAGCCATTGAAAGCCATACAAGAAAAAACAATGCATACAAGTTTTGAAAACAAAAAACACTAGGACCTAAAGAGAAACAAAAGGTTGCACGAGAATAATGGCAAAAAAGCCAGCTAAGTAGACTATAATTATCTTTCAGACTTGCACAGATCACTAACCTGTAGGAGCATGAAACCACGACAAATGAGATTCATGAATAAAGAAATAGATAGATGCTATTTGAGATGAGTAACCATTCTCATTCTAAACTTTTGAGAAAAATGAAACAGTTAAAGCCCAAAGTTAGTTATGCACACCACCAACAACAGCTTCTGCATAAAATTTTGCCCAATGACAAGTAGAATGGAAATAACAAAATACTGCCTGCCTTGAGAAAGTGAAATCCAGTCTTGAAAGTGACCATATCGAGCAGTCATTAAATTTCTCCAGACATGCCATGAAATCTACAGACAAGTACAGAGACATGCAAAGAAAAAGAGATCTCGAATAAAATAATTTTAATCGACTTAGGGGCAGCTACAATTGCAACATCTATCCAAGGAACAATCTTTGCATGTATATTAAACAATATCAAAGGCCTGTACAGTAGATAACAGAGGCAACATTTTTAATTTATGCAGATTATAACCACTCAGGAATACAGCTCACCTCAATTGGTGTCATCAATTCAAAGGGCTTATCCCAACTAGATTGTTTTGTTCTCCTGTTGTAATAATACCTGGCAAAATATACTCATTAGTTATTAGGTATCGAATTGTACAAGAAGGAACAGGGAACATCCTATTGCCTGGGAAGGATTTGTTCGACCATAATAATTATTTGGGTTGTTTTAACTTGTATGCAAGTGGCATGTACCTAACATCTGAAATGTTGTAAGAAACCATAATCTATTAAGAAGAAAAAAAATTTCGAGGCCAGCCCTTTGAATACCAGAGCAGGAGATAAGAAGTAATGATGTGGTAAAAACAAAAACATACCTCCTCCCATCAGACGCTGTATGTTCCTGCCAATCACTCAAAGACTGTTGACTATTGCTAGAAACAGCTACTGTCTGAAATTCAATATAAACAGTTAAGCATGGCTAACCAAATCCTGAGAAACAGTAGCTGTGTGGGTAAAAGATAATTTATGAAGCGAATAACTTAGCAGGATCTGTAGACAATATAGATGCATTTTTCCATTGAAAAAAATATATATATTTATCAATGTAAGGAAAAACCAACTCAAAATTGACTGGAGGAATAAAGTCTTACAAAAGTTTACTGAGATACAATTAAAATCAGCTTACTCTACTTCTATAAATTTCCACATTCAAAATCAGAGTACATAGCAATTTGATCATAACTATGATACCATACCTGAGGAGCATGCAAGTCATTATGTTGAAAAGATTAACATCCAGGGAAGCTCATAAAATATGGAACAAATTCAAAGTAATGTCATTTTCAAAAATTTCTACCATGATTAACAACAAACTGTCATCTTATCCAAATTTATTTGACCATGCAATTTATTAAAAACAAGGTTCTTAAATATGCATCAAGTTACATGAATAACAATCTTTGAGGAATCATCAATAGCACTTCATAAAGAGTTTTTAGAAGATGAAGCATGAATAATGAAATAAATATGAAAGAGAGAGGGGTAGAGAAAGAGAGAGAGAAGCATACTGAATCTGAGGAAGAAGATATAGAAGGCTGGGCAACAGCAGGCTGGACTGGGGGAACAAGTGAAGCACCATGACTTCCAGAGGACAACCAAGGTTGTCCCCCCATGGGTACAACATGTGCATGCATTTGAGACATTGGTGGGAACTGGGGCAATGCACTGGCACTGTTTTGTGTCAGGCCAAAAGAAGATGGTGCAAACTGCAACAATGCAAAACTTCAGAAGCAAGTCAAAAAGACATCCCACGAAATAAGCCAATAAACAAAGAGAAGAAATCTGTTGATGAGTTCTTACGGCATATGGTGAGGAATTAGGAACTCCAGAGGTGCCAACCACATGCATATGATTACTTAATGGAGGGGCATTTTGCTGGGGCTGTGATGATGTCAGAGGCCTGTTTAATTGACCATAAGGCATTGATAAAGCCTGTGCCGAAGGTGCCCCGGGCTGATTTGGCCATGGCGGTAACTGCTGGATAGGTTGAGAAAACTGCAGGTGCTGACTTTGAGCAGCTGGCATCCCAACATGTGAAGAAGGCATACCTTGTCCAACTGGCCGAAACTGTTGAGAAGCCACCTGAATGAATGGCTGCCCTTGCTGTGTCGGAACCATTGGTCGAAACTACAAGGATTTATCCATAATAACCATAAAAAAAAGATAATACTACCAATAATAAAACTCGCCAAACACAAGGAGAAAAAATTAATTGCACAGAAAAGAGTGAACTAAAAGATCCAGCAATAGTAGGCTGGAGCACCAAGACACACATCCACAGGTGGGGAGAGGGGAAAAACTTGAATATCTTGTTTCACATACAACTTCACAGCTAAGGGCCACTCGTGAAAAATATCCAAACATTAATCGTTTCCAATTATATAAACAAACTCTACTGATAGTCCACTGCTAAACAAATGACCTTTAGAGTCGGCCAAAACCAAACCCAGCTTAAATTTTTCAAAATCTTGCACAATATGTATTATTAGTGCAATATGGTCCACACAAAAACAAGCAGCCTATTAAAAAGCCATCTTAAAAATAAAAAAGTTGAATGAGATTTTTTACAGCTACCTGTCCACCAGAAGATTGAGGATTACTGGCCATTCCAGCACAAACGCAAACCTTATCAACGGCTGCATAAATTATAATGATACAATCAATAACCACTCATTAGAGACAGAAATCAGTAGCTAAAAAATTGCAGCCACAAAAAAAGCAAAAGAATCATAAGCTAATGTTCCAAAAAAAAAAAATAACACCAATGAACTGTCTGCGCCCTAAGAAATCAAAACCTAGATAATACGAGAGCATAATTTTTGTTACGTAACAGAATGTTAATCAAGAACCGCTTCGAAATGCGAAGGAAAAATTATTATTCTAGCAACCAAACAAGAGGTGGTTACGTACATTATTTCGAGTTTTTCAATTTTCGTTATCGGTTTTCCAAGGAAGCAAGCAGAGTAAGCAGGTACAAGAAGGAAATCGCACGAAGTGGGGAAGAAAGAAGAGAAAGAAGCATTACTTGCAGTTGGCGGAGAAGAATTCAAGAGAGAAATCGAAAAATTTCAGATCCCTCGACGCGCGAGTCTCAGTGCTAGGGTTTAAGAGGCAAATAGGAGCGCAGAGGATTTTGATTTGGTTGAGATGGTTAAAATCAAGGAGGCATGTGTTTTTTTTCCGGTGGCAGTTCGTGTTTCCCTGATCTACCCCTCTGCATTTAGCTGATTTTGCAATCATCAACCGCCACGGGGTTTAACGAATTTTTAGTGCATAATTTTTAAATTATTTTTTTCATAAAAAATACTAAATTTATGTTTTTAATTATTTTCAGGGGTTTTAATATATTGATATAAAATATAAAATATAAAAAAATGATTTAACTTTATTTTTAATTAAAAGTAATTTAAAGAAAAAACATTATACGCTACTTTTTATTTGGTTAACAGTTAAATTTGTGTTTGCTGTGAAATACAACCTTAACACCACAAAATTAAAATATCAAAAGCATTATTTTCATGTTACTTTTAGAAATTCATCAATTATTTTTTAAAAGTTTTTTTTATTTTAATATATGTTAAAAAAAATTATTTTTATATCAATCTATTAAAATTATTAAAAACACTGAAAAACATTAAAATTAATATTTTAAAAAAATATTGAAAATTAAAAATTACCTCACTCCTTGACAAGTCTTTAACAAACCCCCCATCCACAAACTATTTTCGTTTTTGCCGACATACATGTCGAGTTAACTCTAGACAGTAGCATAGGAGATTTCTTTATTTTATTTTTTGGATTTAAAATTTAGAGTTAATAATCAAATGAATTTTTAAATTTTTAGGAATTATTAATTTCTTAACATAACATGTTAATGCGAGAGCTGTATCCTTTCAAGAAAAAAATATTTGACTTTTATTGACTCGTAAATTATACCAAAAATATCCTTATGCTTACTGTAAAAAAAATATGCACCATATCAAATTGAACTATATAATAATTTTCTATCACTAACACCCGTTAACAGTATAACCGTACGAGAATGATAATCTGAGTTCGGGACAATAATCTAGGTGTATGCTGGGTTATGCATAAAAGTGTATTTTTGCATAAATATTTTTCAATTAAAAATATTTTTTATATATATTCTTATGTCATCGTATAAATATTATAAAAAAATATTTTTTATATAAAAAATACTTTAAAAATTTTAAAAAATAAATTGAATTGCTAAAATAAACACACCTAGATAGCATGGAAAATTATACAGCAGTCCAACTGCTAGTGAAACACTATAATTCGTTGTTGTCCTTTATACATGCTGCAGAGGACTTGAAAAGTATAAAGATATCCATTTACAATTTATAATGATTAATACATTTTTACATATGCATTCACGTGTATCTAATTACATATCTCCAATCCCAACACATATTGATTTGAAATTCTTAATTACACTTGAATTTTTATTTAAAAAACACTACAAATTATATCGCATGATTTTATATTTTTATTTAGAAATGATACAATTAAAAATAATAAAAATATAAATAAAGTATCATTCAATCTCTATATATTAAAATAAACTCTTAAATAACCTCGAGAGATCTTGAAATGGATCAATATAAATACACATCTTAAATGAAAGTCTACGTCCAATCTTTTATTTGATCCTATAAAAAATAATCGATAATAGAGATTATGTTAGTAAAGTTTAGGATGGAAATAAATATGGAGTTAGCTTAGAAGTGTGAAAACATTATTTTTAAGGTATTTATTTGTTTTACAGGGATAACACCTCCAAAATACAGTTAAACCCTCTAAACCTTTAAAAGAATAAGAAGATAAAATCAAGAAAATAATATATGTATTTTGTTGTTATATTTCTTTTCTTTGCAGTAACATGCTTTTATAAACTTAAAATATAATGATGAAACAATATGACTATTTATAAACTAATATGATTGTTGATAAACCACCATGATTGTTCATCAAACAATGACTTTTGATAAAATATTATGGTTGTTCATCAAACAATATAACTTTTCATAAAACATTATGGTTGTTCATTAAACGGTATGATTGTTGATGAAATAATATGATTGTTCATCAAACAGTATAACTTTTCATGAATCAATATAACTGTTCATATTAAGTTTTAAGTTTAAAGCTCCAAATGCTATACTTTGGTATTTTAAATATCCATATAATAACATTAGAAAATCAAATAGAAAAGTTTGTATACCGTGACTTAATTTACTACACAATACACACCCACAGTTAAAAACATTGGAAGGAAATGTTTCTTTTTAATGTGAGATAAACATCTTTTATTTTATTTATTTACAAATTACACCATCAAATAATGCATAAAATTTGATTCATAATAATGTCTCATGTAGTTAATTACTAATTAATTATTATAATTAAATCTATAGATAAAAAATTGCTGGAAAAATATAATGATTGAACATATGATGAATTTAGATCAAATAAACAATCCTATTGGAGAATCTCTATTTACGTGAGTGTTTGACATTATTATATATAGTAATATTTAATTAAAAATATATAAAAATAATAATTTTTATTTTTAATATAGCATGTTAATTATTAAAAACATCTAAAAATAAAATCAATTTAAAAGCATCTTATAAAAACTTTTATAACACAAGAACAAATATTCACCTGACCTTCAATATATTAAATTTACTACTAAATACACATCGGTATTCCCAATTAGCATATACAAACCAGGAGTTACAAGTTATAACATTAAAATGAAAATTACAAATCATAATCTTCTTGAAATGGCCATCTTACCATTGCCACCATATAATTACATGGAAAACACGGACAAATAGCAAAAACCAAGACGCCGATCGACCAGTTCTTCTCCCAAAAAACAGAGTAACTCGTCAGAATAGCTGGCCAAGCACATGGAAGTGGAAGCCGTCAAGATTCACGAATGGTGCCATTTCTCTCTCTCGTAGGGAACCTGAGAAACCCTAACCAAGTTATCGTCACGGACACTACACGATTGCTTGCATGATGAGAAGTCAAATATTGCCCTTTTTCTCCATCCAGACCCAAAATCTTTTCCAACAGGCTTATCTTTCCTGGTGCACTCTTTATAAGCTGCCAAGAATGGGTCGTCATCAATATCCTTCCTGAGGCCTCTTCTTGAAGAACTTCTCAAAGGAGCACCCGGAGCCTGGAACGTGCATGGAGGAAGAGGGATTATGATATCGTGAGTTGAAATCCTGGAACTTTCAACCGGACATGGAGGGGGTTGTAGCTTTACCATGGATGTTTCTCTACCAAGATATTCGTGATGGTTAGTTACCTTGGACTCTCCGGGCTTTTTCTCCCATGAGAAGGGCACGTTTCCTTTTGAGTGAATCTTGCTTTGCTTCATGCTCATACCTAATGCTATGGCACCTAATCTCGAGATTTTGGAGTTGGTCTGGTCCTCATACGCTTACAAAGGCCGATCAAGCTAGGTTGATGCCACGCGAATAAAACGTGAAGAAGAAAGAAGAAGAGATACGAGGAGCCAAGGAGGCGTATACGTGGAGGTATGAGGCCATGGTTAGTACCTTTTTAAACAAATTGTAAGAGTAGAGACAATTGAAGATGGCTAAAAATGACCAAGTCGTCAGAGGTCTGCATCATAAGAGTTTGTTGAGAGCTTTGAAAAATGGTTCAAGGCAAAGAGACAAATCAGAATTATTAAGAAACTACAAGCACAGATACTCGAGATTTATAAATTTTCCTTGCCGTCCAACTCTCAAACACTCTAGTTTAATTAAATACGCAATCTTATCAGTTATCTGATATTATTTTTATTTTTTATTTTTTATTTTTTATTTTAAATTCTTAAAAACAAATCGGTAGCAATTGGTTAAAGTCTTGGAATATAAATAACGGAAAATGAAGATATATCAAGTTTTGAAAATACAAAAATTTATTTTAAATAAATTTATGTCAGTGTTTCGTTTCTTCAACTAAATTAACATTTTTATTATCATTTTTATATTTGTGCTTTTTATTTTTGATACATTAACCCAACTCAATGCTTAAATTTTGTTCACCTTTTCTTGGATTTTATATAAATAAATAAAAAGTCCGATGCAAAAATAAATTTCTTGCACAAAGAAGCGTAATTTTTAACGTATTTATCTAATTTTCTATTGAGAAATAAGTGGTTGGCTGACTCCATTTGTATGAAACCATTAATTAAGTATTACTTTAAAATGTGCGTGGGTTTTTTATTGTACAAGATTTCATTGTTCATCCCCTCACACAATATAACTATGGATAGGTTGTCCAAAATCTTGTATTTTTTTGATAATTTAGTTGCAATTGATTTTGATTTTTTACAAAAAATTAAAATGAAAAGAAAAAAGCCAAAATAAAAAGGACGTAAAATATAGGTGGTAGGTCATTAATTTTGTAAGGGATATACTTTGATCCCTAAATTTTAAAAATCATGCAAATTATATAATTTCAGTATTTTAATATTTTTTTCAATCCAATCTTGGTGTAAAAATTTATTTTTTGTTATTTTTATAATCTTTGACTGAGAGGGGAAAGACATACAAAGGTTATCGAATTTCAACGGTAATGAGAGAGAAATATCATTGACACCAATCTAAACCACAAAATCAAATGATATCTATGTCAAGTGATTTTATTTAATAAGAAGAGTTCATAATAAATGTTTCTTTACTTTTAATGTTCATGAAAAAATATATATGAGCTCTAATTGATTTTTTAATTTGGATTGATTTTGATTTTTGATAAATTTTTTAGGTGCTTTAAGGCCATAAATAGATTTATCATGATTTATATGGTATTTTAAAAAATAAATGGGTTTGAAAAATATATTTTTTAATAAAAATAACTTAAACCTTAATTTTCCAACTGCTAAATTTGAGCAAATTAGAATGAAATATTATATGATTATTATTTTTTTAAAGGGTGAAAAACATATTGTCCTTTCCAATTACAAACAAAAAAATTAAGGCTACAATTATATGCCTCTGCTAAGGCAAACCCATGCTTCAATCCTAACAAAATGGATTAAATAAACTTAGCTGGCTTACTGGGCATTGTAGTGCCTAACCTTTGCTATTTTTTTTTCTATTTTATTATGATTATTTATTTATATTTTAAAAATTTATGTTTAAATTAGTACATATTTTTTATTTTATTTTATTTGAAAATATTTTTTTAAATGATAATTATTTTTTTAGTTATGCATTTAAGTATGGGGAGTTTTTTTATTCATCTATATTATTTTTTTTATCTTTTGTGTAGATGTATTTTATTTTTTTAAAAAAAAATCAGATAATATGTTTAGTATTACAATTTCTTTTTAATTTTATTTAATCAATTTAATTTATATCTCTATTTATATTATCATTTTCTTCAATAAAAAAATTATTTAAATAAATAAATCTAGCAAATACAACAGCATGAATGTCTCATTTTTTTCAAATTAAATATATTGATTTATATTTGTTTCATAATGTTTTAAGTTTTATTTTTAGATATCAGTAATAACTTTTTATTTATTTATTAACAAATAAAATTATCAATTTATTTAATTATATATAGGTATAAAAAATTTTAAACTTAAAATTTTATATTAAAAAAAATCTATATAATTTTTTTATAAAAAAATAAAACAACCTAGCCACAACAAAACACGAACAACATGACATAACCAATCCACGAGCTAAAACTTGTCTCCATCCACGCCCACGCCCACGCCCACTTACCATTATAAATAAACACATATTTATAAATTGAAATTTCCCAAACTTTGCAACACAATCTAATGGCATCCATGCACTTCATTCCCTTTTGGACCTCTGATGATATAAATATACACCTACCAAAAAAAAAATTCAACGGAAACCTCATAAAAACTCCCTGAGTTATGAATAGTTTTTTTTTCTATATTATTATACAGGAGAGATTCAAACTTAAGATCTTTGAAGCAAATAAAAACACTAATATCAGGTTGAATTACAATTCATTAGCTACTCAATAAAATTAATTGGCTACTCACCATAATTTATTAAAATAAAAGAGAGAAAAAAACGATGTGTCAATCGAGAACAGTTCAGGGGATCTCTATTGTTTTAGCCAAATTTATATAATTAAATAGCGAAAAAAGATTATTCAGGAATTTATATGTGAATTTGCGTATAGTCATTAATTGAATATAAGTATTCCATGAGTTGTAGTCTTGGACAGCCGTATAAATTTCAAAAATCCATGGTCAATCCCTTGACCATATAGCGAAGCTGCTTGTCAAACTTCCCTCGTTACCGTCCTCCTAAATCTGTTGAATGTTCTATCTTTTTATCTAGAGATATACTCATTCAATGCGTGTCCCATGGGGTGACCGAGAAAAGGATAAACATGAAAACAAAAATTTAGACAAACATGCTCTTGTTAGGATGACGGAAGCATTGAGAGTTTATAGTGTTAACTTAATGGCGAGGTAATTGAAAAAATGTTTACGCGTTAACTGAAATGAAGTGTCTTTTTTGAATGTTATCGATGCTTGATTAGCATTGTGTTTTTAAATATATTTTAAAAATAGACTTGTTTTGAAAAAATATAAAATTAATTTTTTAAATTTTTTAACGATTTTAATGTGCGATAAAAAATAAAATAAAAATTATTTTAATACATTTTTAAATCATTCGGTTGATCTCTTGATGTTAGGAATTTTTAGAGGTAAAATGGCAAATTTTGAACGGTAAAATTGAATTGTCTTGTAGAGCTGTATGCAACCTAAAACGGAAACTCTCCAGCATTAAGCCTTTAACTATTGGTGCCTTGGTGGTTCATTGACTCCATTTTGAACAGAATGATCCGGCCATAATTCAACGGTCTACACAATGATTTGATTGCTACCAAGACTTGAGTTAATCACTTGAACTCCTAATCATTTTTTTTTAATTATTGAAAATGAACAAAGCTGATCTCGAGTACAGCTCAAAACGGATATATATAATCACTGGCTAGCAAACCGAGTGCCCAGTAATTGTCCCTTTCCAGCTCCTTCGCTTTTGGGAATCGGTGTGGAGAACTGAGACATTCTTGCTAAATGATAACCGGCAACAGAACAAGAGTACTTACACGAGAGAGAGCTACTGCGACTACCAGCGTTCTTCCTCACGATCTTAGGTCTTCCACGACCAGTCTTTCCATCACTGGTCAACTTGCCATTCATAGGGGACCTGGTACACTTCTTGTAAGCTCTCAAAAAGGGGTCTTCTTGAATCCCGATACCCTTCTTGAAAGAGTCAGAAGGAAACTTGGTGCTCTTTGACGTCGCGCATGGAGGAGGAGGAGGAGGAGGAGGCGGCAATTTCAGTCTTAAATGCCATATGTCCTCGGGGCGTACTTCTTGGCGTGTAACCTTGGACACTCCAGGCTTCTGCTCCCACGAAAAGGGCACGTTTACTTTTGACTGGACTGCATCATTGTGGCTCATTTTTCCTGTTCTTCTGGGGTGGTACTGGATAGAGATATGGTTGGTTAGGCTTTTATAAAGGAAGATGCTCGGGTGCTTGGCTCACTTATTTTCCTTAGAAAAAAAGGCAAACAGTTATTTAGGTAACGAAAAGGAGTACACAATTAAAACATAGAGTAGGAAAAACATGTCCAGTCATGTCCAGTTTGTTAAGGATTTAATGTCATAACATCATTCGTAAGAAACGTAGCAAAGTTGTCAAGAAAGTTGAAGTACTACGCTTCAACAACTTGGAAATTGAATGGTCAAGGGAGTCAATCTCATGTAGATCAGGGAGAAAATACCCAGTGGTTAGCTTGTGCCAGCTGCAAGGGGCCAGCAATCTTAATTGTAAAGGGTAGTAAATTCTAATTCTAGTTCTAATTTTCAGCTTTGTTTACTTTCTTGCTTGCTTGGCTTCTGCGTTTATAGTTGAACAATTGCATATGCTAACCATTGACCGGCTTATATCTTGTGAATTTTTTATATTGATAGGATTAGGTACTCCTGCAGATGTGTTTTCCCACATAGACAAGAGGTAATATTTGTGAAGAAACTTGTAAGCGTTAAATAACCGGTCTAATAAAAATAATTATAAATATAGACATAATTGTTAGATTAAATTTAAATTTTATCCGAAAATTTTATGCATCAAGTTCTACAAAGATTCAACTTTCTATAACCAGTCGGAATAAAAAGGCTTTCAAATAGACCCAAATTTTTTTTAATTATTTTAGTGTTATTTTGAATTTTATTTATTTTTTCTGGTTAGATTCAATATATATAACCAAGATTGGTTTTGTCATTGTATAGATCGTCCGTATATTGTTTTCAAAATCAAATTTATAAATGATTTAATTTCAGAACATATTAAACAAATTTCATCTATAATTCAAGTTTGTAACCGAGGTTGGATACGTCTTGATCTTCTATCTGTGGCTACATATTATATTCTTGTTTGGGATTGTGCCAAGTTGTGACTAAAATTCAAGTTTTTTTATTTAAAATTAATTTTTTATTGTTTTAATGTATTAATATAAAAAATAAATTTTTTAAAAAATATTATTTTTATAATTTTTTAAAAATATTTTAAGAAACAACCACACTCTCCAAAACACCTTTCTCGTCAGTAAACAGTAATGCAATCAATATATCTACAATGTAACGAAAGGATTCCAATAAAGATTTAGGGATGGTCTAATACCATGTCCATGCTTTGATAATAGACTTGGGCAAAACAATGCCCTCTCAAATCTGAGTTTTGCTTTCGAAGTGAGCAAGATTCCATTTTTTTTATGGCAATGATAGCAGTGCTTACTGATTAATTTATCTCCTTTGAACAGCTATAGATCACGTTACAACCACTCCCCAGTCAGCATTTGAAAATTGTAGAAGTAGACAAACCCTAGAATACGATTATAGAATCTTAAAAACGATGTCAGCATTTGAAAATTGTAGAAGTAGACAAACCCTAGAATACGATTATAGAATCTTAAAAACGATGAGAAAATTCTAATCAAGTTGCGGTTGCATTTACTTTTCTAATTGTCTGCTACATCTTGGATTTAACGAGACGGATTTTTCATGCCAAACCTTACTGTTTACAGAAAGTGATTTTTCATCAATACTTAATTAAACACTGGATCTTGAAATCTCTTGCTGAATATTTGTCGTTTCTTGTGAAGACATTACGCTGGTAGTAGTTTGTCGTCCTTTAATCTTTTTTATTTTTGGGGCTCCTGGTTTTCCTTGGTTTGGCCTGGCTTTATTCGGAGATGTGTTCATGCGAACCAATACATGATTTAAGGATTGTCAAACACTTGTATTTTACTTTTGAAAAATGACACAGTTGTTGTTTATTTTATTTTTTATAGAATAAGTGTCTTGAATTTTATACTTCAAATGTCCAAATAACCTCTGTGTGGTGAGCTTTATAATATTACAAATTAAACTCTTTTATTTTTTAAATTCAAAACATGTTTAGTTTAATTTTATTTTTTTAAGGGTGGTGGCTTGAAAAATATCAAGACTACGTGACTTTTTTTCAATATTTTATTAAATGTAGAGAGTTTTTCTTTTTTCTTAATCTATTACACAAAAGTGCTGGGAAGTAACAACCTAAAAATTCAAGGTAAATAAATATCTATGTACCAACCTGAGTTTCAATAGACTAAGATCTACTCATCCGAGAAAATTAAAATCAAATATAAATTGATCCAACTCTTAAAGGACTGAACCATACCAATTTGAGTGTTGGTAGGCTAGGATCTACTAATTGGAGAGATCAAAGGCAAATACCTGTTGGTTTGAACTTTAAAAAACTAGAATTTTAAAACCTGATCTTGTTGGTGGGTTGATCTGGAATCTAAAATTAAAAATAAAATGAATTAAAAAAATTATAAAAAACTTGAGATAATCTGGTTAAGGAGCGGTTATAAATTCATTAACTTTTTTTAATTAAAATAACATTATTTTAATTTTTTTAAAAATAAAATTTAATCCAATAATCCAATCAAAACTTAAAATTCAAGTCTTGAACAGGTCAGATCTTAAAACCATGTAAAAAACCATGATATGGCATCATGAACAGAAGTCAATAGAGGAACGAGGTACTCAAGACTGACTTACCGCAAATCCTACCNTCTTAAAACTATGTAAAAAAACATGATATGGCATCATGAACAGAAGTCAATAGAGGAACGAGGTACTCAAGACTGACTTACCGCAAATCCTACCAACTTAAAAAGTCTAAAACAAGTACCAGCACCCGAGCCTCAATAACCCGGGACAAGAACATACCTACCAACTCGAGCTTCAACAGGCCAGACCTACCTTCCCATATACATACTGCACAATTTGGGTCAAGGATGATAAACTTAGAGGGCTCTCGGCAATCCTCTCAATAAATAACTTTTCTAGACCAGGATCACCTATTAAACTTAAAAGTATTTTATCATAATTTATTTTATAATTTTAAATTATTTTAATATATTAATGTTAAAAATAAATTTTAAAAAATAATCAATATAACAATAACAAAAATGCTATAAATGCTCGAAATGGAGTGGGGTGGGGTGGGGTCTCTTTTGAGATTCCCATGTCAAATATTTGCTATTCCATATACGAAACATTGGTGGAGGGTCATCACCAACAACACCCCTCTTCAAAGTTCTCGGAAAAAATAATAGAGATGGAATAGAGATGGAATAATGAGATTTTATCAGGATGTGTTCAAATGTTTTGATAAATAATAATAGAGATGGAATCAATTTTATCAGNTTCATCTTTATAAAGTAGAAGGTAGGAGGGCATGTATTATCTATTTTTATTGTTTTGATTTTTTTTGTTATCTCGAGACAGCAACAATACACTAACCAATAACCTTTTTAGTTTCATTGCTGGATTTTAGTTATATTGCATGAACGACAGGTTCCTTTGTTTATTTACAAGACTTGGAATTCGGCAAACCATAGGAAAATGTATAGATTGAAAGGAATCAATAAGGAAATTTACTGTCATGCGCCCTGGAGACTGAAAAATGTAGAGGTAAATTTTCAGGATACAACTTGTTCATTGAAAACTACATAACTGGGAATGCTCTGGGCGGCCGCTCAATCACGTCTGGTCATAAAAAGATCACGATTTTCTTGACTGGGAATTTTTTTAATAATAACTATTAACAATATTTTATTTTTAAATCACATTGCTGATTAGGATTGGAATTAACATCCGAATTTAATCAAATATGGCTAATCTTATTCTCGAGAATATATATATATATATATGTATGTATGTATGTATGTATGTATGATCCAGCACACACTGGCAAATCCTAATTCAATAACTTGATTCAATTATTTTTTTGCAATATCAGTTGTTTTCGTGACTGTTTCTGTGTTTAAAGTCAATCATAGATAAAATTTTAATTATAGATAATTTAATTGAATAATAAAAAATATATAAAAAAAATATTATTTATTTCATGAAGTAATAATAATAGTTAAATTTATAATGTTTAAATTAAAAATCATCAATATTAATATATATTTTTAAAAATTATTTTATAATTTTAATTTTAAAAACATTTTTAACCAAACACATTAAACTATTTTTTGTTCAATTTTAATTTTAAATATGTTTGTAACCAAACATATATAAATACCAAACTAACCTCAATTAAAAATAATTTTTATAAAATAATTTTTTAAAATTATAATTACAAAAATTACTGAAATACCAATCATTTATTTTTCACACTCATGCTCAGAGTTGGAGAAGAAAATCCTTTATAAATTAAAATTCTTCCAAAAATTTTCCATCCATCTCTCTCGACAAGTTCTTTGAAACTAAGCCTTGATTTTTTATTTTATTTTTTGGTGGGGGCACAGCTGCTTGAATGACCTATAAGTTGATTCGAAGAAAAAAGTATAAGTTGTTATTTCAATCGTTTTAATTTTTAATTATGAGATAATTTTTTCACTTTTTTTATTATTCTATGTTTTGTTAGGTTTGGAACGACTGGATAACCAGGTTATAAAAAACTCAACCAAATAAATAATGTTTTATTTAATTTAATTAGAAATCAGACCATATCAAGCTTCTAATCTTTTTTTTTTTTGTTTTGCAAAATTACCGTGGGTTTCTAACTTTGGACACAGCCCGCAATTTCTGTTCGAAAATGCAGTAGCTACTCCAAGCCCGGATAGAATCCGGGCGGCACAGCCCAATAAAAATCTCAATAAGTAAAACGTCGTCACTTCCATACGAAACAATCTGTACTAATAACTGTGCATTTAGGGCTAGGGTTTTTTGGCATCTGGCTTTCTCCTCTATATAATCGATGCCGCTTAAAGGAGGGCTAAACACTCCACAAACATGACGCCTGCACAGCCCGCTGCTCATCTTCTTCTTTTTTTTAATGTTTCTACATTTTTATTAATCCATTGCTCCATCTACGGATAGAAAAGAGATTAAAAAGGGGGTTGGCTGTGATGATTATAAAAAATTCATCGTTCTGAATGCTATAGCCATGGCTTGACAGACTCATTTACACCCATAGAATATGAGCACCGACCCTCTCTTTTGTCTTTAATTTCAGATTCTATTTTATCGAATTTCCTTGCTTTATTTTAGTTTTAATTGGATTAAAAATTATTTATCTGATTTGATTTGAGTTGTCTAGCTTAAATCATTTCCATGGTAAATTTACTGTTTTATGCTGAATTAATTAAAGGGTTTGAAGGAGCTGGACCATGATTAGCAATGCATTTGCTTTAAATGCTTTGTGTTTTGTCAGCTCCTGAAATTAAATCTGGTGGTGTTTAAAGCCCTAATTTGATGGAATTTGAAATTCCGTGGATTAGGGTTACGCACGCCTCCATATCACTTGATGACGTTATCTTAACTCGTTTTTTGTTTAATTTTATTTCTTATTTTCTTGAGCATAAGATGGTTCTTCAATAAACTGTTATTTCTAACCGATTCGGATTTATTGATAGTTGCAGCTTAAGCATCGTAGAATCTTTGGAGTAAATTGGTTTCGTTTCGTGGGAGTTTCGGGGGATTTTGTTCGCATGTGCTCTAAATTTTTATATTTAATTGTTCTCGCGTTGAAGGAATTTAGGGAAACTTTATTTGAATGTGCTGTAAAACAGGTAAACTCGAGTTTATATACTGTTTCTGATTCAATTTTTGGTGCTTTGTTTTCTATTATACTTGCATGGTTGTGGGTTTTACCAGCCTTACAACTGGAACCTTTATGCAGAGGATTGGTGTTGATGCTTGTTGAGTGTCCAGGCATGGGCGTGGGTGGCTTGTTAGGTGTATTGTCCAGAACATGCAGCATGAGCATCTATCTATTGAACATAGACGAGTCAAGAGAAACTAAACGTCTGAAATTGGAGTGGAATGGGTATCCTGCGGGTTTGTTGTTGACATTACCGAAATCTATCTCTGTTGCGGTTATCTGTCTGCTGGGTGGTCACTAGATAATTGTGGGAAGGTGGTTGGGTCCTTAAACTCGTTAAAGATGCGATTTTACTAGTATTTTATGACATCTGGACGCAGAACTTACCTTCATTTTGTGGCTGTCATGTGGAATTTCGCTCAACCTTTTTACTTCTCTTACTGGGAGTTCATCCGTGGAATTTGATTGCTATCTTCAATCATTCTCCAGCTACATGTGTTGTGGTCTGTGACTTGGAATTAAGAAGGTAAGAGCAAGAGCAGTAACGGACAGAAACCGGGCGTAAACCAGATGAAAGCAAAAGTGATGGCATGATATGGTTTCAAGAACGTTGATGCAATTATGGTAGAAAAGGAATAAAAAAGCTGAAGAAATGATGGAGCAGAGGAAAGAAATTACATTGGTTTGTTGAAGTTGGAACCTTGGGGTGGGTGGTCAAACGGTTCAAAATTTCCACTCTAAAGCAAAATACTTCATGGCTTGATTTTCGTGTGGCGCTGATTAGCTAGTAATTTGATGGCCTTGGTTTCTTGTTAATGGACCAAAACGTAAATTTATCAAATTTGTCAGTTAACTAGAAGCAATATGATGAGCTCTGTTGTTTGCTTCATCTTATTGTGTCTCTCCTCTAGTCAAGCATGCAGTCTCCGCAATGCTGTTCTTGTTTAAAATTCAAACGATTGTCTTGGACGATTTCCTTTGAATGTTGTACAGTATCCCATTCCTTTCCCAGTTCAAATAAACGTGTTGTGCAAGGATTTTGTGCCAAGAGTTGCCTTGCCAATGGATTCTTTAGGCCTATTTCAAGGCACACCGGATGTTCTTCAAAGTTCAATCCGGTCCATGGGACTACTATTCAATACATAGAGGAGTTGAGAACAAGGACTGGAAGAGAATGAGAATTAGAAACGTAAGCAATTTTTATCAAACTGTGAGAATGGAAATGGGTGTCTGATTAGATATAATAGAGAATGTTGATTAAAATTTATTGTTTATTTATTTTTTATTTTTTTTACGTGAGGTGTCTGGATCAGGTTACGCGCACCACGACTAATCCACACGATTCACTGAACATCCCACACGATCCACTGAACATCCTGCAAGTCCGATGAACAGGTAAGGCACCGCGGGAATGACAGACGTGCATGGTAAGGTTCGAACCTAGATGCTGAGAAAGAAAATAAGCTCCGTAGTTTAGAACCTCACTTTCAATTTATTGTTTACTTTCAATTTATTGTTTATTTTAATAGATAAGGAGGGAGTTAAAAAAAAATGATTTTTCAATCATAATTTGTTTCCATCCTAAGAAATATGAAGCTTTTACCCTTCCAAACTGTCAAGGCTTGAAATTTTATTGAGACTCGGTTTAAATTCCGGAGGGATGGGAATGAGTGGTGAATTTAGGCATTGTGATTCTCAATGCGTAGCCTTAGATTTATTGATCTCCCATTAAATTAATAAGAAAAAACAGGCCAACACTTGTTAGTATTTTCTATACGGAAGCCTCACATGGAGTAGCTCTAATCAATCCATTTCAAATTTGCGACCAAAAGTATCACGAATTCTTTTTGTACAGAGATGCTGGAGCGCTCGGCTTTCCCCTGTAAAAGCCGAAAGCCTAATGTCAAGTCCCAGGGTTGGACGCCATAAATACTCTAGAGTTTAAAGCCCATGAACAAAAGAAAGCCCAATCGTGACCGCTAGTTATGCCGTCAGCTCACGTTTGTCATCCTCGCAGCGCACCAAAATTGGCTGGATACTTGTGTATATATAATTTTAATCGCCCAGTCCGATTTGAAAATTGCCCAACAAAAGTGTCTTCGTAGTTAAACTTGTTTTTTTCTGACAAAAAGATTAGATTGTCTTTCGCATAAAAAATATATTAAATTGAAGTGTTGTATGTATTTTTCAATGATTTTAATATAACCATGTGAAAATAAAATAAATTCCTTTAAAAAATATTATCTTAACACATTTTTAAATAATATTTTCTTTTACAAAAACACTATTCCCTCATCATCAATAAATTGCTTTCATTAAAATGGTGGCTCAATTATTTTTTTTATAAAAATAATTTTTTTGAAAAAATATTTATAAAAACAACGAAGATTCATCCTTTTCCTTTTTTATTATTTAAAGTTAACTAAATTAATTTAAGTGAAGTTTGATTAATTCAATCAAATTAGATATTGCCAGATGAAGTCGGATTTCACATCACAGCTATGTTCTAAAATGGTCAAAAAATACGATACCTGACATTTGACATTTTAGCCTACCAAAATATTCATCGAGTGATTTAGCAAGCGTGTCTGAATTCTTCCATCCAAGTCTTGTCGGTCCTAAAACGAATAAAATACATAAAATCCTCGCCCTGCATTCTCAATTTGTAACAACTACGTCTGGCACATTTACAGCTGCACAGCCACTGGCTCAACAATATCTGGAAAACAATAATAGAACAATCACAGGATATATATATATAACACCGGGTAGGTACTGAGAGTCAAAATTATACCAGACAAGCATAATTCCATGATACAAATTACAAGCCTTTAAAAGGATCTTTCTGCCAAGCACCTTGGCGATCATCGTTCTCCATTTCTTCTGAACACAACAATAACCAAAGAAATACATATAATAAAATTCGAAAAATAACAATATGACAGACAGATTAACAACTTCAAAAACAAAGTGCTCCATGTTTTGTCAGCTACGATGACAGGAGACTACTTAGATGGCATGGCAGATCAACAGAGTTACATGGCAGGCAACGAAGAAGAATGCACAATTGTGGATCCGAGGAGGTCATTGCAGAGACTGCCACCTTCATTGGTCTTGTTCTCTGCTCTTGGGCTGCTTCCCGCACTGCTATTTGAAAGGGAAGCAAACGCTGACTTTTGCAAGACCCCAGTTGGAGATGAACCTATACGAGGACTGCTGTCCCATCTATAGGTCTTCAGGTTCAGCGATGACGTGGTCTTGCACTCTGCTGCTGCATTGTTATTGGTGCTGTGCAAGACCTCCCCGAGCGGACCACCCACTGAAGTTCCCCAAGAAATGGGAATCCAGTTGGCTTGCCTTTGGTTAGGTTCGTTGGCAATACTACCACTTCCACCTCCCACTCCCAGTCCCATCTGTATTGGATCAAATTCTCGTGATAATCTCAATGGGGAGAGAGTGACTTTTTCGTTGTTTGGGGAGGAAGTAGATGACATGAAATCTGCAGGAGCCATGGGGATTGAAATCGATAGCTGGGTTCTCTCAGATTGCTGATCAAGTTCAGGCCAAGAAACAGCAGAACGATCAGACTGACTTTTAGGCCAATCATCCATGAATTGGCGGAGAGAGTGCTGTGAAACAGATTCCTGGTCAGTGAGGTCCTGAGACGAACCAAAATTTCTGCAACTCATTAAAGATGAGCTTTTCTGTGAGTGATTGAGGAGGGAGTCGGAAGTGACAAGTCCAAACTCATTTCGTAAGGATTCCCCATATAAGTTTTGTTGTTTTGATATGAAGAATGGAGTTTCTTTAGATTTAAGGTCCATGTTGGATCGAAGCATGGACAAGGCTGTCGCATCCTGCGTTCTCTCACCTACATTCTCTTTAGTAAGGAAAATCCTGCCAGTTATCCATGAGTACAAACCATTAATTACCTTCAAATAAGCCAATTATGGGCATAAAAAAGAATAAGCTACTTGATCTGAGACATCAACGAATTCCTTGCAAGTAGAATACGATTCCCTATAACATAGAGATCTTATGTGACAATAAATAAATAAAAATAAAACCTTCTTTAAAAGGACAGAATAGATTCCACGACAGTCAAGGTTTAAATTCATCTTGCTTTTACCTGCTGAGCGTATTAGAGGCAGAAAGATTAGATGGGCTAGCTGCTTGCTGCTGATTATGAGCAATAGTGAGGCTGTCGGACACAGTGCTGCGAAGCCCCACCACTGATGATGATGTAGAAGACGAAGTGCCATTGGCTGGCTTTACAGTGGTGGCGGCTGCAGCGGAATGGCCTGAATGGCCTTCCACAGGCTTTCTTGAACGATGGCGGCCCCTGTTCATATGCCGCTCACAATACTTCTGATCGGCAACTGCATCTCTTGAGCACCGCCATTTCTTCCCATCTGTCCTTCGACACCGTCCTGGCTCCGGATCAGTGTTGCTGGAGAAACCCATATGGAAAGCACCCCAAGGCACTGTATTTGCACATTTCACCAGAAAAATGCAACACATATACGAATGTCAGATAAACAAATGATATTTCGATTCCTGACTAATCTGCTGGATACAAATTCGAAGCAGCAGGAGATTAGAACTTCCGTGTTAAGATTTGATTTAGTGAAACTAGATGGAGTACAGGAATTCTAGCTGAATTTTTAGTTTCTTCTCAAAGAACTAATAATTAGAGCTCGATTGAATTTCTTTTCACTAAGATGCTAGAGATTCCGACGGTAATGATCTGTGGCCATGCGTTCAAAGACTAACCATTTAACCACAGGATTAATACTCGACGTAAAAGAAAAGAATACCCATCTTGCACAAACGACCCCTTCTTCACATACAAAATACAAACACTGACGCACATCTAGACAGACACAAAGGCATGTATGGCTACTTTGTACATCAAAACAGACAGAATTAATTCAAGGGAGAGAAGCAAATCTGGTTGACAAAAGGGAAAAAGAACTTAGAACTCATTTCTTTAAAGAGGAGACAAAACTTACATGTATTGGCTCTCAAAAAACCAGCAGAAAAGCTAGGAAACCCAGCAGAATCAAGAGCTTTTCTTATGGGAATGAGCAGATTAGAAGGTATAGGCACATTTGCTGCTATATACTTGTAGATCAAGGCCTGATGTTCAAGCTCCATCCATTGTGATTGAGTGAATGGCCATCTGGTCTCGGTCAAAACCCCATGCATGCTGGCGGCATTGTAGATACCAGAGCTGTAGCCTGAAAAAACAAACACCAAGAAAAATCAGGTCAAGCTAAGTGGAAACTTCAGGCACTTAAATCCAAAACCTCTTCGTCCGCAGAGATTATAAAATAGAAAAGGCCATGATCTCCTGATGTAGATAGGAGAAGGAAGGCATGAAAGTGTCTAGAAGGTTACTAAAAATCAAGTTTTGTTTTGCCCACAAAACTTGAAGAGGTTGAAACACCAATGAGTTTCTGTCTGTGAGAGATCATGAAAACAAACCATAAAAGTAGAGAGTAAAGCCATGAAAGGGAGAAACAGACGAAATCCAAACCAAAATTTTCTCGTTTAGAGCACTGGTTCCCTGTGCTTGATTAATTACCAGAACCCATCAGCCGAAAACGGGAAGGAAGACACAGATGATAACCATTTCTACTTTATCTTGACAAGACTTTTAAACAAGACCACTCCTAGATTTCACCGAAAGGACCTCTCGACACCACTAGTACCGGGAATCATACCCCAAATAACAAGCTATTGATCAAATAGACGTTAAAAAAAAAACCCCACAACCCCGTCACCTATGAGTTCAATAAAAAAAACCACGGGTTCATGCAATGCGGCCCGTAAAGCCATAATGTCTGTAGAAGCCACTTGCTTCCTCAACGGAAACCAAGGATAACACTATCATATCCTCAAATAATGAAGCATATTCCACTTATAGGCGAATCCTTAATGGTGTTCAATACGGTACCTGTATTTCTATTATGTGCAGAAGATGTGAGGTGAAAGTACGGCAATGTGCCATTTTGGGAGCTTCTCTCAGCCGAAGGAGCTGGTCTGGGATAGGAGAAGCTGAGCATCTGCTGCTGCTGCTGCTGTCCATCAGCGAAGAGAAAGTTGGAGCTAGATTTCAGAAGTGAAGTGTTACACTGCTCAAGCAGCATTGACTCAGTTTTGGACAATTTAGAGCACCTCCAATCACCATCGATGTTGCCAGGTCTCTCTTGCTTCAAGAACCCAGATCCGTACAACTTCTGCTTTGCTTCAGGATCTGAGCTAGCAAGAGAAGCAAAACCACTATTACTTGTGTCTGAGCCCACGAACCCATCCAAACCCACCTGAACCCCAAAATCCATATAGAAAATCCCAACAAAAACTAGAAAACCTCTACGCTCAAGAAACAATACTGAATAAGCATTAGCCCGTTCGGTAAAAAGACATGACTTTTAGGTGTTAGGGACAGGTTCATCTTGAGAGCTTCATGTGAGAGAATAGATGATAGATATTAGTTAAAGCTACAAAAGCTGAAACTGAAAAAACCAGACTGGTTTTTGGTTCAGGACTTGATTTTGTTTTTTGGAAAGATAAAAAATAATTGGAGAGAGACCGCTGAGGGAAGGAAACTGACCAGACAAAGCTGGTATTAACTACTCTTATATATTTCAAACAAACTCACAAGAACCTCTGTTCAATGATATTACAGAGAAACCCCTGGAGGAGGGGCCTAATTGACATGGCATGGCGAAAAAGAACAAGGGTGTTATTGTCTTTTGGAATCTGCAATTGTCACTTTTGTCTCCTGCTAAAACCTATCTTCCAAATTTTTCTTTTGCTACATTCGGTAACGGGGTTCACTTTTTATAATACGTTTTAAACTATTTTTTACTTGAACAGTTATTAAGTTAATATTTTCTTATATTTTTTTATAATTTTAATGTTTTGATATTAAAAATAAAAGGGTATGATTTTAATATATATCTAGTTAAAAAATATTTTTTCAAAATGCTTTGAACCGCTTTAATAAATATATAAATCGAGTAACAAACTTGTGTGTTCTCAAACTATTTAATGAAAAGTTCTAGTTTTACGTGATTAGATTCATTTTAAAGTAGAATTAAACCTAATAATCAACGAATTAACATGTAGAACTTGTAGGTAAAACCTAATAATGATATATTTGTAAGAGTTGTTGATGTTATTTTTAAAATATTTTTATTTGTAAATATTTTAAAATAATATATTTTTATTATTTTTAAATTTATTTTTTTCTTTAGCATATCAAAAAAAATATAATAATAAAAATTTAAAATTAAAAAAATAAAAATTTATTAAAAAAACACCATTTCAAACACAACTTACAAGAATACTTGTGTGAGTGTAATTTAGATTGTTTTCTTAAAAAAATATTAAGAAATGTATTATAATATTTTTTTTTAATATTTTATAGGATGTTTGAAAGTGATTTTTAACATATTTTTAATTAAAATTTAAATTTTTTTACTTTAAGTTATTTTTTAATATTTTTTAATTATTTTAATATATTAATATTAAAAATAAATTTTTTAAAAAATATATACTATTTTAAAGAAAAGTGAAAGTACCTTTTGTCGTAATGAGAGGCCGAGATGAGAAAGAAATTTTGCTTGCTTTGTCTTGCGCAAGGTTCGTTAGCAGTTAAGAATGCTTGCTCTGGTTTTTCTACTATTTAATAACGTGGTTATAATTGTTTAAAAAAATTATATTAAAATAATATTTTTTTATTTTTTAAAAAAATACTTTTAAAATCAACGCATTAAAAGAATTAAAAATAAAAATTTTAAAAACATGATTTTCACGGTATTTCTATAAATTCTTTTTAAATGTGGAATTTATTAAAAAATAAGGAAGATTAGATTTTATTATTAAATTTTATACATAATTAAATTATTCCTAACCGTAATATTAACTACAAAAACAAACAGCCCCTCGTTCATCGATTGGAAAGGCAATGGCAAGCTGGGCTGCATGAACGAACATGCATTGCCACGTGGCAGACGCCATAGAAAGAAATTCTAATGTCGCCTCGTAAAGCCGTACTTACACGCCCCATCTTTATCCTCCCCATCCTTCCCTGTCTCTTTTATGTGGAAGGGGCCCATGACATTTGCATCGGGCACCACCTAGATTTTATTACCCTTCCTATCCTCTCAAATATTAAGATTAAATTAATGATGAAATTATGATTTAATTATGAGTTAATGATAGATTTCAGTGAGTTTCAAGTTTAAACTCTTACTTAATTAAGTTTTTAAATTAAGTGTTTTTTTTATTTTTGTTTTTTTCTTAATTGATAGTGTCCCATATTTCCATGAGTTGGTTGAGATTGCATAATTGAAGGGACAAGTATACTATTCAATCTACCAGCTAAAATGTCTCTGAATTTGAGACACGTATGTTAGTTCTTCCTCGAGCTACAAAAGCGCAACACTGCAGTTTCCATTCCACACCCTTGCGTGCGTGATGGGAAGCAAATCCAGCACTGACGAGTGCTCCACCCACTCTTTGAGTTGGCATTGATTTCTTAGGCCCCGCTGCAGGACTCAGTAGAAAGCAGACATCGTTTTTATTTCCATCATGAAAGCCCAGCAAGATTTTCACTTTTTTTTTAAAAAGAGAAAATTGCATTAATACCCGAAATTATACATGATAATTCATACGAAAACATGAATAAAAAAATCCTCCAAATTAAAATCATCAAGTCTTGTTCATGCCTGAACTGGTTGAGTCAACCAAATCGTAAATTTACCCACGAGATTATTTAAGTTCAACGCAGTTAATATTCAAAATGATTCTATATCAAAGTAAAGGTTTGATGGCTACGAGCCGGTCATCCAGTTCGGAAAAGAAAAAATCGATTCCTGCATGGGAAGAGAATTCGAGAGAATCCATGTAAAACCATTAATGGAAAACACGGGAATGATTGAAAGATTTTTAAATACAAACGTCGTCTCTAACTGGGCAGGTCATTGATTTATTGCATGCATCTGGAGCACAGGTGAGGGGGGGGAGGAAGTTACAAGGCAGAGTTCACTCTCTGGAAAAACTGAAAAGTCTGAACCCAACAGTCAAATTGGACGAACAGATTAGACAACAGAAGAATATAATTAAGAACATGAACGTGCTTATATCTGGACACACTTTCACGCTGAGGGACATTCTGAAGTTTTGAAGTTCTTGCTGCTTGTCATTGTCACGATAATTGATGTTGTCATCTCCAGTTCAGCTAACCAGCAGCTGGTCCAAGTCCGGGACTCCGAAGAAGTTTCTGGCCTTCGGATCATTGGGACGGCAATGCACGGTTTAATTACACATGTTAGAGGTTGTTCAGTGACGCGGCTGCTTCAGCGTCACCGAAATATTTTAAATTTTTTATGTTTCAAAATATACCTAAATGTGAGAAAATATCTATTGAAAAACCAGTCATGTAGCAAACCTAATATATACAGGAATAATTCCAAAACGCGACTTGTGTGAAAACGAGTGCAAAGCTATTAGGCGGCCGTGGAGATAATTCCTATTAATTTCCCCGTGACTAGGATTTTAGAGATCACGAGTTCAAGAATGTGTGAATACAGTACAAGGCAGAGTTATTCCTCGGCGCAACGCGCCATCCACAAAGCAAGAGGTGTTGTTTGGATAACGATTGATGCCCTTAACAACGATCGGACCTCGGTAGGTTGACTTTCCTTTTCAGTTTTCGAACCTCGTAAAGTCATGTGTTTGTATGGATGAGCGCTCGACTTAATTTTAAAATGTAAAAACTAGTAAGCAAATAAAAACTGACTCAGTAATAATAAAATCCCACGCGATTCATATTAAACAAAAAAAAAAAACACTCAAGGCATGATGGTGCAAGAAAAGTATAAGGAAAAACATGAACGATTTTCCAAACAGGAACAAGCATCGTTTTTTATTTAATCGCCTGAGTTGAGTTGAGTTGAGATTTTAGTAACACCTTCCACTCGCTTGAGTTAATTTGTTATAAATAAATGAGATTGTTTCAAAATTCGAGTTGGGTATGAACATTATTGTTTTATATATTTTTTAAAATTTACTAGTTATTTTTAGATTGCAATCATGATTAGAGATTTATATATTTAATTTAATTTGAGCTTCATAAATTAAATCTATTTAAATCCTTCATTGTAACTCGTGTCACATGACCTTTGAAATTAAAATTCAGGGGACTTGTTTGAAAATGGAGAGCCCGATGGAATGTTGGGAAATAGTGGGGAAAGGGTTGATGGTGGTATTGGGAAAAAAGAGAAGAAAAAACAGAAAGATAATTTGACATTGAAAGAAGATGCCTGGCAGAGGAAGCATGCTCGACGCATCCTTGTCAAGGCTTGTAGCTTAGGAGGACAGCTTGACCTGGGGCCATGCTCCATAATTATTCCTCCACCGCAGTGCAAGAGACCCTGTACAGGCTTCTGATTGAATAATTTCGCCTACAACATCGGTACCTCCAGCTCCAAGAAACCCCTCAACCAGAACTGCTAGTTTGGGTTGATGAATATGTCATTATATTATTTTTATTATGAACCTCCAGAAACTGTCAGGAAAAAAAAAAACTCTTGGTATTGCTGGAAAAAATCTTCTGGTGGCGATAATTTTAGTTAAATTAACTAAAACGTGATTCAAAATATGAAACTAAAAGAACTCGTAAAACAAATACTGAGAAATTATAAAATTCAAGGTTTCACAGTCTTATGTTAAAGATGAAAATAAAAAATTTAAAAAAATTTAATATCAATTAAGAAAACTGAATTAAACTAAGATAACTTGAAGAATTTACAACTCTTTATATAAAACAAGGATGAATAGATAAATAAATAAATAAATAAACAAAATAAAAATAAACAAAATTCAATGAAAGATTTTTTTAAAAAAAAACATGAACTCACCCTGGTTAATTTTATTAATTTATTTTTGGAATAATTAAATAGAAAAAAATAACAAGATTTAAAGTTAAATAATTTAATATAAAATAATAAAATTTAAAATATATAAAAAAAAATAAAACCTAATTTAAACAGAGTTAATTAATTAACGAGATCAAGATTTAAAAAAAAAACTTAAAGAAAGACCTGGAAAAAAAAAACAACAACACTAGAAAAAAAAATACTCTGACCAAGTTCATTTGACCAGTCCATCCTCAAATATAACAAAATAATCTGTCCTCGCATCTTGAATTTTAATAGCTAGGAATCTCGATGGTCCGGTGTCCTTTTTTAAAGGCCGAGACATTTGTTTTATCCATTCTTTGAATAAGCTATTAATACTAGTATTAGTACATCTACGAGAAGATTAAAAAAAAGAACCTCTTCCTAATAGCTAACTCGAGATGGCAACATTGAAGCAATCACTGTCCAAGCAAAAAACCTTTGCAGTGAACTAAATATCCATTTTTTTTATTTGGAAGATCTTGAAAAAATAATAAAAAGAAAAGAATTATTCCGCCTAGAAGCATCATGTCCATAGTCGTACCATTGATTTTCTAGAAAGATAACACGTATTTATGTCTAGTCCACTTTATAATTGTAATGATATGTTAAATTTAAAGGGCATAATAAATTTATAATTCCCTGATGTACACGTGAGTGTAATAAAACTGAAAAGAAAATTATCTCAATATATAATTAAAGAATAAATACATTATAATTTTTAAAATAAAAAATAAATTTAATATAAAAATTAATTGTTAAATTATAAAATTAAAAATTAAATTAACTTAATAAATAATTGAGATCAAATACATTAAAATAAAAAACCTAGTTTAACATGGTAAACAAATAACTAGAATTAAAAAAAAATACAATGGTGAACGCATTTTTTAAAGGAGGGTGGAAAGCGACAACGAGGGAAAAACTCATGTGCATAGGCTTGCTACTTACCGGATGTGAACACGCACTTGCTGTCGTGATGTCTTGAAATGCAGACGACGTTCACTTGTTGATGCTTGACTAACACGTGGCAACTGCTTTAAAATTAAAATAATAATAATATATATTTCAAAAGATCCAATTACTCTTGAACCCACATGTTAATTACAAAACAAATATATTAAAATGCCTAAAGTGCCCTTACATTCATGGCTAATAGAGAATATTTCCAGGGGCATTTAAGTAACTGACCTATAAAAAAGAGATGAAAAAACTGGAAAACCCTTGAAACTATGAAAAATATTTATACCCAGTGGTCATTTAGTAATTACATTGCATGCAAAAATGTGAAAATATTGATGAACTCCCTTAATTACCACTAGGTCCCGTTAAAAAGATTTTCTTGCCCCAGATCCAAGTTTGCTAGGCAGGATAAATCAGATATTCATTGTTCGAATTCATAATATATATCTTATCTGATATGATTAGTTACCATTAAATTTAGATTTTAATATAAAATATACAATTATTTAATTTTATAATAATTATTATAATTTTTAATTTAATTATTTGATCGAGAATAGATTTTACGTTAAATTTTTTGACATGTTTTTATGACTTGAATTAAAATTTTATGTAATTTGATGATTGAATTAAAAATTATAACTATTATCATAAAATTAAATAGTTATATATTTTATATTAAAACCTAAATTTAACCTTATCCGGATGCTATCATTTATCTCTTGTCTCCTTTAGCGCAGAGCAAGATAAATGTTAGATTTAATTTTACTTGCCCTTTCAAATTGAATAGCGTATCAACCCACGAGTTAATATGGATACATCCCGTTAGATCATTTCTCACAACACCCCCCCGCCCGCCTCTGTGTGTGCGTGTGTGAAAAGTGATGTCGTAAATAATAATAAATATGAATAATTTGCCCTCGCATCTTGAGTTTTAATATTCAGGAATCTCGATGGTTCGGTGTCGTTTTTGTAGTGGCTAAGACTTTTTATTTTATCAATTCTTATATAAGCTATCCAAATTAATATTGGTACATTTACGAGAAGATTAAAAAAATAAAAATTATTAGAACCGCTTCCCAGCAGTTAGCTCGGGATGGCAACATTAAAGCAATCATCATCCAACACTAAATACCCACTTCTTATAATATAAAGTCTTGAGAATTTAATAAAAAGAAAAAACTTATGCAGCCTAAATGTATTATATTCAAAGTCATATCCTTAATTTTCTTCAGATACGATATGTATATTTATGTTTAATTTATTTTATTGCATATTAAAATTAAAATATAGTATGAATGCAATGATAAATTTATAACCATTCAATACCTGTGTAGTATAAAAAGCTTTGATTTTTTTCAAGTGTGTTTGGTATTTTAGTGAATTTTATAGTTGCTATTTAAAAAAAATAATAAAAAAATATTTTTAGATGAGATTAATTTGATATTTATATATTTTTTATTAAGATCATAGTTGAAATTGAGACTGGATAAAAAATAATTTAAGATGTTTGGTTAAAAAATACCTCAATTTTATATTGATGATTCTTAATTTAAATATTATAAATTTAACTATTATTACTATATCACGAAATAGAATAATTTTTTCCATAAATAAAATTAAGATTGTAATTAAATTTACAAATACTACGTCATTAAATGATTTTTTATAATTTTTTGAATAAAATATAATTTAAAATTTTTTAAGTAAATAAAATCTAATTTAATACACTGAGATCTAAACCAAACATAACTTGGCAAAACATAAAGTGATTCTATTATCCTAATGAACAATAAAATATGAATATCTGTTAAATATCCACATGTTCACATAAAGTAGTTAAAAGCTATTTTTCACATAACTGTATTTAAAATAAAATCTGCATGGATCCTATATACACGACAAGTTATGATTTATGATTTGTTGTTAAAATGAATTTGGCTCCTGTATTTTACTTTAAATAAAGTTACAACCTCCCGAACAAATTAAAAACATCCTCTTGTTGTGTGTACCGCTTATCCAACCACGTTTGTCAAAATAGTCTGATCTAGAAGGTTATGAAATAGATCTTTGTTTTAAAAATTGAATTAAAAATTAATTTAATAAAACCCGGCTAACATGGTTAAATTTTCAATTTAAACTTGTTGATTTAATATAAAAAATAAAATAATATTATTTCAATAAAAATAACCTATTCAACTTGATCTGAGAATCCATAAACTAACTCATCCAACAGCCTAGATTTTTTCCAGAATGGTGTCCGTGTGAGGTTGAAAACTACAAGCTTATATTTGAAAAGTACATCTAAACTCGAGTTTTTTTATTTAAAACTATATTGTATGTGAATTAATTGAATATTTTTAAAATTAACATGGACGAAACCTCCCGCGACGAATCTGACGTGGTCCCACATTGAGAAAAAGAAAAAACTCATGGAAAGCGCGTGAGACAAGAGCGAGTTTGCGTGTAGCGGGACGGGAGACAAATGGGGGTGCCAGTAAAGAAGGCACGAGAGGGAAAGAAACCAAACCAAACCATAAACAAACAAAACAAGGCAAAGGTTGAAAAAAGGCAAAGCAAGCACACATCTCTCCGTCATCATATCATCTCGGAATCACCATATCTGCATGTGCTTCATGGAGAGAGAAGAAGAGAGTTTGATGTTGACGTGTCAACAGAGGGTGTGGCCAAGACAGTGCCATGTGGGCCCCCGTAATGACCACTAGCAAATGGTGGTAAGAGATGGTGTTTGTTGGTGGGCTTGGAGAGGGCGAGATGTGGATAGAGCAATTCGCTTCCCATTTGCCGACAGTCCTAGGCTGGGCCCACACCGCCCTTCCTCCTTTTTTATTTTTATTTTTTTTTTACTTGTCCTCACTTGCGTCATCCCTGTCGTGCCATTTCAGCGGGCCTTTACTCCGCATGGGGCTCACTAACATGTGATATTTTCAAGGCGGTGTGCTGGCAACCCTCATCGCCTTACAATGGTTTCTCACTGCCAGGCACAAGACATGAGTAGAGTTGTTAAACACGGCTTCATCCGATGGATTAGCCTGGAAAACGCGAAACACCGAGCTTGACCACGAAGATTTAATACTTGAAACTTGATTTAAATTAAATCCAGTAATATTTAATGGATTTAATCAATTTTTTAATGACCCACCTAAATATAAATTAAACGTCATCGTGTCAGAATAAAAAATACAAAATAATTAGATTTTAACATAAAAAAAAGTTTGTATGGTGACTTGCAATTTAACTTGACGAGTCCACCTTCCTTTTGTTTTTTCTACCACATCGAGTAGAAAATTTTTTTTTATGAATTTGAAAATTGGATGAATTGTCTCGGTTTATTTTAATATTTTGGGTTTAGTTTTTAACATGTTTTAACCATCCAATCACAAAATAATTTACATTTATATTTTAAATCATACTCTGATAATTATTCTCATCTAAATCGACAGCAATGGCATTACATGAAAAACTCAAACCAGCTTGATTTACTAAGAAAATATTTAAAAATTGAATCGTGTCACGTGGTGTTAAAATTCAAATTTTGAAAATTTATATTTATTAGTAAATTAGGCGGGGCTAGAGTTTCTCACTCAAATATATTTTTATTTTGGATAAAAAAATCTGATAAAAAGAATAAATTATAGAATGACTTTAAATTCAAGGACCAATAATTTATCTAACACAAGGATAAATTAAACTAATTCTCTTAAAAATTGAACCTGAAAATCCCGGTCATGCTTCGCGTCTCGCTAACCATTTTTTAACTCAAAATTCAAGTTGCGAAGATCCATGTTTTTTTTTTAAAAAAAAAAATCAACGTACAGAAATAGAAATTAATCTTCACCCAACTCGAAAGAGTAATTTCTCGCGAATCATAATTATTTACTTTAAATTAATAATTAAAAAAGGATCGATTACAAAACTTGACACGATAAATAAACGGTCTCCTTTACAACCGCTATTAAATTCAGTTTCGAGCCACCTGCTACTTCATTAGATGCAAAGTAGGTTTAGTGCATTAAAAGTTGCACAATAATTTTCCATCCAAAAGGGAGTCTCGAAATGATTCTGAGGTCACCGAGGCTTCTCGTTCTATCTTCTCTCGAAAGCAGGGTGTTGCATCAATTGGCACGCATTTCAAACACATATGCCTGGTAAAAGCATTTAGCGTCCGTTGTCCGTGGTTTATTACCTCTTAAATTGCATTTCAAGCTGAGAAAACATTAAAGAAACACAGGTTTTAGCTACAAATTAAAAACCACGAACCCAAGGGAAGGGCGTATCAGCATTAGAACGGCAGCAACCACAGCACGCCCTCTCTCTCCAAGTCCGAAAGCTAAGCCTTAAAAAATACAGGAAATGCTCTCGTCTTTGTTAACAGTGTCCTAGCTTCTCGCAGTAGCAAGTAATCCAGAGACAGATTCTTGACATCAATGATCAACACCTGGGCGGGATGCCCTAATCAAGAAGACAGCCTTAAATCTGACGGATCTTAAAAACATTCATCAAACCATTTCTCACAAACCAGCCTGATAAAATAAAAATAGAATAGAATAACTGTAAGTACTCTAGTAGTACAAATCTGAAAAGCCTAACCTAACATAAAAATGAGAGAGAGAGAACGCATCATAGGTAGCCCCCAGTTGAGATCATGATGCTCACGTGACTAGCTTACCTTTTCCATCAATATTAATTACTAATTTTCAGCTTAATCTTGACTAACTTATAACCCTATGCCGTGTTGCTGACTCAAAAGATCACTTTGGTCCCCCCCAGTTGGACTTTTTTTTTTGGACGAGGACATTGGTTACACGTTTCCCCTCTTCCCTTCTCTCGTTCAGATTGAAGCAGAGTGGTTAAATCCGGTCGCCCTTGGCAGGTCAAGTCAATTCGAGATCTATTTGATTTGGTGCTGGTTCCTCTAGTTTTTTTAAAATAAAATAAAATAAAAAAAGTTAACTCTGTATCATCTTAATTATTGGAGACAACTTGCACTATGAAAGTTTCATAGAAAAGGACTGACTGGAGGGTTTTTTTCCGTATTATTATCTATATATTAAAAAATAAAAAATTTAAAAAATATATTACTTTTATACTTTAAAAATAAAAATATTTTAAAAACAAATTCTAAAAAACTCTCGAGGAGTTACTAAACTATTATTTTCTTGTTTCGGGGTTTGAACTATAGCATTGGGTTGTTAGGAAACTCCAGGATTTGTTTGACAGCATGGTGGTTCATAAATGTCTAGCATAGAACCATAGGTTTGTTGGAGTTATAAGCAAATCATTTTTTAAAAAAAAAACTTAGAAAGCAAGACCATATAACCTCCAGGCAGGCATCGATGATAGAGCATATAAAAAAACAAGACCTTAATTCTTTTTTATTCTTCTCTAGGGCTTACATGTACAGAGGGTGTAATCCCGAAGGCATGTCTTATCACCATTGCTCTCGGTCAAATTAAACAAGGATTAAACTTTTCGATGAACCACCATGCCTGTCCTTCCCTTGTCCAAGAAGGATTCAAAGCGCATCAAGTCTGATGTCTCCTTGCAAGAACCTAGACTCCAAGGTTATCTAGGGCTGTCTTTCGTCATTATTGCTCCAAAGGTCACCTCTCACCTCTCATCTCTCATCTCTCATCATCTCATTGGGTTTTGCACTGATTATGACCCCCCTGTTAACTTGGTAATGAAAAAGTATATAGATATTAGATGTCGGTCCTTGGAAATGCCATTTCCTTCTCTGCAGCGAAGGGTCATTTGCTTTTGATGGGTAATTGAAAAATTAGTGGCTGAAGTAGTAAATCAAATTACATTTTTCCAGTGCTTTTTAAATTTTACATATATTGCGAGGCAAATCTGAGACTCCAACTTCCACATCGAATGTGTAAAATAACCTTGCAAGTATTTTGTCTGCAAGAAGTCTGGCTTTTCCAAATGTTTATCGGATTAGAGAGCTCGTAATTGCTACCAATCGAAGAGCATTATAAAAATGTGTGTGTTTCACTCCTTCCTCTTTCTGTATGTATAATGTGGGTCGAACAGGTCCATCCCTAACCATGTAATCTGAGCTCAAGGGAAAGAAAAAGGAAGCAAGGACAGGTCACGGTGATTATGTTCCAAGTGCATCCTATGACTCTCCATTTTTTATAGTTAAGATTAAATGGACTTTTATGGTAAGGGACAGGGACCCCAGCGGCACCGAAGGAGGAATTCCAGCTTGAAAATACTTTCCACTCAAAAATAATAATTTAAAATAAAAAAATATAATATTAAATATATTTTTAAATAATATTTATTATTTTGGTAGCAGTTAATTTTTAAAATAATTTTTATTTAGAAATATATCTAAATAATATTATTTTTTTAACATTAGTACATTAAAATAATTGAAAAAAGTAAAAAATAAGTTGATTTTTTTTAAAAAAAACACAATATTATCATAATATTAAACACTACTGTTATAAATAATCATTATTCCCGAGATGTCAGCTTTGAATAATTAATCAAGATTGCAAATGCCATTATAAAGAGAATAACGAGATAAAATTAGGTTTTCCAAACCAACCAGGAAATTGGGTGAACGAAAGTATTTGAAAATAAAATGATATTTTAACTTTACAAAAAATCAGAGTTGGTTGGATTTTCATGTTCAAATGTAATATTTTTTTTCATTTGAAAATTGGGAAACTCATAGAAATCAGCTTTTATTTTTCTAAATTTGTAAATAGTTTTTAGAAAACACATTTTTAAGGTTTTTCACATTTTTTATTCGCAAAGTCTTCAAGTGAAAATAAAACTAAAACATGAACGATACAATTTTTTTGCAATGCAAAATATTAAAATTTAATATAGATTGTTTATTCTTTTCAAGTGATGAATATAACCTTTTCCTTTTCAAAAAAATAACATTTTCATGATAATATTTAATCTAAATATTATAAAACTAATATCTCATGATTAGATTATTACAAATACAAATATTAAGATGATTATTGAAATTTATGGTTTCAATTTTTCATAAAAGATGTTATAATCTTGACATGTTTGTTGTTATTTTAATATAAAAACTCTTATCTATCTTTGACGTTTTTCAAATTTTTGTTAGAAAAAATCCGACAAGAAATGAAAATAATAAAAAAAATAACATCATTGGATGTTACTGAACAGACCCGTAAAATACCCAAGAGAACCCATGAAGCAACTAGCTAAACCGTGGATTAGTCTAAAGAAAAATCATCACCAATAAGACTTGAACATAGACTTGAGTTGGAGCTTGGGCTGCCTTCACTCATGGCATCCACTGGCAATACCTTGAAACCAGTGAGGACCCAAAACCCAGGAAAAGATATGCTTTTATGAAGTATGTGCTCTGAGTATTGTATACTCTAAATGTTTTGCAACGAGAAGATGACAAAGGTATAACTAACAAAAGCAAGATTGTTAAACCCCAGAAATGTTAACAATAAATACTACATGCACCTAGAGATGCTTCTCTCTTCATATTTTTGTGTATTTTAGTCACCAGACCACAAGACCTCGACCATCCTTGTTAATTCCCCAGTGCACTTTAGGGTGTCGAAAGCCCTAATCTGCCATTTTTGCGATGCCCGTCACAGGCTAATTCGGAGTATTTTTTGCCTCTCGACGAGGTTATCTTCGGTACTCAATACATGCAAGCCAGGAGGGCGAGAGGCTCTAAAATCAAAACCCAATCGTTATTGCTATGACCACATGATTCAACGTGAATAGTTGTAAATCATCATGCATATTTGTTTAAGGATCTTTTTTAATTTAATACAACATGGTTATATTAAATTAAAAAAAAAAAGGTTTTTATCACATGCAAAGGATTGAAAATTTGTAAAGAATTGATTAGATAAATGATTAAGGTGGATTCTAGTGTTCACGTATCCTAGAAATAATAATTTTGGCTCAATTACCGAATATTCGCACGCATGAGATCATAGGATTATATTAATGCCTGATGGCGTTGCTTATTACTTTAGCATTGAGCTTCAACCCACAGCATGTGACAGGATCTCGGGATTGAGTCTCTCTGCTCAAGCTTTGTGATTTGTTTTTTCATATTTCTCGATCCCATCTTACCTTTTGAGAAACCTGGATGCCCTATCATACAGTGTCCTTTTACTGCTATCAGTTAGCCATTTGTACTATATATATATATAATTTTTTTTCTTGTAGCGAAAAAATAATATTCAGCAAAAATACAACATAAATTAGATTAAATTTACTAAGAAACAACTGAGACCAGTTTAAAAAATTAAAAAATATATAATATCAAAGAATTAAATTAAAGTCAATTTAACTTAACTGAATAAATATATATCAAAAATTAAACAAAACAAACTAATTTGAGTTAATTTACCACTTACTCATCATCATAGTAGAATAGAAAAAAAAATAACAAAGTTTAAAGGGAAATTATTCAATGTATGATGATGAGATTTAAAAAAATCACAAAAAAATCTAGAAAAAAAATCAGACTTCTAAAAAAACTTAGCAAAAAATATCAAGATTAAATTAAAAAACTTAATAGAAAAATACGAGTTAGCTTGGATTAATTTTACCACCTCGCACTATGAATAACTCGTTATCTGCTAGCACGTGTATTTGTTTTTAAATAACATTTAATGAAATACATTCAAGAGTCAATAATTAAATAGTAAAGAATAAATTTGAAAAAAAAATATTTAAAGTTAACTCACTTATCTTACAATCTAAAATATAGAGCAAGGATAGCTCAGCAAAAAGGAAGTAAAACAAATCAAAAAGCTCGGGACCTGATAATTTAACATTAAATAATAACAATAAAAATAAAATTTAATTTTTTTAAAAAAATCTTAAAAAGATCGAACTTGAATTGGGTTGATTGTTGAAACTAATAGACCAAGATATGAGACGGGGATTGCTTTGTAAAAGACAAGCATGAAAAAACCACAAAAAAAATTAAATCATTAAAAAAAAACTAAAATTAAAATACCAAGAACTAAACAATGCACGTAAATGATTAAGGCTACTGAGAGGTTAAATTGAAAAACAAATAAGAAAATGACAATAAAAAGAAAAGTAATAGAAAATATAAGGAACAACATTGAAAACCAACTAAAATTAAATCAAAATCCTAAAGACAAAAAAAGAAGAACAATTACGAGGATCAGGATTAGATTCGATAAAAAAAATCTAACAAGACTGAACAACTATGAACACAATTAAAAACAAAACATACTAAAAAAAATATCAAATCTAAAAAAAATATAAATGAAATAACAATAACCAAATACAAAACAGATACAAATTGGAGGGTACAAATGAATTTGTCAAAGTTTTACATGTACACCAAGGCTTGAAGAAAGAAAACAAAGGGACGAGAAAAAAGACTGATTATCATCAAACCGTCATTCAAATGCCAAAACATGCCACCCTAAAAGATGCGCTGTCACCTTTTCGTATTAAGTGAGCAGGCAACTAGTGTTTTTTGATAATCGTACATGTCCCCGTGTGTTACTAAAAAGGTGCGAGCGGTGATAATGCACCAACTCATCTGCGGCCATTACATGTCTACTTTATTAATGTTTTAATATTGTAAAAATAAAAATTATTAAACAAAATCACAAGGACATGCAAATATTACATGAATAAAAAAAACAAGATGATGGAGAGACCAAAAAATCATCCCAGGACATCTTTTATTTTTTTGAAGTCGAAGAGCAAACATTAAATTTATTGAATATGAAATATATAAATACATAACAATCCTTATTATAAAAGGCTAATATTTTTCTAGGCATGAACAGCATGAATATTATTTTATCATGAAAAAAACCTATTGAAACATGAATGTCTCTGAACTAGCTTTCAGGGGTAACATAATATAAAACATATAAAATAATAACTTTGTTCTCAATTAACTCCCAAATAACATTTATATTACATGAAAAAAATGATTTTACCCCAGGTATAATGGCAATTACTAAGAACAATGAAAAGCAAAATTATAGTTACATTGCTTCGATTCACAATGAACTTACTCGAAAACTTTTCGTAATTCATTGAGCTCTTTTAGATTTTTGTTAATAGGTACACCATTGACCGAGCAGAAAAGAAAACAAAAGAAAAAAAATAAAATTCTTAGACATCGGATAAGTACACTGGTTGATCGGGAAATTTGAAATTGAAATGGATTTAATTTTAATTAATTTGAACGGGATATAATCTTTAAAAACTCAATTAATTTGAATGAGATATGAATGAGATACTGGGTGTTTGGTTCAGGCCCTTGAGGTTTTAAAAATAAACCACAAAAGCTCACAGCTCATGACTTCATATTTAAAATTCAAACAGATAACATCTAAAATTTTACACTGCGAACTTTACTGAAGCTGCTTACATGAACCTAAAAGGACTCATTTCAATAGTCGCTTCTATCAATAGACATTAAAGGTTTCAAGCATGTTGTGATAAGGTTTAGGTGTTTTTTTCTCTATTCTCACGCGACCATGTAAAATATTTGATTTTTTTATATTTTAAATTAATAATATCATAATTAATTAAATCAATATCAATATTTTGATTAAACATCAAATTAACCACACAAGAATTACTATCAAACAAAAATTTTAATGCCTAAAGAATTTATTGCGAATACAAACTAGTTATTATGGAATTTATCCAGTCAGGAAGATCGGCTATGTTTTTTTCTTTAAATGTACCAACATTTCACTATAAACATATATAATCAGTAAGAGTTGGTTGTTCATTTCTTTTAATGAGAGTAATTAATTAAGCAAAGGGGTCAAATGACCTAGAATTTTATAACAAGCTATTTTTTAATTAATCAAATCGATCGCTCCCTTCCATCCAATTTTTAAATTTAACTAAACCCGTGAAATAATATTATTCCGGTAAAAAAAAGCATGGTTTTTCAACTGAGCTTTTCAGGATCATATCCTTGGTCGACACGTCAATCAATCCATTTGTACGTCAATCTGAGTTTTATAACGTTGTGTAATTACAAAAACAGATACAAGAGAAAAGAGTAAAATAGTTTTTGACGGCAGTGATTTTTTTTTTAATGGGTGTAAGAATAAAGAGCACTCTAACACTATGGACCCAAACCAGCCCAATTAGCCCAAAACAATTAGGGTTTCGGGGCCTGGTTTGATACAGAGTTTGAAGTAGTGAAGACTACTACTGTAAAGCAAATTCCTTGCGTGGTATTTACTTAATGCGGATTTTTGCGAAGCCCATATCAAGCTTATCGTACCGGGTAAAAAGGTAAAAACGCAAAAACGCGAAACAGGGGCGAGTTTTAGAAACCCTAGAATCCAAGATTTTTAGGGTTTATGTTTTCAAATTGGGGTTTCGAATTTGGGGCTTTTTGAAAATTCTTGTTTGATTATTGCAATTGACGATGGATGTTGAGGAAAGGAAGCTTTTTGTGGGAGGTATACCGCGAGGGACCAGCGAGGACACTCTAAGAGATCACTTCAATAAATACGGTGTCGTTTCGTATTTACTGGTGGCCAAGGACCAAATCACTAAATTACCAAGAGGGTTTGCTTTTGTTGTGTTCTCTGATGCTGCTTCTGCTACCAGGGCTCTTCAAGATAGCCATGTTATTCGTGGAAGAACGGTCAGTTTCTTGCTTTTTTTCTTGGTCTTATTTACGTGTTAATTGCGTGTTTAATGTTAAATTATGAATTAGTTTGCTGTTTGTTTCAATCAAAGTGGAAATAGAATTTAACTGGGGCTCTTTGTTGTTTGATTTATTTTGTTCATGGAAGGCTGGCTTGAATTCTGGACGTGTTAGGATATTATTTTGAAAGGGATTTTTTGTTTGCATGTCTTGGTTGTTTAGTTGGTTGATGCTGTTTGTTCGTTTGTTTTTTTTGCAGGTAGAAGTGAAGAAAGCAATACCCAAAACTGAAAAACACCAAGAGCACCGGCAGCGCCACCCCTATGGTAACCAGGAAACTGCTAGCAATGGGTCGGGAATGAATAGTGATAATAGTGCTGGCAATGAAAATTATTATAGGACCAAGAAGATATTTGTGGGAGGTTTATCATCTAGTCTAACTGATGAACAGTTTAGAAATTACTTTGAAAAGTTTGGTAGGACGGTAGATGCAGTTGTGATGCAGGATAGTTCAAACAAGCCTAGGGGCTTTGGGTTTGTCACCTTTGATTCCGAGGAATCTGTCACCAAGGTTATGCGCAACAGCTTTCATGAGTTGAATGGCAAGACAGTGGAGGTTAAGAAGGCTGTGCCAAAAGATAGAGTAAATGGTGATATCGGTAGCTGTAGTTCAAATGGCTTCGCTGATAATGGTCTGGAACCTGAAAATCACCCTTTCTATGGTCCAACACACGACCCACATTATACTCCTTTTCTGATGTACGCTGGTGTTCATGGGTATTTTTATGGAATGAGTTTCTATGGGGGTGTGTATCCTCTGGTAGGATTTGGAAGACCTGTTTTGGGTGTTTCACCAATGGTCCCTACTGTCCCATTCATGCCTGCAGCTGGACCGTTTCCTTACAGCAATGCCTGTCTTTATCCTGCTTACATGCATGATGAGAGTAGCACTTGGGCTATGGAGGTTGTTGGGCATAATCAGATTGTTGAGCCTGGTGTGAATGGTGAAGTGGACGTGGTTTATGACAGCAATGTTCATGTTCCATCCAATGCTACAACGCCTCCGAGCAAAGAGGGCAATGTTGGAAGTGAATCTTTTGATTTAAAAGGTGGTGATGTGGATGCAGTTCATGACAGCAATGGACATGTTGTGCCTGATATGAATGCTGAAGAGGTTGGTGGGTGTAATCAGGTTGTCGAGCCTGGTGTGAATGGTGAAGTGGACATGGCTTGTGACGGCAATGGACATGTTCCATCTAATGCAACAGCACCTCCGAGTGAAGAGGGCAAGGTTGGAAGTGGCTTAAAAGGTGGTGATGTGGATGCGGTTCCTGACAACAATGGACATGTTGAGCCTGGTGTGAATGGTGAAGTGGACGCAGTTTATGACAGCAATGGACATGTTCCATCTAATGCAACAGCATCTCTAAGTGAAGAGGGCAGGGATGGTAGTGATGCTTTTGGTTTAAAAGGTGGTGATGTGAATGCGGTTCCTGACATCAATGGGCATTTTGAGCCTGATGTGAATGGTGAAGATCAGATTGTTGAGCCTGATGTGAATGGTTGAGTGGACGCCTTTGGTGACAGCAATGGACATGTCCCGTCTAATGCAACAGCACCTCCGAGTGAAGAGGGCAAGGTTGGAAGTGATGCTCTGGGTTTACAAGGTAGTAATGATGGTGCTCTGATTAACGGAATAGAGTAGGTCTTGGATCTTGATGGACAGTTGAAACCTTTACCTGTAGATAATTCTACCTGACCTTTCGTTCACTGATTTGGTTAGGGCAATATAACCCACAACTTTTCAGATGTCCATATCTTGGATGTGAATTCTGCGCCATAAACATTTTGCTTGCCATGCCTCTCTACTTTCAATCATTTGTTAGCAGATGATTCAGTCCTCTTAACATAAATTCATTTAAATTCAACTTCGGTCCATGCTCTTGATGTTCTGAAGGAGCTCGTGTCTGCCGGGAAAATCATGTTGCTGTGGCTCATTTATAAGAACTATTCATTTATACTCTGTTTTTTTTTTTGGGCAAGCCATAATGTAATTGTTGTTGTTGTTATTATTTTTTGCAAGCCATAATGTTGTTGTCATAATTATAATGTGGTTATTTTTTCTATAAAAGATTCAATTTTTAGTAAGCTTTTTAGGCCGTAATATCAAAGTAGTTATTTTTCAAATTCTCCACTATAAACAATATAAGAGCAGTGTTCGGGTCATTTTTTACTTTTATTATTTTTAAGGCAAAAAAAGCAAGAGATTTGTTTTTTATTTTGAAAAATCTTTACTGCTAGATATGAAAAACTAAATTGACAAATTTTCAATTCTCACTTGTTATTTAGCTGCTTAAAAGGCATTAAAATGCTTGCTGCCCTTGACTTTATTACACTCGAGGGATTGAGTTTTTATTTATTAAAAAGATTAGAATAATGTTATAAAACCAGAATTATCCTGATCGAGGGAGCCATCCGAGACCTGACAACCTCAGGGTCTGAACTGCTTTCTGTATTAAAAAAATAAATGAAGAATTAATTATTATTATTATTATTATTTTTCTTGTAAAAAAAACATCATTTTAACTCGAGGTTATCACGGCTGACTCTTTCATACCTTGGATTGGGGAGAAATGTTATCGTCAGTCGTTTTTACCTTTTCCTTCAGTTAAAAGACAAATATAACCTTCCTTGTTCTTTTATTTTCAATCCGATTCCTCTGATTTTTTTTCCCTTCTCTAACTTCATCCTGGACTGCAAATGATAACTACCATTAATTTTGTTGCTTGACATTCCCAGCTGTTCAAATCACTCGGTGTATGTAGAAGCTTGACGCCGCAAATTCAATGCACAGATCAGGGGACCTAACTTCATGGTTGAGCACTGCGCTCATTGAGAAAGACGCCTGCATGATTTCAAAGATTTCAGCCATAGTTATCTGCTGTTGTTACAAGCTGTGAGAGTTGAGATTTTAGATTGAGAGGGACAAGAAAGAGGGAGGATTTCATGGGTTTGTAGAGAATTTGGTGGCTAGGTACAGTGATGAAAAATTTAAAGATGATGGTTTTGAGTTTGCTAGGCGTTCTAATAGCTAAATTTTATAGAACACTTCAAATCTTGGATCTTTTTGATTAAGAGCTTGGCTGAGCTGAATTTTTCTGAACAGGTTGGAAAATTGATCCAAGAAAACCTGGTGACTTGCACGAATGGATGAAAATTTAATTTTAATTCGTGGATAATGTGCAGACCTTAACAAGCGGATATTTTCTCATCAATACAATAATATAAATATTATTAAATCTGATTTAAAATCTGTCCGAATCTAACTTGAAAAACACCCATACACACACTTTAATTTTGATATAAAATACATGTATGAATAATATTTGTTATCTAATATACATATGCATACTTTATATATATATATATAAACTTTTTTATTTTTTATTAATTAAGAAATCATAATAAATAATATATACCTGAAAATCCCATAAATAGTTTATAAATATCTAAATTTTTTATGACATGGATACCAAAAAATAAAATCCATGAGTACCCATTGCCATTTATTTTTGCAAGCCAGCTCATGATATAATTCACTCATCAAATTTAAATTACATCTTAATTTTAATGATTATTTTTTATTTTTTATTGAAAATAATATCATTTTAAGTTGAATTGATAAGAAATTTTAAATAATTTTTATTTAATATTAAATTATTAATTTTAATCAATCAATTTAATTTAGATTAACTTGATTGTTGGAATAAACACTCACGACTGGATGACCACCATGAATTTCGGTCGCCATGCTTTCATCTCGTTTGAGTCGAGCAAATGAATTCTAACAAATAGGCTAACTCACAGGAATCTGATCAGCCTTAGGCTTTCAGCCCATCACGTCCTATGAATAGTTAACTTGGGCTTGATTTTGCAACAGTGGAAACAGGGCCTGGTGTCCTCCTTTGTGGTTTCTATCACTAGTAGGAGGAGACAAGGTTAAGGTGAATTCAGCTGAAGGAAATGCTGGGGAAACACAAGGGGAGATTGTGATGGTTCGATGGATGCCTGCAGCTATTGATGAAATTTACCAGATGATTGAAAAGACTTCTGAACTGCAGCTGTTATGTTAGGACACTCCAGTTGACATTGGTGGTGTCTCTGAGGTTGAAGCAAATCTAGCAGATGTTGTGGCGGCTGACCATGCAAGGAAACAGATTTCAAGAGAGTACATGGTGTGGTTACCAAATCGTAGTTGGATCAAAATTAATTTAAAGAATAGATTTTATAACGTTGATTTTGTTTTCGCTAAACAATACAAGTAAATTTATTATATATATATATTTTTATTTTTTAAAAAAATTATTTAAGAGTTTATTAATTATTTATAGTGAAAATCAAATCCAAAGATCATATTAAAGTTGTTCAATGTAATAACGATAAATTAACAATGAAAGATAATGCTTTTCAATCTGGCGAGTTAGCTGATCCATATTGACAAGTTAGATCATCCATATCGAATTGCTCTGTTTCATAATTTAAAATAAAATTTAAATATTTGTATTTTCAAGAATATTTTTGTTGATATATATATTTACATTTAAAAGTTAAATAATATTTTGAGTTTCAGTGGATACACACAAATTAATGAAAATAATAACAGTAAAATTAATATAAAAGATTGCAATGAAGATAAATATAAGTCATTTGACAAGGAAGAAGACAATTTTGAGTTTCAGTATAATGCATAAATTATAAAGTAATATTTATAGACAAAATTCATTTTAACATAATGAAAATAATGTTACTTTATTATTGAATGATAAATAAATATTTATTTTGTTATTGTGATTTGAATTGTTGTTATTGTGCTATGTGTGTAAAAATGAATTTAAATACTTACAGGGTAGAAAGGTAAAGAATACAAATATAATTTGACACCACACACTATTTTATACCGATGAAAATGCCAACAAAATATATCCATCAGTATATTTCATAGACCGTGTGAACTATTCTACTTCTTCTTAGTATTGTTCAAGGTATTCAATTCATATGGTTATACTAACAAAATATGTTTGTCGATATATTTCAAAGACTATGAGAATTGTTTCCCTTCTTTTTAGCACTGTTCACAATGTTCATTACATATTAGTATAATCGATGAAATTTATCCATCAATATATTCTAAAGACTGAGAACTATTCATTTATCAATATGTTGCTAATTTGGAGGGGCTTTCTAAAAATTTTCATGAAAGTTGTTGTATCCTCTTCGAGAGCTCGACGTTGCGGTGACCCTTCTTGGGAGCGGTAGATTGATTTCGTGTTCTTTGTTTTGTAAAAAAAAGAGTCGCCACCTAGTATTATGATTACTAATAAACCTAACTGGTCTTTCAAAAATTTCAAGGCAAGGGATTGGTCGTGTAAAAGAAAATATTTTAAGACCCCTAGTACGCCTTATCTAAGGTAAGCTACTTGATGTTTGATTTGCCTTATAATTGTTATGATTTTGATGTTCTCTAATCCTATCAGTTTTTTAAGATAAGTCTGCTATGATGAACAAACTTGGATTCAAAGTCTAAGGGAAAGAACCCTTGACTAATATGGATCATATCTTTAGATATATTTACAAAGTGTCAAAGAGAAACGGTGCAAATCTCTTTAAGTCTATATTTAATTTGAAATAAATTTAGAATCTATGAATTTAGAGACAACTAAGATAGAAATCTAAGGAGATTTAATGTGCTTAAAAGCTTATTTTTCCCTTAATATTTCAAGTGTCCGCAACTCGTAAATCGTAAGAAAAAGAAACAAAAAAAACTAAGTTAGAAATCTAAGAAAATTTAAGATGTTTTAAAAGCCTATTTTTGCTTTAGTATTTTATATTTTCATGACTCATAAACTATGAAATCAAAATTTAAAATGTTCACAATTATAATTGAGGTTTCTTTAAAATATGTGCAATTAAATTGTTTTAAATAAAATTTTAGGTATAAATTTGATCTTATATTAAAAATAAACAAGTGATATTCCTCTTAACAATATTTTAGATATTTACCTTTCATAGATTTCTTTGTCTTTATATTATTAAGGGATAATGACTTGTTATTTTTAGAAAAATATTTTTGATATTAATCACTTGGAGTTTTTTTTATCAAAATATTAATAGTGAATAATGATAAATTATTTCTAATAATATTTTGAATATTAACCTCTTTGGAACTTCTTTATCCAAACAATTCTAATGAATAATAACAAATTATTACTAATAATATTTTAGATATTAACCTATTTGAGATTTCTTTATCCAAACCTTCATAATGAATAATAATAAATTATTTTAATAATATTTTGGATATTTATCCCTTTAAAATTTCTTTATCCAAATATTAATAATAAATAAAAATAAATTCTTCAAAAATAAAATTTTTATATTTTTAAAATATTTACCAACACCTTTATAATTCTTTAACGCAAAAGTCTAATAGAATATTGTTGTGGAATGACATTAAGCTTAGTAATGTTGAATTTTGTGCAAGATGGACGACTACTTTTGGATGTTTTGTGAGGACTGGTTTTACATGTGTCATATTTTCAGCATTGTTGAATTAACTGGGGAAGGAGGCCTTTTGGATTTCTTAATTGCTGGTTAACTTACACTAATTTTGATAATCACCTGCAGAATTTATTTACTGAACGTTGCTAGATTGCTCCTGGGCTATTTAAGGTAATCAAGAGGCTGAGTTGTCTTCGTACCAAGCTCAAAGAGTGAAACTCTACGAATGTAATCTTGACGTGCAATGTATGAATCTGAGAAAGAAGATTCACACGCTAGAGCTCGCGAAAGAATCTAGACAACTGAGTGCACTTATGGTTTGGAAGTTGTACTTGCGGTGCAACCTCGGATTTCACTAGGAAACGCAGGTTGCACTGGTTTCCAGACGGACGCTCGACATTCAACTTCAAGAACTTAGGAGTGCTCACTCAGATCAATGGGCCATTGACGGTTGCTTTGAATATTATGGAGGCAGAAATCGAGAATAAATTAGGTTGTCCGGGGATAGAAACACGAGGTTCCTTCATGTGGTGGCAACCAGCGGAGGAAGGGAAAAGAAGGTCGCCCATATTTCAGAAGGTCATTCATCGTAAGCTGTGAGTTTTTTCAGAACCTTGTTTACTGCTCCGCAGTGGGATAGGCTGAAATTGGGTGATCATGGTTTTAAAAGATTGAATTCAAATTCAGCTTCAGCTTTGGAGAGTATGGTAACGATAGACGGGGTATTTCTTATCCTTCAACAAGCCAATTTTGTTGGTTGTTCGAATCTGATTCAATGAATGTTGCAAGATAGTTGCAGAAAGCTTCAGCTGACAATGGAAGCATCACAATGTCTTTAAGTAACTGTATTTCTGACCTAATCACTAAGCTAGATTGCAAATTAAGAACGAAATAAATTCAAACTCATTATTATTTCATCAGCAAGACCATAGCAATACTACCGTGTATTAATTCAACTTAATAACTTAAAATATTATTTTTATGATATATCTTACATTTTTCAGCATTTGTATCAAAATAATTATGTATATCAAGTACTAAAAACATGTGTATTTTGTATCTATTAAATAAAAACGAGTTATAATTATATATTAATACATGAAAACATATTATTTAATTTTTGAAACAATTAATATGATATAAATATGGATTTTCTTTTGATATAACAAGTACCACCATATTTTAATCAATATAGTTTATAAAATAAGAGTTATTGTCTATTCTCCTCTTATATTTTTAATAATATTGAGCAAGCGAATAGTCCAAGTCGAGGAGATTGTATTCCCTGATATTTTTTGTATTTCGCTTAATTCATGAGCTAGCAATTTTGAAATCAAAGACGTATCTACTCGACCTGAGTACCAACCACACACACACTCACACATAGACTGCTATATGAATAAAGACAAAACAAATAAGAAGAAAACATGTAATATATGCTCAATAATTCAACAAAAAATTGAAAAAACAACACCAATCTATGTCTTGACCCCTCAAATGGGACCCCGACGTTTCAGATATATACTCGAATTTGTTTTTGATATGGGAAGTGGGTAAGAGAGCATTACTGCGAGGGAGGCAAAGAGCCATGTACGCATGGCCCTCTTTGTCCCCATAGATATAAGCATCATCACCAAAGGGGGGCACACCATGTTGCTCCTTGGATATATTTGCCATGCCAGGAGAGAAAAACCCTTTATACCCAACGTACTAACCCTTTCCACTCGCTTAATCAAAAAAATTATCTTGTGCAGGAGTTCTATGTTCCCCTGGCATGTGATGGGCGAGTTTTGCTCATGTGAAACCCACATGACACCCACACCAACATAATCAAATTTGTCGTCTCATAGCGGCCCTTCAGCTGACAACAACCTAGTTAAAAGCAAGACTTTTGGTCACGAATGGACTCCAATCGGCAATTTAGTTTTTTTATATTTTAAAAATTTTATTTTATTTAAAATTAATATTTTTAGTGTTTTTAATTATTTTAATATATTTTTAAATAAAAAATATTTTAAAAAAATTAATTCTGTTGCTATCACCGAATTTAATAGCTTAGCTTAATGTGACTTAACTTATAACTTTTTAAAAATATTGTAGATTTTTTACTATCTTATCTCAATTATCTCAATTATAATTGAATTTATTATATTTATAGATTCAAATGTAATATTCAAACATACTATTATTGAATTTTATTAATTTTTATATAAAAACATAGAAGTATTACTTCTTAATAAATATACTTAATTAAATAAGTTCACACTCCATCAATATTATTAAATATATTAAAATCTTTTATGATTTATTATGTCTTAATCTTTTAGCAAGATAAAATAAATAAAATATAGTTTATAATACAACTTAAAATATTACAAAAGATAAAATTACACTTCAATCATTTCTCTACATAAAAAATATAAAACTAATAATTTACAAATACATCTTGAGACTTTCAGAATAAATATTTATAATTTTTATTCTCTACTTTCTCTCTTTATATATATATATTCGAAAAATATATTTCTAGAATATTATTATATTTTTTATTTTAAAAAAATACTTATTTAATAGGTATTTAGTTACAAGCTACCTTAACTTAACTAGAAAGAAAAAAATGATATTATTCTAACTAATTAACCAATTTAAAAAATCTATTTTTAAACTATTTAGCGTTTTCAGACTTTACCATTAATAAAATGATGTTATTTTAGTAAAAAAATCATTTAAAATAAACCCAATTCAGATCAAGTATTTCTAAATTAAAAAAAATCATGGATTCATCCACAGGTGTTAGTTTAATAACCATGCATGTCATAAATACCTTTTAGCTACTTTTACTTAACTTTGTAGATAGTGTAATTAGTGACTAATCACAATAATATTAATGAAAATAACCATAACTACATTCAAGGTTTAATTTGTCCAATGCCGATCGATAATTGATTGATTATTTTTGGGCAAAACATTAAGGCGAAGGCTTTCTTGTCATTGTCCCTTCATTATTAGTAAATGTAAACATTTGGCGGTGGTTAATGTCTAATTGTGATGTTTGTGTCCCAGTGATTATAGACACATGCGTTCTTAATCAGTTCTTTTCATGTCCAAATTTTTTGTTGTGGTTTTCAAGAATAAAGCCAATAAAGTAGCTGTTTGCTGACTCAAGCCTTACTGATCTTTCGTGCCTGTTTTTATCAAGCTAAAAGGTGCTGATTAATCTTTGTTGCTGCACATTCTTTGTAAGCTTATCTAAGGGAAACTAATTTTCATTTGAGCACTGTATATAACATAGTAATAAAACTCGGCCTCTTTATATTAATTCTGGATGACCTAGGTAAATAAAAATAATATTATTTTATTTTTTTAACTTAAAAGAATATTATTTTAAATTTTTTGTTGTAGTCAGTTTGATTATAAGTCAACCCAGACTTTAGTCATGTTAATTTCCAAGATTTTTTAAAATTTGATCTAGGTGAAGTCTTGAATCAACCCCTAGAATTTGATCGATTTTAACAAGCTTGGCAAATAGCAACTCCTAAATAAATAATATTAAATTTACCATTATTGTTTATAGCTCAACTCAAAGACTATATGAGCATTTGTTTATAGCTCATTCACCTTTCAGAATCTCATGAGACAAGTTAAAAGAAAAAGGAATTAATAGAAATCACGTTGACTTTTCAATTAATAATAAATTAATCAAACCAGAAAATCATAATTTAATATCAATTAGCATTGAACATGATCCGTAGCTACTACATTATCCTTTTTTTTTAATTATTATTACATCAATCCCAATTATATTTACTTATGACCTCCAAACTAATAATAATAATTACTATTATATGTAAATGAAAAAGCGAAAACCCAAAAAAATCTAGGGCACATGCTATGCTCATAGTCAACAAGAACACATAAATCGACCAAAATTTTTATTTTCTTGTTATACTTTATTAATTAATTAGTCTGTTTATTATTTTTATTAATCTCTGACCTCAATTGGGAGTTACATGTACCAGACTCCTCGTCACATGCAAGGATCATGGGTGGGTAGTTCTTACGGGCATTCGCCGCATATCTTGGAAAAGCCAAAAAGAATTCTAATTATTTTAAATTATTAAATTTTGATATATATATATATATATATATGCAAATTAATAATTGAAGTTGAATTCTTTATATATATATATATAATATTGCAACTTTAATTATTAATTTGCTTCTTTTCTTTGCTTTCTCTCTCTCTTTTTTTTCTTTATCAGGGAGGTGATCGATTGTCGCTCCCACATAGCACGTGGAAACGGGCTTTGTGCCTTTGTTAAACTTCATGAACAAGCAACAGAGTCAAGTTTAATGACACCATGAGGTGCATGATACATCTGAGAGCCGGCGGGGTGAGGTCTATGTTATATGCTATTAAATATATATAGTGGTTTTCTAGGAGGACGGTATTTTTTTTTAGAGATAATTACTATACTTGATCAGTACTCGATAAAGTTAGTAGAAAATTTTCCATTAAGACTCAATGTCCTCTTTTGAGCTTTTGGATGAAATTATCAGATACCAAAAGGAGAGTTTTCGTGCTGCCCCAGCACCGGAAGCAGCAAAGTCCATGCATGTATTCAATTGCCTTTGATATCAACTTTGACAATGATGATGAAACACAATTTTTTAAATATTAATCATTATAGAGAATATAGCAATGCAAATAAAGCTAGAGGTGACGAGGAGGATGCAGTTCGGGGAGGATTTGACTAAGGAAATCCTTGACACAAGTTCAAGCCCTTGGAATATAAACAACCAAGGCATGTTACATATAAACTATCGAAGATGTTATGATGTTTTATTGTTTTTTATGAAAATTTTTATTTGAACTTGTATTTTTTCATAAAAACTCATGCTAGTTAAAGTACATACCATACAAATTCATGTTTGAAAAATAACGTATCTCAACGAAAAATATAAATAACTTTATGTGAATTATAAAGAACTCCGTTGAGTAATAATAAAAATAAGATTATATATGAGTGGTACAAATGCATTATTTTATTGGCCCCATGGTCTTGAAAATGAGTAGCCTCTTTTCAATGTCATGTCTATTTTAATTTTATTATATTTATATGTTCAAATGTTTAAATTTATAATAAATATTTAATTTTTATATCAAGATAATTCATTTATAAATATTTGAATTTTATATTAATTTAATTTTTTAATTATGTTTAATGAATTATTTTTTTTAAAAAATTAAAAATTATTACTAATAAAATTATTGACAAATTTATTTCATCGATATACTATAAAGAGTTAGAAAAAAATTATAATAAACACCAATGCTATTGTTAACTTATCAACCAAATTAGTTTATTAGTATATGCTAGAAAGTTGAAAAATAAATACTACAAATATCACTATAATTATAAACTTACTAACAAAATTAAATACAGTTATTTTATCGGTGACATGTTAAATAGTATTTATGAAATTATTGACAGAATAAAATAGATGATTTTATTTTGGCGTATATATAAAGTCATAGGTAAATTTATTAGTAACAAATTTATCATTTGTGATCCCGTCAGTAAAATAATTACAAATAAATTGTTAGTATAATTATTGATAAAAAAAATTTTCAATAAAATTTTTAAATTTGATAGTGTAAAGCAACATGATTAGAGAGAAAATCTCCAACCAAACATTATTGAGAAAGGAAGGACATTAATTCTCTTTATTTTCTTGTATAAACAAAGCTTTTAGATTATACTTTTATACATAGGCATGTTTTGTTCCCTAAAGTTTGGTCTTTGGGAGACAAATATTGTACTGGGGTTAAATAAGATGCGTAGCCGCGTAGCTTTAGGAAACAGACTTTTCTAAAAAAGCAAGCACTCTTGATTGATCCTAGAGAGCATACATCTAAAAAGGCAATGAAATGTTTTCAAGAAACTCTCCCTGACAAATATTGTTTGCGTAAATAGTGACAACTTTGCACTGAATCAATCTTGCCGGACACTTGTTGCCTTTACTTTACATGCCTTATGGTTGAAGCTAAGAGAAGAGCGGTGGGACTCTTTTGAGTTTATTTTTCATTTGGAAACCCTAGCTTATAATTCCTTACATAAAACAAACATTTCGATCCCCCCTTTTGACTCATTGGCCTTTGAACCACACAAACACATCTCCCAGTGTCCCAGTCCTATAAATATAGTGCATAGATTAATTTCATTTTGATTTAATGCACTAATCGTAGCTAGAATTAATGTTAATTCCCTGCTCAAACGGCTTAAACAACGTCAAGATCGAGTAGTGTACAAAAAAAGTGGTGTGTATATGCAATGCTCATGGCCACTGGAGACGCATTTAATGGAGGCCGACTGCCACAAGGTCGGCAACAAACGTCACCCGTCTCTATCCACCAATACGCTGCCAGCCATTATTTGTTAGCTTGTTGTTTGTTGCAAGTAAAGTAATTTGCAAATGTAGTGATCAAACATGCTAATAAATATTCGAGTTTGCAATTGATTACTGGTTTAGGATATAAATGACATGTATAGAATAGATACGAATGACTTTGGTTGAAAATATATAACACAGACACTAATTGAATTTATAATTATTGAATAATTTTTACGTAAATTTATGTATTTTAAAAATAAAAAATTTTATGTATTTTAAAAATAAAAAATAAAAAACATGTTTTTATTTTTATTTTCACTAACTTTAGTTTTCTTATTTTGAGAGAAAAACAAACGTTATGTAAATGAGTCAATCATGTCATAATTATTCACAAGAAGGAGGAGTAGGAGGAGTAAGAAGACAGCTTTTTTTTTTTGTTTTTTTCATTATGTTAGATATATAACTCATAATTAATAACATTGATCATGATATTCTTGATTCGAAGAATTTTATGGAAGGGGCGGGTGGGAATAAACACAAAGTTTTACAAAAGAAATCTAGCTAGTTCAGATCGAGCCACTCCAAATCCACGCAGTGGTAGAGTGCATGTACTTTATACAAATGAAGAAAAGAAAAGAAATCTCTTATTAACCAAAACAAAATTTTGGTGAATTTTTTTTGATGTTCACACTTGATCACACAATTACCTGGCTATCGTTCCTCAGGCTCACGGTCATGATCAAAGGATAGCCGTAAGACCCACTTGGTGAGGGACATTCTTCTTGAATTTTTCAGCAGTTGGTGATGGCTTTGATTATTAATGTTCATGGACTCCACAAATGACTTCAATCGTTGGATAGCAAGGTGTAGTGTTTCTTCAGACATGTTAGCAAAGCATACTCGAAACCAACCTGGCTCGGTGCAATGGCAAGAAGAACCAGGAGAGATATTGAGCTTAACTTGATGAACAATCTTTTTCCAAAGCTCCATTTCTGCGTCAAAGGTGTTAGAACTCAAGAGATGTTTCATGTTAACCCAACAAAACAAGCCTGCATTGCTCTTTAGGCAGCTGATTCCTGCCTTTTCAAGGCCCTTGACGAGCAATTTTTGACGTTGTTTAAGCCTCTTTTGATTCTCAGAGATATAATTCCTCGTGAAATTTTTATCAGAGAGCAAAGCAGCAAGAAGATATTGAGTTTGAGAAGACACTAGACCGAAGCTGGACATTTTAGTTGCTGCTGATACAACCATGTCATCGTTGGAGTAAATTGCACCAACTCTAAAGCCAGGGAGACCAAGATCCTTTGATAGACTATACACAACATGAACGCTATTCCAAACTTGAGAGCTTTCACATTTCATATCCTTCAAAACCTCCATGACACTTACAAACCCTGGAGAGTTAAAAACTGTGCCTGAATAAATTTCATCGCTTATTAGATGAATGCCCTTTTCGGTGATCAAGCTTAAAAGAAGATTCAATTCACTGCGGGTTATTGTAGTCCCCAAAGGGTTTGACGGGTTTGTGACCAAGACACCCTTAACCCTTAGGTTTCTTTTTTGGGCTTCCTGAAAGGCTTCTTCAAGGGCTGGTGCAGTGATTTGGAAGCCATTTGAGCTTGTACATTGAATTGGTACAATCTCAACCCCAGTTCTCCACTTGAGATCTCTATCAAATCTGCAAGAATAATTAAATAACCAATTAATATTGTAGAAATATAAGTAATAACAGGGAAAGTATATAGGATGATAAAGTATATAGATCATATGCTTACCCCGGGTAGTATGGAGTGGGAAGAAGAAAGGCCTCCCCGGGTTCGGCAAGGCAGAACATGAGTGTCTCATTAGCCGAAGTTGCACCAGCAGTGAGTACTATTTTGTTTTGATCAAAGGTTACTTCGTTGCCTCTTATTTCAGCCATGAATTCCACCATTGCCTGTAAAGAAAAAAATATTGGAGCCAAGGTTATTAGTTAGATACATAAATCATTCGTCAACGTATATGTGTGCGTGTGTGACCTAAAAAAGCAAGCAATAATGAACTTACTTTCTTGAACGCCGGAAGCCCATGATAATCTTGGAAAAGAGCAAGCTCTCTAAATATGGATTGCCCATCTTTTTTGAACCCAGCTGCGTCCTGGTTATTACCAAGCCATGACTCAAGAAGATCAAAAGAGAGCTGCAAAAAATAGCAAATGGAACGTAAGCTACCTGTAATTATTCCAATATATACTCCATAGGATTATCGACAACAAGGGCACAGGAAGCAAATAAACAGTTATAATTGGCAGTATGTAACATCTCTGTAATAAAAACAGGGATAGAATGACAGGCCTGAAGCTGTGTTCCAGACCTTACCACCTAAGGGACCAAAATAGATGATAGAAGAAACATTTTTTAGTATGTTTTTCTACTCTATTCCAGACCTTACCATCTAACGGACCAAAATAGATGATAGAAGAAACATTTTTGAGTGTGTTTTTCTAACCTGATTCTCTGCAAGACCCATCTGAATGATGCCTGTTGGATTCTTGATCTCATCGTATGGGTTCTTCTCGTATTCCTGCCATCCTAGGAAGTAAGAGGAATCTTGGCCATGAGTATTACACGTGGCTTTTCTAGACAACAACTTCATTTTATTTATCTATAGAACAAGTTGTTAATTTTCAAGGAAAAGAGCTTCGAATATTAGCAAAAGAAAGAAACAAACTATACAAGTAGCTAGCAAGAAGGAATTTTCTAGACAAGAAAAGCACAAGATATAAGAATTGGAAGAAGAATTATTTGGATTGGAATATATGATTTGGAAGAAGGAGTTATGAATTGCATATCAATGTAGCTAGCATATATATAGTGGCTTATTAAGAGAAGTTCAATCAAAGACAGATTACTCATAGACAATTTTGACCATTGAGACAGGATTTCTTATGCCTAATAATTAATTGCTCAGGACACCAAACATATGTTAATTCGACGCGCTGCACCGTACCACAAGACATCACACATTCCTGTGCTCGAATCTGGTAGTGTTGCCCTTATACCATACCCCTTTAGATTGAAAGTGTGCTCCACCAAATGCAAGATCGCGTGGGGCTATATGTAGCTAATATTTTTTTTTTTGGATACGGGAGTAGAAAACTAAAAACTAAGGCTCAAGGGAAGGAAAGAGTTAATACAAGTAGTGTAGCAGTAGTGCTGTTCAAATGCTACATACACGACAGGAAATCTTATAGAAAATGGCTAAAAGTGACCCACGGTAACTTGAACTCTAGATAGTGCCACCGAGGGTCCATGTGCCTCCTCGCCCTATCAAACCATGTCGGCCACATTCTCCCTCTTTAGCACTCAAATCGTCCCATTTTGTTTCTGCTTAATTTTAATCCGTAGTGCCAGATAGATGTATATATTACATACAACACAACCTTTTGATTTGAAGCCAAACCTTTAGTCTCTAATGGAAAGAAACTAGTCGGTGTCATGTTGTGTAGGTTGTAACACAGAAAGATGGAGTGATTTGCTAGCAACTAGTATGGTCAGTCGGCCTCTAGAAACGGTAAGTAGCTAGACCGTCGGTTCAATCTCTTAATTACTACTAACTAAATAAATATGTCAATAAATATTTTTTTAATAATAGTCGATTATATTATAACCAGCTAGATGGCAAAGAAAACAATGAATAAATCCTAGTTAACAATGTGAAATGTGAAGAAAAGGTTCCCTATTCCCTTGAACGAAACAGTTGAACTTGATTCCCAACTATCCCATATCATTGAACCAGCATCAATTTTGAGTAAAATGCCTACATTGTTTAGGATATATAGCTATCAAGCATGGACGGTGGAGACTGATAAAATGGATTGTTTCGTTGTAAATCTTTGTTGCGTGACAAATAAAGGGAAGGAGGTAATTAATGAGATTGTGTGTTTTTATGAGCTGGGTACGGTAAAGATTCGAAAAAACATCGAATTCAAGCAATTTTTGGCATTTGGCAACAATTCAATTCCAACCATCTTCGGCACTTAGTTTTTCGGCTACCTGATTTCTGACCATCCCCCACTAGCAATATTTTTTGGTCATGGTCATATGATCCTAGCTAAGACTAGTATTAAAAATCTCAAGGTCAAAAGGAAGAGTTAAAAGTAAGGGATTGAATGTCATTGATTGAGTGTTATGTAACAAAAACAAAAGGGAAAAAAATATTAGGAGTTTTACTTTGTCGTACGGCCTCTGCATGAAATATGGAAGGCAAAGCTAGGGAGGTAGGTGAGACGGTGGTGGTGTTTATTATGGAGGCAGGCAGATCAGCTGCAGATTTAGAGGACTTTTCTCTCTCTTTTTTGGGATATGATATGTTTCTTTGCTTTGTTTCACCATTGTAGTTTTGTTTCACCATTGCAGTCAAGTGAAGTGAGGGACAGCTCATGCTCATCATCATCAAATAACTTTCTTAATCTTTCTTCAAGCTCTAGCATCAAGGTGGATGAGTCATCAATGGAATGTTGAAACTTGAAACTACTTGGAAGCAGCCTCTAGCTAGGACTGCATATGATGTGTGGTTGGTAGTTGCTTAATGAATGGGGACCCTTTCGTCTGCTAGGTCTTTCTCTTTTTTCTTCTCGGTAGGTGCCATTTTTGTTGTGAAAATAACTCCAATACTTATAATTTACCTATTTAGATTATTTCACAATTAAGTTTGTTTCATACCGTTATGTTAAAATCAAGCATCTAGAATAAGCTAGAAAAATATAAGAAAGAAGAAGAAAAACAAAAAATAGTAGACAAAGTTACAGATTCAGAGTTTAATACAGAGACTGCACATCTTTATTAACATATGCCTTTAAGGTTTACAGGTTACATAATAATTACACGCTAATTCTTAAGTAAAAATAAGGTTAATTTATAGATGACTAGTATTTTTAATTTGTACTCTTTGACGGATCATTCTAACACATCTAAACTCAACTATTATATTTTAATATAATAGCAGAGCCATCTCAAGTCCATTTCACTTGACTACTTCAAAAATATGCTGCAAGTAAACGAGAGTGTTAGAATTACCAATCCTATATAGAATAAATAAACACTAAAAATAATAATATATAGAGTTGAAAACGACTACTCTGACATGAAAACTTAAAAAGATTTGATATTACATCTCATTTAAGAAGTTAAATTTTATATTTTTATCTAAGTAATTTTTTGATATTATTTTAAATTTTGATTGACCAAACAATCATAAATTTAAATTTTATTATTTGTTTCTAATTAAAATTAATTAATAGCAAAAAAAATATAATTCTATTCAAGTTCAAAACAACAAAAACTTTCACTCAAAAAAATATATTAGAAAATAATATAAATTATATTTTAAAATTTTATATAGTAATTAAAGTTTTTGGATTAAGATAATTTTCTAAGAATCCATACTTCAATTACTAATGTAATTAAAGAGTACTAAATCATTAACTCATATTATGTTGTAGGTCAATTTAAATCATGTAAGGGTTAATTTAATTTAATTTGATTGACTTTTTATGTTCAAAATCAATCCATATAACCTCTAAATACATAATTTAACTAAAACAAATTGAAAGATGATATTTTTTAATATTAAAATAGTAATATATTAATTTAACTTGAATTAATTTTAGTTAACATGTTAAATCTACGATCTATATTATGAACTATAATAATTTCACTGAAAGCACATTAAAATAAATTATTAAGTATAATTTTTAATTAATTCATCATTAAAAAATAAAAATAAAAATAAGTAAATTAAAAAGTAATTTAAAAACAAGTTGAATTAGGTTATGAAACTTACAATTTACATCATATCATCCAGGTAATTCTTATACAATAACTTCAATATCAGACTTAGTATATTTTTAATTAATAAAGATAGAGAATGACGATATAGCAGCAAAGCCCCTAGCTATTGATACTTATGCACGCAGCCTCGTATGTGTTTTTCATTAATATTTAAACTACACATAAGAGTTGTACATAATAAAACTAGATACAAGAGGTACAAGTACTTCCGATATCAACTAATTGTACATTAACATGAGAAAATCCATAAACCATGCTGCAGCGTCGGTTCTGTAACACTTTCACTAGGCTTAGGATTCTGACTCTGACTTAGACTGAGCTTGGGATTCTTACTTGTGCCTAGCGTGGGTTCTACAGACTCTTTGAGCTGGCGTGCGAGTTCTGCAGACTTCTTATACTGAGGACATGACTTCTCCTCGACACTAAGTAATTTAGAGAAATGAAAATAAAATCAATTTCAATGTCATTGTCAATTAGAAAATGTTGCCTAATCCAAGTTGATGTAGCACTAAATTGTAAATACTTCTTAGGCACCAAGTTATATCCATTATCCAAGGCGGAATCATACTCCTTTTAATTCTTTTATTTAGTTTTAATAATTACATCAATTAAACTAAACTGAACGAAACTAACAACTATAATCTGATCAATTTTATCTTATGATTACTTTTAAGATACTGAAGAATTATTTTGATTTAAAAATTTAAGTTATTAAATAAATTTTAAAATTTTTCTTAGATATATGAATACTTTATATTATTAAAATTTTTATTTTAATCTGAACTTGTCATTATTTTATCATATAAGTTTTAATATTATATTATAAAAAAATCATATTAAAAACTTAAGTCATTAAAGGAATCTTTATAAAGATAATTTGCAGAGTATAAAATCAAAATCAAAATCACCAATATAAAATAAAACCGAATTCCTTCAAGGAGTTTAAAATTAATTCAAAATTACCAAGAGCTTGCGTTAAAAAAAAAGTTCTTAGTTTAGGGTAAGTGGAAATGGAAGAAGTCAACACACCTATATTCATATATGCTCTTAATGTGTTGTGGTACTAGTGGAATAAAATGTCAAAACTATTGAAACTGACAAAAATCGACGACTAAACATGACAGGGCAATAATGTTTCCAGAATAAAGGGTCAAACCAACTTAAATGCTCGATAAATATTGGCCCCCCTCCCCGATTGTTACCATGCAGGTCTCCTCTATAGCTAGAATGATCTGATTGAAGCAATTTATGAACACATAATTATGACAGTCACAAGCTTCGCTATGAGACGACAAGCAAAGAATTATGGGGAATCCCAAATAATGAGATGGACATGTACACACCCAGACTGAGATCAGTAAATTACACGGACTGTTTGTGTGTTTAAGTTTATAAGCAATCAAGAACCTGATTCTGGGGCAGGAAATTATTGGTTTGTCGATTGATGAGCTCAAACATGTAAGAATTTGGTATCTTGGAAAGGGCATATCCAAATTACCATTTTGGCCTATCTTAGGATTTTTCTTAGGTCGACAAATGAAACAGGCCCGATAGAGTTATAATTATCCTAGGCATATTAATTACCACATAATTAATTGAGTGTTTAGAGTTAAGAACAGGAGAGAAAGGGAGATCGAATAATTGAAGTGGCCACGTGGTTTGTAGTAGAAAAAGGGTTATTATCGCATGTGAAACCCTCGTTTAGTTGCCCCCACACCACAAAGCCCACTTAAACACATAGAGGAAGAGTGGAGGGTTCGGGGACCAATTTGGAGACCATAGTCCCTTGGTGACATCTAACATGAGGCTCACGCGAGTCCATTCCTCATACACTTCCTAGGAGACAATGCACGGTCCCTTTGCTTCCCTCAATTCAACAACGTTGGCCCCCTTCCTAATCCTTTCATGAATGCTCTCTTTGTCTCATTCTCTATCCATCTTAAATTTGTTCTTGCGCAATTTCACAATTCGAGGTCCATTCCCAAGTAAAATTTTGGAGAGGTCAACGAAAACTACACCCACCTACTATTTTAATGTGAATAAAACACGTAAATTCCAGAGGGTTGATTAAAGTAAATCCCAATTTCTTCTTCCCTTATCACTAGAATATTAAAAGTCGTTCATCAAACAATTCCACTGTTCAAAACTCACAGTTTGATTTGGGACCAGGGCAGTTGAGTGTCCCACGAATAAGGATACTATCAAGCTGCCACTCTTATAAATGAAGTAAGCGATAAGAATGGTTGAATTTCGCACAGAAGTGGGAAAAATTATTGGTCAAGAACCTCGCTAGGTGCATGTAGCTAGTAGCATGATAACTAGTTTATTTTCTGCATTGAAAAACGAAGCTGGGATGATGAGATAAACCAACCTTCACTTTCTTACGATTTCAATTGCCGACTGGCCCTTATCCTTGTGGCTAGCTACGAGGACTATGGCTTTAATTCATGATGCGGATGTGACGGAAGTATGTGCACAATTAGGCCTCTAGGTAATCAAAACTTTGCTGCGTGCAAAATCTTTGTTTTTAAGAAGGACATGATCTTGAACTTCAACTATATATTTAGATAATCATTTTCAACAGATAAAATGTGCAGTAGACGATATATAAGAAAAAACCCTAAATTACCGAGGAATCAGGAACTTTTGAAAATGATATTTCGAGCACAATTTGATCCAACTATATATGGTGAGTTTTTGAACTCCTTTACCTCTTAGTCATAAAAGAAAACCTAAACCCAGTGCTCCAACAAATATACCAACTTGAGGCTTGAATTGAATGTCGTGTGTATGATGTAGCATTATATGCTCTCCATTTCTTTCATTGTTTGAGCCTTTGGCCTTTGTATTTGTAGTTGAAGCCTTTATTTTAAATTATTAAAACACCTGACAAAGTCCATTAATATAATATCTTTTTTTCTTGATGTACACTACATCAATATCTCCCTCAATTTACTTTCTCTTCTTATCAAATTTAATAATTTTACTGATCAAAATTTCTCACTTTACTAATAAAATATTATTTATAATTTCATTGATGAGTTAATAATAACAAGAATATTTATAATAATTATTTTTCAATTCTTTCTAAAATATACTGATAGAGTTGTTTCAATCAACTCTTAAACGATTATTTCTAAAAGAAGGAATACATGTATAATTAACTTGCTTACATTACTTGGCGAAAATAAAAATATCATTGATGTTGTGAAGTCTAGCCTCTAAAATAATTTCAAACAAATCATAATGATAATCTACTTTGATTTATCTATTAGTGATATCGTAGCAATAACATTTGAATAAAAATACTTTATTTTGCTCGCTATGATATTGTAATTTAATGATCTCTTTCAACTTCCTATAATCAACTTTAAATTTATTAGAAGTCGATCCCTTAACATAAGCCTTACTGTTATATATTTTTCACTTTGAAACACATGTTCATTAATGAAATACTTGATATAACACTTTATCTTTCTTTCAGAACTCAAACTTAATAAAGACAAAGTAATACTAGCATTTCCTTCCAGCTGAGAAACCTGATATGTGAAGTACAATCATAAATAGTTAATAAGAAATGTGTAATAAAATTTGGTATCCTGAAAGATAAGATTGATTAAATAGTACTTGCATGTGTTCTGAATTACATGAAAAATTATTTATCTTATAACAAAAAATTATGTATCACCGATGGCGTTACCACAAAATTATTTTGTTATTAATTTTGTCGATCATTCCATCAATAAAATATTATGTCAGTAGATGATTTGTCTTTTGAAATTCCACTGTAATACTCTCTATAAATCTCTTAGTATATACTGAAGATATTTTTCCATCAGTATATTTACGGAAGTACTTTACCTTTAGTAATGCCTTTTGTACAAGTTGTTATCATATTGTTTGACTTTTTTTTCACTGCAATTCCTTCGGTATATACCAAAAAACCTTTTCTTTCAATATTTATCGATGGATACAAAAATAGAAAATTCTTTCAATAAAAATCATTACAATATTAGTATTTCTATTTATATTTATCAATTTTCTGATAATGTCACCCCCCCATTCCCGAAATAGTAACTTTAATATTACCCCCTCTTCAAAACATAACCACTCTGAACCTTAGATGTGTAAAACTTTGTTAATGTTTCGTTTAGGTTTCTGATGTCTACATACCTCAAAAGATGTTTTGGATATGATAGATTTAATATAATGACAGTTAGCAATCGACTTCTTACATACCTCAATTTAAAGTGGATTAGAACCTATAAATTCAAGTAAATATTGCTCGTAACAAAAAAAAAATGGTTGAACAAAGTCAATAGAAGGCTAGCAGTGAAGGAGAAGATGGTTGACGAAGAAAACAAACATCTAATTTTTACCAAGAATAGTGAAATGGAATGAGTCAAATGATGGTGGATTTAATAGCATAAGAGGTTTCACAAAGGATGTGAACACCAGAAATAATGGAGTAAGAGTATAATATATGTGCACCAAGATAAAAGTGAAACACCATGAAGAGAAAAGGTAGGGATGTCAAAGAACCATCTTAACCCAATAACTTATATTGTTAGATAAGATTTCAATATATAATTTATATTATTTTCTAACACACCCCCTCAAGTGAAAGCTTTTTGGGCTTGAAATTTGTATAGATCCATTGATTAGTACTCAAAAGTGCATTTTTATCATGGTTTTATATCATCATTTTGCACTTAAAGTATCAATAACTCCTTAACTAAAGTACGTTTTATAATAATCTATCTAATAATATAAGATACCTTTAATTTGTGGTAAATGTCCATTTTAAATGCAGGCCTATCACATAAATGAAAGGATTGATTGATGACTTTAAGAACTTCAATTGCAAAGGCAAAGAGATGATCAAACTTAGAAAAGAGATGTCGGTGCAATCCAAACCGGAACACTGTTCGGTAATTGGGTCATATCTGGAGCTATAGATCTCAGATTTAGGTCTACTTTATATGGATGGAAAGGTAAGACATAGGCCTACAACTTTCATATGGAGCCCAAGATCTAAAAAGGCCATTTTCAAGTCCAAATTATTGCAACAACAAAGAAGCCCGAATCTGTCCTCCAGCCCGAGCACTGTTCAGTATTTTGGCCATATCTGGAGCTCTAGAAGTCGAAATGAGCTGAATTTTTTACACAAGAAAGCTGAGACAATTGCCTAGAACTTTCATGTTTTCAAGTGGCTCTAATTTTGACGTCATCAATGATGTTTTGGGCAGACAAGATAAGATAAAGATTGCCACCAAGTCAAGGGTTGACCATCTACTCATCAATTAGTCATCAAATCAATAGTTCTCTATTTTGACCTATAAAAAGAGGCATTTGCCATGCATTTAGGCATCTTGGTGTCCAGATCAAGATCATGCTCTTGTTTTCTCTCTTTGTATTCTTTATGCTTTGTTTTCATTAATATCAAGTTTATGCCTTTCATTTCCTTTCCTTTCCTTAGTTAACTTTTATGTTCTTATTTTGTTTATCTATTTTTCTTTCTTTCATTATGTCTAGCTAAGTTAATTATGTCAAGGTGAAAAGGTTACACTAATGGTGTAAGAATAAGTATGGTATAAACTTAATATGGACTTTAATGTTTAATACTAACATGTTTTATATTTGTTATCTTGTTCACTCTTTAATACTTTGCTTGTTAACTGACTAATCTTGATTTATGTTGTATAACAATTGGTATAACAAATGCTTGACACTTTCATAGCCCATACTGTATGGTAAAGCCGACACTTGAGCTATGAAAGGAACTTGATTTGTTGTTAACATAAGTTATAATCATGAATGCTTGATGAAATTTACAAGTATTAGCATTAATTGAATAAGATGACTAATGTAATCATGTTAACAATCTATAATCTGATTGGAACCTCCTTTATGTGTGGTTTCCAATTGAACAATAAGAGTTTATACTATACTTGTTTGACATACCATTAGTGGAACTTCTAACCTTGACATTTGTTATTATCATTGTTTAATCTTTACTTTAATATTTCATCTCAAAGTTCTCATCTTCTTCTTCTTTAGTATTGTTATTATTGTTACTACTACTACTACTACTACTAGTATTATTATTATTATTATTATTATTATTATTATTATTATTGTTGTTGTTGTTGTTGTTGTTGTTGTTATTGTTGTTGTTGTATTGTTGTTATTTATAATTTGTACAATAACCTCCCTATGGTTTGATCGCGGTCTTGCCGGGTTATTTATTACTTCGACACTCCTACACTTGGGAGAAGACATCAATCTTTTCATCGTGTCATCCATATTACTTTGTGCTTAATTTTTATCAAATAAATAAAAATGGTGAGATTTAAATTCATGATCACTTGATCATTAAGACTCTAATACCATGTTAAAGAATCATCTCAATATAATAGCTTAAGTTATTAGATTAAGATGATTTTTTGATAAGGAGTTCCCTCTAACACTAATAAGCTAGCAGAAAACTTAAAAGAAAATGATAAAAAAAATTATTTATTATTATCATACCATAACAAAACACAAGAATAAGTGAAAGAGTTTGTTCTATATTGCATATGGATTTAATTCTCTAAACTAGTTGAGAAGGTAAACATGCACTTGTAGCTAGCAACCAAACCTAAATTAATTAAAAAGGTATGTAAATATACAGTTATAACAGGTATGGATCCCCTATAATTAACATAAGAAATCCTGTAATTGAAAAGATGAAGGAAAGATATAATTTGCTTGAATGAATATTATTGATATTAGGTCATATATTTATACAATAAATCATTCCTACAAGTCAGGAATGAAAAGTTTAATATAGGTTGTCAAGCTACAAGATAAGCATTACAATAAGAAGATAATATACATTGATTATCTATTACTAAATAAAGAGAATATTAAAGTTTAATTTCCTAACACTCCCCCTCAAGTTGGAGAGTGAATATCTTGCACTCCCAACTTGCGAATCATAGGAACAAAATTCTCATTACCCAAAGGCTTGGTCAAGATATCTGCCAGCTGGTGTGCAAAACTCACATATCTTGTAATCCCTGAACTATCTTGAATCTTATCTCTAATGTAATGGCAATCCATTTCAATGTGTTTAGTTTGCTCATGAAAAACTAGGTTGGCTGCAATGTGTAAGGCAACCTTGTTATCGCAAAACAACAAAGCTGATTCATGATGTGCTAGTCCTAAGTCTTTTAATAGATAGCATAGCCATGTTAACTCATAGCATGCTCTTGTTATTGCACGATACTCTGCCTCAGCAGACAAAAGAGAAACTATTTTCTATTGCTTCTACCTCTAGGACATTAATGACGGTCCAAGAAAGACGCAATAACCTATGGTGGATCTCCTAGTAAGTGGACAACCTACCCAATCCAAGTCACAATAAGCCTTTAACTTAAAGTCACTATTCAAAGAGAAAAATAAGCCTTGGCTAGGTGCACCTTTCAAATATCGAACAACCCGAAAAGCTGCCTCCATATGAAGTTTTTAAGGTTGATGCATGAATCTACTCAGAACATGTATTGTATATGTTATATATCGCCTCGTTATAGTCAAGTAAATTAATCTACCAACCAATCTTCAATACTTACTCGGTTTTTTAAGCAAATCACTATTTTCTAATAATTTTAAGCCTCGTTCCATAGGAGTATTAATTGGGGTTGCACCTAACAGACCTACATCCTTAATGATTTCTAATGCATATTTTCATTGGGAGATTAAAATCCCTTTCTTAGAAGCAAAAACCTTAATACCAAAGAAGTATTTCAGATTATCCAAGTCTTTAAGGTTAAAACGATTATGTAGGAATTTTTTAGTGGCAGTAATACTAGCAGGATCATTTCTAGTAATTAGAATATCATCTATATATATATATATATATATTAAAATAGCAGTAAAGAGCTTGCCTTGTGTTTTGGTGAACAAAGAGTAATCAACTTGAGATTGAACGAAACCAGTAGAACAAATAGCCTATGAAAACCAAGCGAACCTTAGCGAGATGCCTGTTTCAAGTTGTACAGTGACTTATGTAGATGATATACTAGATTGTTCTCCCCCTGTCGCTGATGCCTAGACAGCAGAGAGATATAAATTTCCTTAGTCAGATTGCCTTGAAGAAAAGTATTGTTAACGTCCATTTGGTGCAAAGACCACCCACAAGTTGTGGCTAAAACAAACAAGCAGCGAACTAAAATAATCTTGGCAGTAGGAGAAAATATATCTTGATAACCGATGCCCTCCAATTGAGTGAAGCCCTTGGCGACCAATCATGCTTTGTACCTCTTAACTGAACCATCTGATTGGAGCTTGACTTTACACACCCATTTGTAACCAATAAGAGTGTTACCAATAAGAAGCGAAGTAAGAGTCCGGGTGCCATTAGCCTAGAGAGCCTATCACTCGAAGTTTATGGCCTTCTGCCACTCAAGATGAACAATAGCCTCTGAATAGGACTTAGGCTTTGTTATTGTACCAAGTTGAGCAATAAAAAATTTATATTGAGGCATATATCTATGATATGGGAGATGTTTAGCTAGAGGATGATGAGTACCTTTAGTTGGACCCAACAACAATGAGGTTGATTGGGAGGAGTAAACATTGTGGCAGACAAAATCCTGGAGCTTGACCGACGGACCGGTTTGGCGACTAGAGCGATAGAGGGGAATAGGATTAGGAACAAGGGTAGGCTATTTGGAAGGTGGAATTGATGAGGGTTCGGATGATGGAGAAAGCAAAGAAGATGACAACAAAGGAATTTTAAGGAAGGAGGTAGTGGCGATGAAGGAGGGAGATAGGATATGTGCGGTGTTTCTGGTAAAGGAGAGGAAGGAGACACAGGTAAGCAATGTGGTAAAGCAGGAGGCATAATAGTGTTTGACAGAAAAGCATTTGGTGTTGGAGAAATAGAATTTGGCCAAGAGATATCACAGGCCAAAAAAGGGGTGAAGGAGAAATGGGTTTGATAGATGTATAAGGAAAAGAAGTTTCATGAAATTTGACATCGCGGCCAGTGAAAATTTTGTTGGTCGACAAATCAAATAATTTATAGGCTTTTTGTCTAACGGGATAGCCAATAAAAATTGAAGGAATGGAATGATGATCAAATTTATGGGAAACATGGACATTAGTAGCATAAGCTAAACAACCAAAAACATGGAAATAAGAAAAAAAAGATTGTTTTAAGTAGAGAAGTTCAAAAGGAGTTTTTAAAGAAAGAATTGGGGAGGGCACCCAATTGATGACATGGACAGCGGTAAGAGCATACTCCCCCAAAAAAAGATTGGGGAGTTGCGCTTGAAATTCTAAAGCACCAGCCACTTGCAAAATATAACGATGTTTACGTTCCACAACCCCATTTTGTTAAAACATGTAAACGCAATAATATTAAAAAACGACCCTATGATCTTGAAAAAAATAACATAGTGAGGTAAATTCCTCACCATCATCACTTCAAAAAGTTTTTATGTGAAACTCAAACTGAGTCTGAACAAAACTGAAGAATTGTTTTAAAAAGGATTGTGCTTCATCTTTGTGTCGCATTAAAAATATCCATGTGAAACGAGTAAAATCTTCCACAATGGTAAGAAAATAATGACCACCAGTAAGAGAAAGGTGTCGATAATGACCCCAAATATGACAATGAATTAGTTTAAAAGGTTTTAATAAAGAAATTGTACTAGGGCTGAAAGGCAAACGCTTCTGCTTAGCTAAAGGGCATACAGGACAAGTATTATTTGACTGAACCAAAATTTTTTAAAAATTACAAGCAAGAAAACTTAAACGAGAAGATGATGCATGACCTAAATGATGATGCTAGAGATCGATGGATGAGATGGTAAGGTTACAGGTTGGCTGTTTTGTAGGGGAAGGGGAGGTGTTTACTGAATTCTTTATCATAAGTGCTGCCAAATAATATAGACCATCACATTATTTACCTAAATCGATCATCCTCCTCATAGTCAGATCCTGCAAAATACACCAATAAGGAAAAAAGGTTATTGAACAATTCAAGCCTCTCGTCAAAGGACTAATTGATATCAAATCAACTTTGAAAGTAGGAACACATAGCACATTATGTAAATAATTGATAAAATTCAGAGGCAACGATCCTTTCGCAATAATATTTGCTTTGTCTCCACTATGTAACATTACAGGAGGTAATAAACAACTTTTATTTTTGTGAAAAAATAATTTAGATGATGAAAAAATATGATTCTTCACCTCGTTATCGATGATCAAATTATAGGAAACAATGTTAGACAAACCTAGCTTGGTCATAGCATTGGCCTGAGAGATAGAATCATCATTTTTACTAACAAGCGATAAAAGTTGTTTCAACTTATCCTCTAAAATCCTAAAAATATGACTGCCGCCAATTTTAGAAGACCCCTCGGTAACATTATTCACTGCCGGCTTAGTTCTGTTATGGAATCATCTTGAGCCTAAGTTAAATTTAGCTTTTGGATGGCCTAGTGGATAGCCATTTAACTCATAATAGGTTTGGACCTAGTGTCCCATTTCTCTATAGTGTAAGCAATTTGAGCGTCCTCTGCCTGTGTTTGGACCATGTCGTTTTCTGTCATGCCTGAAATTTTTAGGCTGCACTGTTTCTCAAGTCAATTGCAGCGTATGTTAAACTCAGGAGGTGTTATTTTTCTTATTGAGAAACATAAGCATACACCTGCCGAATTGAAGGAAGGAGATTCATTAGGAGAATTTGCCTGCGAATAACATTGAAAGAGTCATTTAACCCTATCAAAAATTACATTAATTTTTGCTGATCTTATTGTCCCCCGTGTATTGCATTATTGTATGAGGTCAATTCATCCCATAAACCTTTCAATTTGGTGCAGTAGGTAGAAATAGAGAGAGTTGTTCTTATTTGAGATAAGCAATGTCTCACTGAATCTCGAAGATACAAGGTGCATTGCCTTGAGAGAATAGCTCACGAAGATCTTCCCAGGCCTTATGAGCAATAGAATAATAAATCACGCTATTTGAAATTTCCAGACTGAGAGCATTAACAATCGAGAAAATGACCATATCATTATAGCTAGACTAGGTAGCATAACCTTTAGGATCAGTTTCTTCTGAAGGAGCTTTGATTGAATCATTAACAAAGCCTAACTTATTTTTAGAATTTAAGGCCAAAGTCATAGCTATTTTTCAAGTGGAATAATTATCTCCATTCAAAGGTTTGGAAACCAAAACCAAGCCCAGAAGATCTGCATGATAAGTGAAATAAGGGTTTGAGATATTTGCCTTTGAGATGTCTACAGAAGTGGTAGGAATGATAATCTCCTTGCCTGTGTCAATTGTTGGTGATGTTTCATCTGTGGACATGATGGTTGGAAAAGGAAAATGCTACACGAGTGACTTGATTGTAGGGATAAAAACGATAAATCAAGATGAATCAGGATCTCAACTCTGCTCTGATACTATGAAAAGATGGAAGAAAGATATAATTTGCTTGAATGAATATTATTGATATTAGATCGTGTATTTTTACAGCAAATCATTCCTACAAGTCAGGAATGAAAAGCTACATTATAGGTTGTCAAGCTACATTACAGGTTGTCAAGCTATAAGATAAGCATTATAATAGAAAAATAATATACACTGATTATCTATTACTAAAGAGAATATTAAAGTTTGATTTCCTAACAATAATAATGTATGTAAACTATATATAATGTAATATTATCTAAGATAATTAGTCCAGTATTTACTCTGTTTGGGAAAATCTTGTGATAGGAGGGAAGGGATGGAAAGCTTTTTACCTTTCAAAAACATAATACAACATTTGAAGATCACATGATGAAAAACAATCAAGGAATTCTTATTCTATTTGAATTAACATGTTGGGTTTAGCATCTATTAATTTGACCTTCAATTCATTCAATGAAAAACAATCAAGGAATTCTTATTCTATTTGAATTAACATGTTGGGTTTAGCATCTATTAATTTGACCTTCAATTCATTCAATGAATACACATAATTCAACGTAGAGGTGGTTGCTCTCAAAGTCACACTAGAGATTTAGAAACCGAGGACCCATGCTGTAGAGCCAGTAAAAGCCCCGCATGTTTATGTCCAACTTGCTGCGACGTCCTGTCTTGGATATATCCAAGTGGATCATCAATCAAGCATGGAGAGCATACAAAAATATCAAACAACAAGTGGTCTCAGTTATAAAATCCACTTTCCAATTATTTACAGGGCTTGCTCCAAATCAAACAGTCCCAGCCAAGCCATGCAGCTTCCTATATTGCACCTTCGATGGCCACTCAGTCCAGCCTAGCTTGAAAGTGATTTCGATTCCTCGTGCATGGCCTACACTCTAGTGATAATTGTTCAATATATGTATTGCCCTTCATGTCACGCTAATCGTGTATGTATTTTTACACCTTGGATACCGACTCTTGTTTCCAGACTCTTCTTTAAATATGTACGGTTTAGTATTGTGGTATAAAATAATTTTTATTTAAAATACATCAAAATAATTATTCAATTATATAAAAATATTAAAGAATAAGAGACAAGTCTTTTTTATCCCAATTATTTTTTTCTTTTTTATCTTAAAACAGAATATTACTTTTATTTTCATTATTAAAGGAATCCGATCTCGATTTTTTTTTTTGAAAAATCAGAAAAACTATTGCTAGGTTGGGTGAGTTATAGATCATTTCATAAAAAAAAAATTATCTAAAGTGGTGGGGGTTCAGGATTGATGAGACCCAACAAGGTTAACAGTGAGTCGTGTCGAGATTTAAGGCCCATTAAGTCAATCAATGGACCTAGGGCTAGTTGGAGTGCCGAGAACATGTGTCTGTTGGGTTACCTCTGACAGCTAAAGTCTTAGCCCGGTGACTCTGTAAGCTAACATAGATTTCAACACCTTGTTGTCATTTTGAATACTTAATTGAAGTGAAATGGGCAGACATGCATATCGCTCTTTCATAGAGCCCTTAAATCCATTAAAAAATGAGCCCATTGTACATATATTACGCAACACACTTAACCATTAAATAATCATCTCAACTTAATAATCTAAATTATTAAATAAAATTTTAAAATAAAATTTATATTATTCAACTTATATAAATCTATGTTATTTTATATTTAATTTTTATTAAATAAATAAAATAATAATATTTAAATTTATAACTAATTAATTATTAAACTGCTTGGCGTTTTCAAACAGACACAAGCTGTTCTAAATAGTAAAGTCGTCATTGTAACATGTAATCTCCACTGTGTACTTCAGTCTACCAATAAAGAAAATGAAGATCAATCCATATATTTTTATTGAGTGAATTTCTTTTGAGACTAAAATATGAAAATAGCCTTAGTAACTTTTAAATTCCTCAGTAACATGTCTTGAATTAATGGATTAATATTTATATTTTTGTATGCTTCTGATAACAGCGAAGATAAATAACTTGTAAGATATGTCAGGAAACTAATAGATTTGACAGTTTGGAACTTGAGGGGGTAAAAACAAAACAATTTATATTAAATTATTCAATGGAAACTAATAGATTTGACAGTTTGGAACTTGAGGGGGTAAAAACAAAACAATTTATATTAAATTATTCAATATAACCTTAAGGGAATAGGTTGTTTAATCCAATATAATTAAAAATATATGAGATACAATAAAAATAAATAAAATAATCCTGTCATGTATTATCTCAGCTAAACATAGCAATAGCTTATACAATACAAGCATTTGACTATTGATTTAGAACAAAAATAACAAGAATAGTAGAAAATATTTGATCAATAAAATAAAAATAAACATATGTCTTGAATGATTTTAAAATAAATTTATGTCTTTTCAAAATAAAAAATATATTTTCTCTACTGCTGCCACGTCCAAACATTACCTGATGCTTACATTGTAACAACTATCAAAATACATGTGGGCTCATGGGACCATCCTGTCCAAGTGGAAAATGTTGGATTTGGATTAAGATTGATCCATTCATGATGGGTAGGCCTGATCCAAGGTCCATGTAGCCCGATACAAGAAAGGAGTTATAACTCATAACTCCACGCAAGTGTAACAGTGCAACTTAACGTTAGCTTTTGTTCGAAAAAACTGGTATGAAAGAAAGTTACAAAACTTTCAACATATCCTTTTGGTAAACTCCTAGACATTTTTAAGAGCAATTCAGCTTGTGAAGTTCTGTGTTGTCCTCGTGCTGACTAAGCATTGACCAAATGTTCTCGTGCAATAATAATATTTTGAGAAAATGACTGGAATCGCAGATAACAACAACCCGCAGCCCGAGTTAGTGCACGAGTTATGGAAGGGCGTTAAACCATTGAGGAAGTGGCAATTGTCCAAAGCTTTTGAGAGGTTTTAGACTTCAGATGACCCAATTCTCATGGACCCTGCAAAGCTTTCGCCAAATTTTGAAATCATGCATAGCCAACAAAGACCTCTTAACAGGAAAATCCCTCCATACTATCTACCTCAAATCTCTAATACCTTCATCAACATATCTCTCCAACCACTTCATCCTTCTTTACTCCAAATGCAACCTCCTAACCACTGCTCACCATGCTTTTAACCAAACCCATGAACCAAATGTCTTCTCTTTTAATGCTCTCATCGCCGCTTATGCAAAAGAATCACTCATTCATGCTGCACACCACTTGTTTGATCAAATACCCCAACCAGACCTTGTTTCTTTTAACACACTCATTAATGCTTACGCGGATCGTGGGGATACTTTATCTGCGTTAAGTTTGTTTGGGGAAATGAGAGAGATGGGTCTTGTCATGGATGGATTCACTTTTTCTGGAGTGATCACTGCTTGCTGCAATCATGTTGGTTTGATTAGACAGTTGCATTCTCTGGCCTTTTCGTCCGGTTTCGATTCCTATGTCTCGGTGAAAAATTCTCTGCTTACTTATTATAGTAAAAATGGGATTTTGGAGGAGGCAGAAATGGTGTTTAATGGGATGGGAGAGGAAGTTAGAGATGAGGTTTCTTGGAACTCTATGATTGTGGCATATGGGCAGCATAAAAGGGGGCTTAAAGCTTTAGCGTTGTATCGAGATATGGTTCATAGGGGTTTTGAAATTGATATGTTTACTCTAGCGAGTGTCTTAACGACTTTTTCATGTGTGGAGGATTTGTCCGGGGGGCTTCAGTTCCATGCTAAGACGATCAAAACTGGATTTAATAAAAATCGTCACGTAGGAAGCAGTTTGATTGACATGTATGCAAAGTGTGGAGCTGGCATGTCAGAATCAAGGAAAGTGTTTGAAGAGATTTGTGGATCAGACTTGGTTGTTTGGAATACAATGATTTCTGGATATGCACAGAATAAGGAGCTATCTGTGGAGGCTCTTGAATGTTTTAGACAGATGCAGCGTGCAGGTTATTGGCCAGATGATTGTAGCTTTGTGTGTGCAATTAGCGCGTGCTCTAATTTATCATCTCCTTCTCAGGGAAAACAGTTCCATGCATTGGCAATGAAATCTGAGATCCCTTCAAATCAAATTTCAGTAAATAATGCACTTGTGACAATGTATTCAAAGTGTGGAAACCTTCAAGACGCAAGAAAATTATTTCATAGGATGCCCCAACATAACACTGTGACATTAAATTCTATTATTGCAGGCTATGCTCAACATGGAATTGGAACTGAATCACTAAACCTTGTCGAACAGATGCTTGCAGCTAGTATTGCCCCTACAAGTATAACCTTCGTTTCTATCCTTTCTGCTTGTGCACACACCGGAAGAGTTGAGGAGGGCAAGAAGTATTTTAATATGATGAAAGATATATTTGGGATCGAACCTGAAGCAGAACATTATTCATGCATGATTGATCTTTTGGGTCGAGCTGGCAAGTTGAGTGAAGCTGAGAGGCTGATTGACACCATGCCCTTTCGCCCTGGATCAGCAGCTTGGGCTGCACTACTTGGTGCTTGTAGGAAATATGGAAATATGGAGCTAGCTGAGAAGGCAGCAAACCAGTTTTTGCAGCTGGAACCTACAAATGCTGTACCCTATGTCATGCTTGCAAGTATGTATTCCGCTGCCAGAAAATGGGAAGAGGCAGCAAGAATTAGAAAGCTTATGCGAGATAGAGGCATAAGGAAGAAACCAGGCTGTAGTTGGATTGAATTAAACAAAAGGGTGCATGTGTTTGTGGCTGAAGATAATTCGCATCCAAGGATAAAGGAAATTCACATGTACTTGGATGAGATGTTTGTCAAGATGAAGAGAGCTGGGTATGTGCCAGATGTGAGATGGGCTTTTGTTAAAGACGATGAAACAGGGGAACAAGAGAAAGAGATTATGTTGGCGCATCATAGCGAGAAGCTAGCAGTTGCATTCGGACTTCTTTTTACAAAACACGGGGAGCCTTTACTTGTGGTCAAAAACCTGAGGATATGTGGGGATTGCCACAATGCAATCAAATTTATGTCGGCTATTGCTCGTCGAAAAATTACTGTAAGGGATGCCTATAGATTTCATTGCTTTGAGGATGGGCGGTGCTCTTGTGGGGATTATTGGTGAATGATAGTTGGTTAAACTTTCAGTTCTTTCACTTCAAGGAAGATCAGCAGCTGCTAATATTAACACCCTAGTGGGCACAGCATCAACTAACAGCCTCAACTCAAAAACTCACAACAATTTTGGAGTTATGTTAAAGATACATAAATTTTCCATCATATAGGAATAGATCAGATTAGTAAAAATACAACCATTTCCTTCATTGTGTTCAAAGTTTGCATTAGAATTGATTTAGAATAGTAGATAACCAAAGATTCCAAACTCTCCGTTAGAGCTATTATTCTCATGCGGCTTGTAAGCATTTCAACAGCTCTCTCTTTAATTCATGACAACAGATTTAGCTGTGTTTCCTACTTGTCTTGTTCTCGTAAGATAGTGGAGCACTGAGCAGTCGACAGCAGGAATCAGAATCCCTTCCACGCACACACCACTTTGATACTATTATGCTAGCAAGAATGTGTGGTGATGAGGCCAAACCTTTTTTTTCTTGTGTGCATCCTTCCGTCTTCTCTCAATATCTTAAAATATATGTTGTTCAGTTTTCAGAAGCCAGCAGCAGCCTGCTTAAAATATATTATTCAAAGTAGAAAATATCATAAAAACTGTAAAAACATTATCGGAATTTAAAAATTTAAATTAATAAATAAGATTTTAAAATATAATTTATATTATTTTTTAATATATTTTTTTAATTAATTTTTTTAAAAACTTAAAATTTGTATATATCTACACTAACTTGTTTTTAATTTTTATCAAATAGATAGAAATAATAAAATTTAAACTTGTCACTATTATTTTTAAAAAATTAGAGTTTTGATACTACTTGAAAAAATTATCTTAAAAAAATTACCTCAATTCAACAATTTAAATTAAATTTTTTTAATAAATTAATAAAGAATATTTTAAAATATAATTTATATTATTTTTTAATACAAATCTTTCTTCTCTTTTCTTTTATATAGGTTAATCTTTGCTTTCGCACCCAACAGATAGTAAACGAAGGCAAGCGCACCCAAGATAAGAGGCATACATTAATTGATCATTTATTTTTTTTATGTACAAAAATATAAACTAAATATATATTTTGATGCCTAATATATGGAAACAACAAAAAAGCCTATTTAACTATAATCTTGAGTACAATATAGGAATACCTGCAAAAATCCCTTTGTAGAAGGAAAATATTTCGTCCCTGTTGAACTCGGCGTTTAAACGATCATGGAGAAAATGATTTATAAAATAGCGTTGCTCATTTTTTTTAAGATGAATTCTTTTTTAAAAAAATATTGATCCTACGATTTTTAACTAAGGGGATTATTTACATAACTAGAAAAAATCAGAGTTATCGAAGTTGCTATTTCTACTCTATCAAAATTTATCATACAGTCTGGTCTAATTAACTACACTTTTCTTAATTATTAGAACTTTTTGTTTCAAATTAGTTCCAAAAAAAGGTGATTAAAAAACTAAAAAAGGTTTTTTTTATTAAGTATTTGTTAAAGTTTAAAGTGTTTTTTACTTGAAAATATATTAAAAGATATTTTTTTTGTTTTTTAAATATATTTATCAAAATAATTTATAAATTAAAAATTAAAAATAAAATCTTTTCAAACAATACAAAGAGGACCTAAAAATCCGCTTGTTCATGCGGCCACCCCCACAGAATCAACATTGGGAAACTTAACTAGGCAGGACAAAGATATTGATTATTGGACTTCTTTCAATTTTTTGGAAAGGCAAAGCTTGATTGTATGGCCCAGAAAAACAATCATAGGCTTGGCCCCCTGTCCAAACCTTTTATTTGGCTTCTTTTCTTTTGGTTTTTTTATTTGTTTTCTTTTTTCTTTCTTTTTATTTTTTTCTTTTCTCTAATTTTTTTTTTTTTTGGGGGAGGGGGGCCGTTGGATGATGACGGTCCATATCAAGGCCCCAACATTCAACAGCCAGCTTGCTCTGACTCCCTTTCCCTTTGCATTTTTTTCACACTAATTTATTGATAATTTGTTCACAGAAAAGCAATTATTTGGTTTAAGAGAGCTGTTGGGAAAACTCGGAATAATTAGACATTAATTTACCCGGATCAATGCAGCGGAATACAATTCACAATTCACAAGTCCTGATTCTTTCCTTTTTTGTGCAGTAAAACAAAATCAAACAATGATCAAATATAATGCAAATAATTATAAAATCAACACCAAGATTTTTAACGTGAAAACCCGATGTGGGAAAAATCATGGGACCCTAGTCCACCTAAAAACTTCCACTATTAACAAATAATAAATTCACAATTATTCTTCCTCATATTCAACTGAGGGATAAAACATATATATCATTAAAAACAACTTATTCTCGGATTACAAAATTAAAGGAGAATTATTTGAGAAAAACTCACAAAACTGACAGTCCTGTTTTCTGTCAAAACGGTCAGCTTTCACACCACCAATCATCAATCCAATCGTCCAGAATGAAGATCAATGTGTTTAAAAACTGTTGTCAAAATCTCAGCCCAATCCAACGATGAACGAGCTGGAAATCGAAGGAAGAACGCAGGCTGCTCTGCTGCCTCTTCTTCTCCTCTCTTCTCAATAAATATGGTGGTTCCATCATCACATGGTGCGGGACCACACACAACAAGAGCCAATGTTCCAATGTTCCCAATTTCAACTTGGAGTTCCACTAAGCTTCAGAATCTGATTTTATTCCGGTCTTCTCCGAGAAGTAGCTCAACCTTTTTTCACTAATCACCTCGTCATAAATTGGTACACATATGGATACTTGTATACTAATATTAACCAAAGAGGAGTGTGCAAATAATATAAAAAAGTAGAGAAATTTGACATCGAATGGGGTTTGAGTATAGATGCTGTGGAGCTGGGTTCTGGAGTCGGGTCGTAGTTGTGGCTTTTCTAGTATTGTTTGCTGGGATGATGTCTGGACTCACGTTAGGACTCATGTCTATGAGCCTTGTTGATCTTGAGGTTCTTGCCAAGTCTGGAACGCCTAATGATCGTAAACATGCAAGTAATTATTATTATTTTTTGTTTCATATGATTGTATAGTGATTAATTTAATTACAATTAATTAATTTATTTTAATCTTAGCTTGTTCTATGCATTGTGTACTGTTGCATCTCTTTAAGGACAAAGGGTAGGAATAATTACATTACAGACTTAGTTTTTCAACCCCTGCCTGTCTTTCAGAACTGCAGTAGTTCGTGTCTGAAGAGCATCTCGGTTCGAGTTCGAGTGCAGCATAACATTTTTTTAATTATCTATTTTTAAGATAAATAAATCTTAATTTACTTATCAAGGTTATTATTAGCTAGATTGATTAGCTTTTAGGGAAAGCTTTTGAGTTTTATACTACAATGATTCCTTTCGGCTAGCTCCAAATAAGACTAGATCCATCCTCACATTTGGATATATTTCTGTAACAGTGAAGAAATTGTGTGATACTTTTTGGTTTGGTTAATCGATATCCATCATGGAAGTTATTGCTTGATTGTGAATTTTCATAGAGAAACTGAGCTTAAAAGCATACGATTGTTTGCTGCTGATTTTTCTATAACAGCAAAAATATTGCCGGTTGTTAAGAGACAGCATCTGTTGCTTTGTACCTTACTAATCTGCAATGCTGCTGCAATGGAGGTAATGATCAACAACAGTTCTGTCAAACACTGATTTCTTTAAACATCCTGCATGGTTAAAGTTATATGATCTCTTAACCGGTTGGTCTTGCAGGCACTCCCTGTATTTTTGGATAGTTTGGTATCGGCTTGGGGTGCCATTCTTATCTCAGTGACCTTGATACTGTTCTTTGGTGAGGTTAGTTTCGTATCTTGGCCCTAACTAGGTTTCGTGTGCGTGTGTCTGATCTCCAACAATCACACTAGAATCTTGAGTCTGTATAGATGGATATACTGCAGTCAATTTGTGGCTATATTATAGAGAATTTTGAGCCACACGGGACCTTGCTTCAAAGTGTAGCCGAGACCACCCTTAGAGATCTCATAGAGTTGATAGCTTTATTGCTTTAGATACAACCATATATTTCAATTGGTGTTCTTGAAGGAAATGGCAGCCAAGGCTACACTATATAGCTTCCATGCACAGAAATCATTTGTAACCCTTCTTATGTAACCTTTCCCTTATTTTTATACACAGATTATACCCCAAGCTATTTGTTCTCGCTATGGTTTGGCAATCGGTGCAGCGTTGGCTCCAGTTGTCCAAGTTCTCGTCATGATTTGTTTTCCTATTGCATATCCAATAAGCAAGGTGAAAATTGCAGGCTTTTCAAGAAGATTATATTCTTTCTTACCTTGGTACCAAACCTTCTAAACTAGAAATGAGAGAGTTCACTTCATATAAGGTTTGATTGAATGAGGGTCCTCATTCACTTCTGTGGATATTTCTCCAGCTACTGGACTTTTTGCTCGGGAAAGGAGACATGTCTCTTTTCCGCCGATCTGAGCTGGAGACGCTTGTTGACTTTCACGGCAATGAGGTAAGTATAATCATGATCATCAACATCAAAGCATTCCTTTTTCTCGATATCTTCAGAAGAAATCATGGAGAAAGTATTCCTATCCATTCTTCTTGCTGATGATATGCAGGCTGGGAAAGGAGGAGAGCTAACTCGCGACGAAACAACGATCATTGCAGGGGCCCTTCAACTCACCGGGAAAACAGCAAGGGACGCAATGACTCCCATATCAGAAACATTTTCTATTGATATAAATGCTAAATTTGATAGGTATGGTGAATTTTTGTCAAACTAAAGCATTATGAAGAATTGGTTTCTTGCCAACGACATGTGATTTTATTGAAGCGTTAACGTGCAGGGCTCTGATGAGGTTAATTTTGGAGCAGGGGCATAGCAGAGTGCCAGTCTATCATGAGCAACCAGGAAACATTATTGGACTTGTATTGGTAATTTCTTCATAAGTTAATTTGGCATAATATCTTGAGAGTACTAGTGCATCATCTTTACACTAGCTAGTAGTTAGGCTACTGTTTATTTGTGAATTCCTGTCTTTTCAAAACAGATTATACAGGGACAATGATCTGTTCCGTTTTTTATTTTTTCTATCTCGAGACAGCAACCAAACACTACCTTAGCGTCTACTACGTAAAGCTAATTATGTGAGTTTTGCATCTACAATATCTATGTGCTATATATATATATATATATATATATATGCACACACATCTCAACATCATACATGCATTATTTTCTTGAGCCTACTTCATTTTTCATGTCTTAATCAGCAGAGCCCTTACCATGCATTTTCTTGGATGCATTATTGGTTATGTTATGGCACAAGTCATAATTCACTCTTTCTAAACAAATGGTAGGTAAAAAACTTATTAACTGTCCAACCAGAAGATAAGGTTCCTGTGAAGAATGTCACTATTCGCAAAATCCCCAGGTAGTCCACTATTCCTATACAGAAAGCTCTGTTACAGGTGGTTCAAAAGAATTATTCAATTCATCAAAGGTACACGATATGAAGAAACTAATGTTGTTAATTTGTTTTATGTGCCAGGGTTTCAGAGTCAATGCCTCTATATGACATACTAAATGAATTTCAGAAAGGTCATAGCCATATGGCTGTGGTGATAAGAGAGGGCAGTGACGCTAAGCAATTAGCTAGTGAAAATGCAACACATGGTAGACACTGGCTTGTTAGCTTGCTATTCTTTTGTTTCTATCCCCTAACAAATGCATCATGTATAGTACAGTGAGAGACGTGAGGGTCGACATTGATGGTGAAAGGCACCCACCGAAGATATGTTTGAAGAACAAAGGGATCAAGAAATCGAAGAGTAGTTTGTCTAGTGAAGAAAAGTTCGAGAGGGAAGCCTACAAGAGCAAGAGATGGTCAAATGGAGTCCACTCTGAAGTCCTGCACATCGATGACAACCCCCTCGCGGTGCTTACCCAGGGGGAGGCTGTTGGCATAATAACACTCGAAGATGTCATTGAAGAGCTACTGCAAGTACGTGATTTTGTTGTTTTCTTCCTGCCTGCCGACTTAATTTCAGTTCATTCAAAGATTTATAACCCTGCTAGTCTTTTCTGCACGCAGGAGGAGATTTTTGACGAGACAGATTATCGCTATGAGTGCCATCATTGACATGAAAACCTTCCATGACCACGCACGCACCCTGTTGTGATAGTGCATCAAATCAAAGAGGACTAGTGGATTCGATGCTGGGACTTTGCAGGAGAGCTTGTTAACAGAGCTTAGATGTGGTAGCTTCTCCTAATCTATTACAAAATTAAGTGGGAGATCAAACAACGATCCAGAAGAATCAGGACTGTTTTGGTTTAAAATATATGATGTTGTCAGTAAAAATAAATTATATGATCGACTGCATTGCATTAAAATGTGCATCCCTCAAAATTCTTGAATCGGTTCTAGTCGAACAGATTCATTTAAAAACCTAATGATCCAAGAAATTGGACAAATCCGATGAAATCGGTGAAAATCATCAAATCGGAATCGGTTCACGGGACTTTCCGCGAGGACTGATTAGAAATTTAAGGGCAGGCAATTATATATGCTTTCTGATTATGTGATCATACAATATTTATATTGTTCAAAATCATTGATTATGAGGGCATGCCACCTCAATTAGGTCGTCACGTGTCAGCAAATAAATTACAGGCACGTCATCATCCAACATATTAACTTGATGCTAGGTACCATATTAGAAAGAAAAATAAAAAAAAATCAGTAACTGAAATAAGTAAAATTAAATGTAATGTACTTCAACAAAAAAAAAAAAAGAGAGTAAAAGATCGATGACCAAAAATACCTCCTCCTCTTTTGAATTTTGACCTAATAATCAGCAATTTATTTATTTGTTTTTGTTTTTAACAATTTAACATGATCTTGGGGCCAGGGATGGATGGGCCCAAGCATAATGACATGCATCCCCATTTTTTAAGAACCCGTTAATGTGAGGGACTGGAAGCAAATTTGACCATCTTAACTTTCGGTGTGAGTTTGACTACTTGCGACCACAGCCATTGAGTTCTATCGCTAATCAACTCCGATGGGACAGAGAATATTTGTGGGCCTGGGGTGGTTAAGCTTGGCGTGCTCGGCTGGTAGCCGTGCCTCGCGTGGACAAATTTCATGTCTTGCTAAAGTTGCAATGTCTTTGTCTAATTCTCTTGTGCTCAGCATGTTTAATGTTCTCCTACAATTTTGGAACTGGATCTTGATTTCTCCTGCTCCTCTTTCTTCTTTTATGCCAAGTTATGGGCTTTTATGAGAGAAAACCATATAAGCAATGTCTATAGCTATTGTTTGATTAATGATTCAAACCCAAAAAACAGAGAAAACTATCATAATAAAGTTCATATTTTTAAATAACAATAAAATTCATTTCTATATTTATTTTTTATCTGTTCTAAAACTCTAATTAAGCACAATCTTTTAACTAATCGATTATGGTTAAACATCATGTTTATTCTTGTTGATACTTGATAATATAATATCAAGCAAAGCCCTAGAGATTAGTCACCAGCTTTCTAGGAAGAACAAGTCGCTTGCACGAATCATGGCACCCACATTTTCTCAAATTCTAAGCATTAATTTGAACCTAGACTAATCAACATTAGACACGCCGAAACATATTTAAAGTTCAAACCACCTTCCCAAAGCCTACAAATCAGGAGTGATAGAATTGAACAACATTGCACACATTGCTCCCTTCATCCTCGAAAATCCCAGTCCAGTTGCTATCAAAGCAGAAATTGTTGCGTGAGGTTGTGAAATTGGACCGGCCGAGTCGACACCGAGCTGTGGCATCTTCGGAAACGATACCAGCTCACAACCCATTTTGAAGCATTAAGACTATGTACAGTTCAAATTATGATTTACTCGAGAAAAATAATATGTATAATATTTTTTAATTTAAATACAGTTTAAAATGTTGTATTATTATTATTATGTAAACAAGCGGTTGCTAAGTTATTTACAACTACAACTGGTTCTCAAACTTCTAGAGATTAATTTTCAAAATGATTTTTGTTTTAAAATATATTGAAATAATATTTTTTTTATTTTTAAAATGTATTTATAACATTAGCATACATTAATATAATTCAAAAACAGAAAAATAAAGCTTCCAGATTTTTCAGAAAAACAATAAGACCACAAAAACAAGCAGGAAACCACGATTGCCTGATTCCTATATTACAATTGAGTTTCGAAGCTTCTCAATTTATTAATTCTACCTCGCACGTGACATGGACTCTATCTCCCTCTATCTATACTACGCTAGTGACAGTTTTTTTTATTTATTTAAATCAAGCTTATTTATATGTGATTTTTTGATATTGCATCCCATCCATGAAAATATCCATCAAGTTTCTTATAAAGTATAATCCTAACATAAAATCACATTAAATTCCTTTCAATTTTCCTTCTGTAGAAGCTGGTAAAATAAGGTGAAACTTGTTTTAAATGGACACTAGAACTGTTCCTTATGGCATGATATAACATAATTTAGAGAATAAAAACACTCAGTAAACACAATCAAACTGAACAAAACTCTTAACTACTATTTATTACTAGTGAGGATTATATTGTTCAATATTTGGTTAATTTAGAGTAGAATTGATTATATAAAAAGGTTCGGGACGGGACTCATACGGAGTATGATGTGAAGGGTGGTTTTGCCATTATCTACAGATAGCGAAAAAGTCAATTTGAGACGAGGGGCGGCACGCCACCGCATGCAAAGCTCCAAGGATAAACGAAATCCACTACCATCGCACAAATTTCTTTAATTGAAGATATTAAAGGTCTCCTATCAAGAAACTACATAAAATCCATGGCTAGAGGCCTAGGCCGCTTGCCTAAGGGGGGGAAATCAATAAAAACGTTCCTTGGAGATTGGAAAACAGTTAATCATAACTTAATCCCTTTAGGTTTAATGTAATGATAGTAATTCACTGGCTCAAGCTTTCCATCTCTTGGTTTTCAAAATCTTTACAAAACCCAACAAGAGGATTAATTAGTTAGTTCTTATAAACAACAAGGACCAAGTCATAATTTAACTCCTAGAAAACACAAACCCACGTTAGCATACTGAATAAACGCGCAACTGCATGCATATAAACCACCAAATCTCCTGCATGATTCCGGTGACCGTTTCTCGATAAAGCTCGTGTTATGAGTTCGTGTGCTAACTTTGATTAATTTAAAAAAAAATCTAAAAAAAAGTGATCAATGCCATTTAAAAGTAAAATTAGAAGCGAGTAAATCGCAAATTAACCTCATTTTTAATTAAATCATGTCAGATCATTCGGTGGATCTAATTGTCTGGCCATGTTTAATTACTGGGTCTTAATTATTCTTTTCACTTTTTCTTTTTTAAATATCTTACTTCTTTTTGAATCACACTAGAGGAGAAAAACAATTCAAATAAAGCCCAAGTCATGGATTGTTTTGGAAAAAAATAGAACCACCTCGATTTAAAAAAAATAAAAAATCAAATGATGACCAAATCAACTTCTATCAAATTTAGTTTCAAATCAAGCTACCAAGTGTTTTCATATACGTTACATGTCTTATAATTATAAAATGATATTTTTATTTATTTTTTTACTTCAACCCATCAAAACTACTCAAAAACACCTAAAAAAACATTAATACCTTTTCGAGCAAAAGAATAGCAAACACCTACCAAGTCATAATTTAAATCCCAGAAATTATAAACCAAGTGACGTACCCCCGTAGCATAATGAATAAACCCTCTTCATCAACATGTGAACTGCAAACTACTCTCTCTCTCAGCCCCCCCTATGTGTGTGTGTGTGTGTGTGTGTATGAAGAAAAACAAATCTCACACCTTTTGTCTTAATTTTGTTCACTGTTTGTGAATCTGCTACGAGGAGAAAAACAATCCAAAGTAAAGGAATGATGATGACCAACAAAAATGATAAGAACGTTGGAGTAAGAAGAAAGCGAAGCGAAGCCCATCAAAGTTAATAATAATAAATAAATAAAATAGATAATTAAACCAGACAATCTGCAATCCATGTGGAGGTGCTGGTCTCCCTGCTAGTTCACAATCACAAAGCACTAAACCCAGAAAAAGAAGTAGGTAAAAGAGCACTTTTAATAAATGCAGAGCCTAGCCCCCAAGTCTCTGCAGCAGACACTAAAAAGTTGTCCACTACTGCCTTCCTTTTCTTTTTCTGCATATTTTGGCCACTGCGGACAAAATTCCAAGGTGCACAAACACATGACTCACCCACCCATCTGATATATAGATTACTACTACATCACATTGATAATTACATTTCCATATTCCGATTAAAGTTGCGTCTATTTTTGTGGTTTATGTTTTGTCCGTACTGAAAACTTTTTTTTAGATTTTAACTTTAAAAAATTATAATTTTGACATGGTTTATATTTCGTTCACATTGGAAGTTTTTTCTTTGAATCTTAATTAAAAAAAGAAAACTATAATATATAATTAACCACAACTGAAAAAAAACTACAGTAATATCAAACTCACATCAGTGAAAGAAGCTGCACTGTATCTCATTTGAATTCATTTATACATTGTTCCATAAAATACTGATGGATTTTTTTTTCTAAAAAGAAAACCAAAATGGTTATGGATATTAAAGGAGAAAAGAAAAGAACAAAAACCCTCCAAAAACCAGTAAAATACAACTTCGAACTGAAAAAACGAAAGAAAATGACCCATCAGAGAGGAAATAAAATTATAAACATTAGCCCACACCTCCATGAAATTCCAACCTTTTTAGCTGAAAAGAGTGACGGCAGTAATCTTGAATTAAACCTAAACATACCTGATTAGCGTCAATAATCAGGCATGAGGCTGCTAATCTTGCCTTCTTCAAGGGCCATCTTCTGTTCAGTAACCTTCAACCAGATGCAAACCCCAGTAAAACTGAGCACCAAACTTGCAAACCCGCTTCCTAAACCGATCCCAACAATGGCCAAAACGGACAAACCTTTAGCCTTCATTGGAGGCAAAGGGTAGCCATAAAGATCCTTATTTCCCTCAAAAGAAGTGGCATTGAATCTTGGTAAATTACCACTCCTGTTCCCTAATGAAGCGGGTATTGGCCCTGATAGCTTGTTATTGCTCACATCAAAAGCTGAGAGCCTTACTAGAAGACCGAGCTGTTGCGGGATTTGACCAGAGAGGAAATTATCATGCAAATCAATAACATTTAAATAAGCACACATTGCAAGCTGTGGTGGGATCTCCCCTTCTAGTCTATTGGACGAGAGATTGAGTACAGCAAGATTGACCAAGGATTGCAAATCCGCAGGGATAGGACCTGTAATTTGATTGGAGGAGAGGTCTAGTGACTGAAGATTGGTACAGTTTGCAAGATAAGGAGAGAGAGACCCTTGAAGAGAAAGACTAGTCAGAGAAAGCTTGTAGATGCGACCATTGTTGCAAGTAGCACCAGGGAGATAAGAAGTGAAACCAGAACATGGGCTTGCAAAATTTGATCTTGTCCAGTTTTGAAGTAAGTTTGCTGGGTCCTTTAAGGATTGGCTTAAATGGGTTAAACACGCTTCATCACTTGGATCTGATTTTGAGAGATTTGTGCAGGTTAACAAAGTGAACAAGAGCACTAACCAAACTCCCATTTAGAATTCTAGAGAAAGAAAGAATTTTGATTCTTGGCTTAGACAAATAGACGCTTTCTTTTAATAATTCTTTTCTCCGACTCAAGCTTAGTTTCAAAGGACAGAGAATGGGTGGATGCTACTGTATCTATCTTTTTCCATTAGAATTTGGCAAGCCCACCTTTGACAACAACAAAAAAAGAACTCTTGTCATATACAAGAAGAAATGAGGGCATGATACGAAGTGGAAAAGAGGGCTTGTTCTTGTAGTTGGGCTCTCTTTTTTCTTTTTCTTTTTTTCCTTCACTACTAATATTCTTGATTGTAAAGGTCTACCTTGGCTGAAGGGAATTGGGGAGAGGAAGTGGTTATGGTTGGTGCTTGGATTTTTGGATTGGAGCCTAAAGGGAATTGGTGAAGAGAGGAGGTGGCAGTGGAGGGAAGTGAGAGTGTCCTGGAGAGAGAGAGAGAGAGAGGTGTTGTGGGAAAGTGAAAGGGTTGATAGGAAAGCTAGAGATTGGGGGTTTCTGTGGGGTAGTGACCTGCACGTATGAAGCGCAAGATAGCGACAACACGATATTGGAGCATAGAGGGCATTTTGGTCAATGAAAAGGGGTGAGGGTTCCAATCCTAGGGAACCAGAAGGGGGCATCGTTGTCGATCCATTGGGGTGTTGTTTTTTCTGTTAATCCATTCAAGGAAAGTAAAAAGTTATGGAGATGGTAAGGTGTTTTCTCATGGTATCCGTGAAATGAATAATATCTCCCTGCTCTCACCCCATCCTTCCTTCCATATTTTATTAAATCCGAAACGGAGTTGGACTCGAAAATGATCTAGCTTCTTAGATTATTTGATTAATTTATAAATTATCAGATCAATCCATGTTATTTATAAAAAAAATCAGCTTGGTTATCTTTAACCGAGCCCATCAAATTATTAAAATCTTAATCTAATTAGCTTGATTTTATTGAGTAAATAGCCTTTTCAATTTAACTTAAATTAAATTATAAAAAAAATAAATCAGGTTCATCATTATAAATTAGTTTTTATAATTATGTTAAATCCCAATAAATTAGAATGGATTCTTTCCCCTCCACTAGTTTTCAACATTATAATCTTATAGTAGTAAGAGAGTAATTAGTTATATTCTATTAATCATTTTATGGATTCATCTTGAAGGAATAACAAAATATAAAGAGAAAACAGAATAAAATGCATTACTTATTAAAAATAATAAAAATATCTCTAGATTCATCTTTTCTAGTTAGATCTTTTGTTTTTTTAATGAATCCAGAAAATAATTAATAAAATATTATTTATTACTCATCAAATACCATGAAATTTCTCATATGTGTATCACTCATCACCATTCACATGATCTTTTATTCTTGTAATCTTACGGGACCCCTCTCCCTCTCTCTTTCGACGCCTCTCCCTCTCAACAAGTGTTGTAAATAGCAAGTCACGAGACTAGTTGTCGATTATAGCAAGATTTTTCTTTAAAAAAAAAAGTTGTAGATAGAATTTCTTTGTAAAGTTACCATGTTGGAAATTTTGATTGCAGGTGATCCATATATATATATAAATATTCAGATTAATTTTTATATATCTTGATTTATATATATTTTGATTAATCTTATAAATTCTAAAACTAAAAATTATACAAAACTCAAACAAGCATCATAGCCACGAAATTTAAATCTAAAATTACAAGGAAAAGAGACTTTTTCTATCTCTAGCACTTACCATTAAATTATCTACTTGCAAGCGATATATACTTTGGTGTAGAAGTCATTGAAGGTGATGTAACCATGGATTTTAGTGATTGATTTTTGTCGGTTTATGACCGTGAGTTAAATGATTCAATAGAATAAGAGAAATTATCAATTGATATTGAATTATACTCTCCTCTCGTGTTAAAAAATAAATCGAGTAAAACGTCGAGCATGTTGCATAAATCCTATTGATGCCGTTTGTGTGTGTTATTTTTTTTTCCTAACGCAGGCAGTGTATATGTGTGATGAAACTATTGTTCCACTCCTTAAAAAAGTAATTCAAAAATACACATTCCATCTCAGTCAAGATGTTCACCATGAAAAAAGTGTAAATTTTTTTTTTTTAGATTAACGTGGGTGTCCAGGCCAGTTTTCGCGCACCACGACTAATCCCACGGGCCCTGAAGTTAACGACCATGTAAGCCTCCAGTGGCCATCATATGAGCAACCAAGGATTCAAACCTGAGACCACAGAGGGAGCAAACCCCTTGATCCCAAGTCCTTACCACTTGGCCACCACCTAAATGGTTGAAAAAAGTGTAAAATTGTTATTATATGAGGTGTTTAAGATGGTCGATGCACAATGATCAAGAAAATGTAAAATTTTATGTGATTAGTCTTATGGTAGTTTTTATATTTATAATTTTAAAAAAATTAAAAATATTTTTAGTTGTGATTTAAAAAATAATTTTTTAAAAAAATATGAGTTTTGTTAAAACCACACCAAATAATTTTTTGCATGTAAAATAAATATATGTCATTTTTATTTTTTAAAAACAAGATTTGAAATACATAATTATATGTGAAAGTCAATATAAAAGCAGGATACTATTTAATTATATATAATAAATTGTCCATTCAACATCTTAATCTAACACTTCGATTTCAAGATCCCTAGCTCAAGTGATGTCCTCCTCTCATGTTTCATATCTCTACTAAGTATATGTGTGCGCGATAAATATTTCAGATTTTAAAAGGGGATATTTCCCTTGATAAAATATAGCAAATTCTAAGATTTTACAAGTCAATCTTCTCATGATCACAGCACTTCAATTTAGATCTATGAAATCCAGGGCCTTGTCAATGTAGAATTCACCAAGGACACGGGGAAACAATTGTGTTTGGAGCCCTTGGCTACTCGAGGAGCAAGCTTGTGTAGGATTTTGAGACTTCGATCCAGAGTCTTGACGAACATTTTGTGCACATGGTTTCAAGAGTCTTGGTTAATCCTCTGCAATTTGTTTGTTTTCGTTAAGCTGTATCAGTTTTGTTCTGGGTATTTGTTCTTCATTGTATTTATTTTTAAGTATTGAGTGCTTCTGTGATATTATTTTTCTATGTATTTAATGATACTCCTTCCTTGATTAAAAAATAATAAAACATAAAAAAGAGTGCAAGATCTAGGTTTACTTAAAAATCCAATGATATAACATAGCTCGAGTCGGTTATTAAATTAAATAAAAATAAAGAGCTAATCTGATTAGTGCGTTCAAAATCAAGTTCATCTGATAAAAATTTGATTCAAAATAAATAAATAAATAATCTAAACTAAGAATGGAACCTTGGTGTCATCGTTTTGAATATTAGTATTTTGCCACCTCAGTACACTGACATCCGCGATACATGTTGAATTTAATATTACACATAAATTTTTTAAGCAAGAGGAAACCTGGAATAACACAAGTAGCTTGTTGAATTTGAACTTGTAACCTCTAACCTCGTCACATGAATCATTATTGGTCGGTTATAAACATGCTTATGATATAATATAACAATCGATATATTTTTTATGCTAGAAATTCTACCATAATTTACAAGTTAGGTAAACTCATTTATCAACTTGGAATTCGCTTGGAAAGATAGAAAAAAGCATAAAAAAGAATAGAAAACACATGTAAACCCATGATCCAATAATTCCCGGTTTTGATCGGGGAAGTCTTTGAATTGGACATGACATGCATGATTCTTTCCAAGCACAGCAAGAAATCGTGTTGAACAGGAGCGGGTCCATGTCCAGAACGAGCAGATGCCAGAAGGAGCCGGGATCACATGTCTAGGCAGTGCAGTCCTCAGAAATCGTCGGAGATGCAAGGTTTATAAAGCTACCCGTGCTCAAAGGAATTCCTTTCTGTGGGCTGCCCCAATAATGCAGAGTCACGTTGCTCCTCCATTAAAGAATGCAAAAGGGAGGGTCGGCATGCCTAATTTGTGAGGCCGGAGACGGCGTGCTTAAGAAAGGTTGGCTTTAACAATCATCACCTGAGATTTGAAAAGGAAAGGGAATTCGAGATCAAGAAAAGACCATTGCTAATTTCCAAGTGTCCGTTTGTTATTGCTGCGCACCGAATTATGTCAATAATTGTGCGTGCTAATCTAGTCACCATAGCCTCACTATTTTTCATTTAGGTGCCTTTATTTGTAATTGTTTTCGATATCGATCTTATTCTTCTTAGAAATCTTAATGCGACCCCTGAGTTGAAAGTTAATTGAATTCCCATTTTTTGATTTCAGAACAAGATTTGCATTGGTGTTTGTAGGGTTTTCTCTTTTCATCATTGTTACAGCATCGCCACCCCTCTATATGCGCTACTTGTTGCCAATGAAGTATTCCAATAAATGATAATGTTTAAATTGAACCTCGGAGAATATAAATACTTCTCCATGATAAAGCAAATTGTAGACTCAATAGTAATTGAATTTCAATGGAAGCAATGGCTAGGTCTTCGAGCAGCGAAGTCTAATGAATTATAAAGGTTTTTTTTATATAATATAAAAATATTTAGAAAAACAAAGGTTAAAAACCATGTGAAGAATGATTAAGAAAGTGATAAATCAACAATAAAATAGTTGTTAAAATAAATAAATTTCAGAAAATCAAGCAATCTTGCCCAGAAAATACAATTAGGATGCTTCTTAATTTCATAAATAAACGAGTGACAACCAAGTGCAAAGCATGAGCATGGTTAGCCAACCACCAATCCGCAGCGCTGCTAGCTTCTCTAAGAACATGCCGAGACTGAACCTTCCATTGATGCTACAACAGAAGTCCAATTTCATGAACTAACTGTGAGTGAAAACTGGACTGGAGGCAATCTTTCACAATCATATCTTGCTAATCAAGCCTGCGTTACCTTCTCTGATTGCTCCAACCCGGGTTAGCTTTGGCCCAGAAATTCCCAATGACTTCAATGAAGAGCATTCGTCCCACCAGCTTCACATCGATGAATCCAAAGATCAACAAAGAATATCTACTCTCCAAATACGGGAGAATCAAAATATTTGTGGTTTCAAAAAACTGAAAACAAGATATGAAAACTCGTTTTTGTTTTTTGTTTTCAGCAAATAAAACCAAGCAGCCATTTTTAAACACAGAAAAAAGTGGTTTTTTAAATTTCTCAATACTTATCTTTACACTACTAGTATTGATATCGTGATCAGGTTGAGATCATCCGCGGTGCTTGAGGATCGAGTCAAGTAAAAGATAGGGCTATATCCTACAACTTTGAACAATACGAGTATTAATGTTTTCTAAATTCGGCCATCCGATTATTGGAATTATATATTTTTCAGAATTAACTTCATAAGATTTAAAAAGATGTTCGGATATAGAATATATTTTTAATTCTACTAATTAAAATAGTGTTGAAATAATTGATCTTGAAACAAGAAAATAAATTCTCCAATCCCCAATAAATTTTCCATAATACTTCATTAATAAAATCTCGTTCTCACTTAGTTCTGTTAAAGAACTTCTTGAACATGCCCAATAATTTACTGTATGGTACCCTCAATCATGTAATCTGAACTGGGGGTGAAATCTTTAGACGACACCAACCGGAGCTCTCGATGAAGCGTTCCTGTCGCCTGAAATGTAATGCTTCCTCTCTATATGAACGCTGCAGTTGGATTTTGCTGCGCTTGATTTTCAACTAGCGGTCCAAGATAAAAGGCACGAGATATGCTGCAGGATGAATTATTATTATTGTTATTATTATCTTGTCAGTGTAAAAAATAACATTAATGTGATATCAATGTTTTAAAATGAACAAGAAATATCCAAAATTTTAGTAATTGTAAAAGACCATATATGTTATCAAGACAGTGAGTAGGAAAGCAAATAGAAACAAAAACTTATGAATGGAGCATAAGAAAATAAATCATAAATCACAAGAATAAGGATAAGAATGAAATCAAAAACATCAAAATATAATTTAAAAAAATCAAACACTGCTCTAATATTACATGAAGAGGTGAACAATAACACCAGAAACTGATCTCTTTTAACACACTTTGTAATTTATAGTTTCAACCCTTTGGTTGCTTCTCAGAACATGAGCGCCGACAAACGAACTCATTGTTGGGGCTGCGTTTTCATGCTGTTGAAGGGCAATCTTCTACTTGGAAAGGAGAAAGTGCAAGGTCTTACCAAGGGACATAGGGGCCTAGGAAGTTTTGTGTGGTGAAAATGAGGGCCTTGACCCTTAAATCGTGAGGCCCTCTGCTTTCATGGGTTTGCCACCTCTTCCTACTCCAGGCAGCAGCCCTCGGACAGAATAATATCTTCTCTTGTTTCTTGGTCCAACTTTTCATTGCTTGAATCCAAACTCTCGCGGGTGTGGTAGACAACAATATCTTGTGCACGGAGAATTGGATGTGACATTTATGTTATAATTTTAATATAAAACTATCAACCAATGCCCAACTAATAATTTATTTTTTTGAGTTAAAATAGGTTTCTTAATAAAATATCAAGATTTTATTATTCATCTTTTAATTATTAAATATAAAAATATAAAATCATCGATAAACTTTATTTTATAATTTAAAATTTTAACTGAGAATGTTTTTTATATAATATAATAATTTAATAGTCAGAAATCAAGTTTCAACACTCTTATTTTTACTTTTAATTAAAATAAATTTATAATGTAATGTAATGTAACATGAATATATATAAATTTAAATTTTAAATTTTTTTACTTAAATGATATTGGAAAATAATACAAGTCAGATATTATATAAGAGCACCATTCAACAACTTATAAACTGAACTTATTCTATATCATTGGATCAAAGCAGCTCATATTCTATCTTTTAAATAAACTTATTCAATAATATATCAATTTTAAATTTGAATGAAGTTCACTTGAAAAAATGTCACGAAAATAATATAAATTATACTTGCACTCTTACCCAACAACTTAACATTTGATGGTGCTACGTCAGTGGCCAACAACCGGACAGCCTAGGTTAACTCCTAACCAGATCAAGCATGAAATGTTACGAGAAGCTGAGGGATTTCGGTGCTAGCTATCAATAACTGCGCAGAAATGTCCAAATAGGCACCTGCAAACTGAACAACTATTTTTAATGCATTTACAGACCACAAATGAAGTCTAAGACTATGGCAAACTCGTTTCACCTTGTATCCATAGGAAATTTCCTAGTATAGTCTAACATGAAACGTTCAAACAGTTGGTCCAAATACATTCTCAATTCATGGATTAGTTAGGTAGGTGGGCAACTTTCGTCGAGTTATGATTTCTTGATCTCAGACTTGTCTGATTTCATAAAATATTATACTAAAATAATTTAAAAACATTAAAAAAATAAAAAAACTTTTAAATTTTTTTTAAATACTTATAAAATATAAAAACAAACAGCGCGGGATACATCTTGCGGCACATTATTTTTTTAGAGGCTAATAATATTAACTTGGGGTTGTGATTATCGATAGTGCATGGCGCATATCGTATAATTACTACGTTAGGAGACGAACAGCTTGTATTGACTGGCTGTAATGCTGTCATGAAGTGACTCCTACTATGTTCATATTTCAAGAAGATTCACACGATTTATTCTACATGTTTTGGTATTCAAGTGGTTTTGTTTTAATATGTTGATGATAAAAATAAAAAAATATTTTTAAAAAATATTATATATTACTTGTGTTTTGTCTGAATTAATCGCAACTAGTTTATTAATATCTTTATAATATATCCATTTGTCAGTTATCTCTATTAAACGTAATGTTGATATGTTACAGGCAATGCACCTAATATTTTAGCTATAAATTAACTAAAATGCTTATCCTTTCTAAGAGAATGTAAGAAGAAATAAATAAATATTTAAAATGATATTTTTTATATAAAAAATTTGATAGATAGGCTCATAATAAAGAATACAGATAAATTAAGAGTTACAATTAATTATTCTTTTCATATAAGAATACTAATGAAATATACAAGTATAATGATTAATTGGTTTCTCTAAAAAGAAATAAAGTGTTAATATATAGGATTTTTTAAGAGTTAAATAATGATATTACCAACACCCATAATAATATTAAAAGAATGAGAATCAGGGGTTGGATTAATTGTTAATGTGATATATATATATATAAGAAGTATGAGCTTTAACGAACAATCTGAATAATTCATAGAATGAAATAGGAAGATTTTGATGTCATACCATACTCTTTTTGTATACAATTGACAACTGCATTGAACTGGAAGTAAATAATAATTATTCGGGATATTTTTTTTGTGGGGCAAAAATGATTATGAAAGCATACGGGTGCGAGCACACTGACTGGTAATTGAAATCCACATGGGGACATGAAATTGCTTTTACGGCTAACATATTATACTGTAGGGGAGTGAGCTTTGATAGAGAGAGCTTCGAGGTTTCTTCTAACATCAAGTGCCTTCCTCAGTGCAGCTGACATAAGCAACCAGTAAAAAATCCTCAAAATTGGAATCAAGAATTTCCACCTTCACACCTTCCCCAACATTTTTTTAGCTTTTGGAATTTAATGTAGATTGTAGTGGCATCTTTAGTGAAAGGCTAAGTGATAAAGGAAGCGAGCAATCATTGTGTTGTGTACATGGCGGACCAGAAGCACTGGTGATGAGATCAGAAACACGATGGTCTAAGGCTCAAGGCTAAAGCGAGAACCATACATGCTCTATTTGTTTTGTTCTGTACTTAAGAAAGGCAATAAAGCCGAGTCTAATTTATGAAAATGGTCATCATCCCATATTGCACACAAATCATTCCATAGACTCCAATCATATTGTTTTTAAAAGCTTCCCTCCACCATTAAGGTCATTGAGGTCTAGAAAAGGAAGAGTTTGAATATTTGAAGCTCAGGTCCCATACACCCAAGTGTCGTTTAATTTAAATAAAGAAAACCCAAATAAAAACCAATCTCTTTCTTTGGAAACCTGTTTGCCAAAAAAACCTTTGCATCGCAAGTCCTACGCATCTGTCCAAGCAGCAAATACTGGGGCGTGAGGCAAGGATACTGCAGGCCTCAACTGGCCTGCTGCTGCTGATGGGATCCAAGAGTTGACATCACCATTTGGACTAGCGAACAACTTGGATGCTGCTGTGGGAGGCATTCCGAAGAGCATTGGTAGGCTTGCTCTATCAGGGCTTCCTTCTCTAGAGCTACTTAAACTGGTCACCAATGAGGAAGCATTTGACATGTGAGCTCCCATCTTGGATGAATCTTCGAACTCGTGCTGGTGAACTGAGCTCATGCAATCAATTCCAAGTACATTTTCAGGGGGCAATAAGAAAGCCTGAGTTTTGTAATTATCCATAACATTTGAGGCTTTGCGATCCAGTTGCTGTTGTGATGATTGATAGAGAACCATTTTCCAGTCTGATTCGTTTTCACTGTTCTGTGAGGGCAGGGATTCCCTATTGCTGTTATGAGTAGAAGGAATACTGTGATTGGTAGAAGCATCATCACAAGGTCCTATGTCCTTGTTTCGCCTGGCTAGTTCCCCAGCTAGAAGTGTACTGCTAGCCATGATTCGTTCCACATCATATCTTGTTATGACGAAGTTGGTCACAGCATTAACTCCACGAAATTTTATAGCAGCAACATCATAGGCTTCAGCTGCTTCCTCTTGGGTGCCTGAAGTTTCAGGTCGATTAAATATTAGAATTGGCAGAAGCAAGCAAGTCAATATTATAGGCACTAAGAGCAGCCCTAGAACTCACTGAATGTTCCTAGATAAAGATCCTTATTTCCGGCAACCCTTCCAATCCGAGCTTGCCATCTTCCATGTTGATGGTGTCTGCTAGGAATTAAAACTTAAACAATCATTTTCTCCTAATTGCATAATGCAGATGACCAATATTAATATGATAGTTGTAGGATATCAAGACCTTGTAACTCCTCTGTACATTGAAGCTCCCCTAGAGAATCCACTGCTCTTCCTGCTCAAAAGGTGCAAGAATTGACAAAACATGTGAAGGAATGGGCATGCAGAAAGGCAAAGGATCCTAACCTTCTCAAATGAGCAACATACTCCTGCCTAGTCATGTTCTTCATTTCTTCAATTTCATTTTGATAATTTTCCAGCTACAAAGAAACAAAAAAAAATGAATTTCGGTACAAGAATTGCAAAAGTGGCCCCCTTCCGCCCATAAAATTGGAACAAAAAATAAAAAATGAAAAAAGGTAGAAATCATTACAGGAAAATTGATATGAGTAGAGGGTCCCCAATACTTGAGTGCAGCTAGATCATAAGCTCTTGCAGCCTTTTCTTCCATATCATAACCCCCTGAAATTTATATTTTGGATTGCCTTCATAAATATTACTCGTGTGTGCGTGTATTAAAATGCCTGATCAGTATACATGAAAAGGGCTTACCCAGATAAACTGAGCAACATCATTTGTTTGAAATGGCATCCCCGGCAAATAAAAAAACATCAGTGACACACTAAGCATTCAAAACAAGAAAAGCATTGGGAAAATGGTTGATTTTCAAGCATTTATTGCTAACCTTGTCTTCCTTTCCTGCTTTGACCTTCTTTCTTGCAACTGTTGTCCCATAAATGAGCTTCATATCTCCCAGTCCATCTATGCCTGATTATAGAAAATCCATTAAATAATCTGTTCTTAAGAATCTAATGTAAACAAAGGGACAGAAAAGCAATTTTTTTGAAAAAAGAAAAGAAAAGAAAGGAGATCAGAGGCACAGACAAGACAGGAAACAAAGACAACGGGAAAGAGCAGTGCAAGAACTAACGTGCGAAGACAGACTTTTTGTAATGAGGAAAAAAAAAAAGGGATTAAGGATAAAAGTAGTAACCTTGTAACACCTCTATATTGAGAAGTTCTTTGCCCAAATGTATCAATGGACTTCCTATGAACAATTTGCTTCTGATCCACCTTTCCAGGTCCTCTTTTCTTGTTTTCCATGGCTGCACAGTCATTCACAGAAGGTGAGACTTGCATAGAACCAGTAACACAGCTTGACTGGGAGCCAGGACTCATTGACAAGCTCAAACACTGTAAATCCCCATATGCCATTGCGCTAATATTTGGCCCAGATTCACCTCCATTTTCTACCATGCATCTAAGCATCTTCTGCTCCATGGCATGGTTACCTTGATAGTTTCTCGAAACCCAATTCTTCATGCCAGTTGTCCCATCATCTCCCATGTTTGGAAGCTTAAGGCTGCAATCTGACGCCTGAGCCATTTGTTTAGCATCCTCTCCTACTAACCTCTCGTTGTTCCTAAAATTAGAGTAACATGGGTAGTGCTGAACTTGGATGTGTTGATGCTGCTGCTGCTGCTGTCTGGGGTTTTGTTGAAGATGGTTTAGACAATTTTGGTTGTTGGGCTCATGATCTGGGTCTTCGTGATAATACATACCAGGACTACTGTCTAAACTAAGAGCCATAGCTTCTCTATCATTGCTTTCATAGTGATGGGTCCCCATAGTTGCACAACCAAAGAAGTCCTCTAGTTTTGGTGTTGAAGTAGTTACCATTGTTGCTTCACATAAAAAAAAAGGTCAAACACAAGTGTCCAGAAGTTTAAGAAGCAGCATTTACCCCAAGCACAAATCAAAAGCCAAAAGAAAAGAAAAGAATATACTACAGGGTATTCTAATGAGTTTGAACTATACTAGGCAAACCTTGAGGATGTGTCCTTGTGAGAGCGTCCATCATACAAAGTGAGCCATCAGACTTGAGTGGCAGAACAGGCAAAGGAGAGTAGAACCCTCCATTTTCACCCTGATCATCAACGCCATAGTAAATGCCATAGTCGAGTTGTGGTAATTGGGAGTGGAAAAAACCTGTTGGGATTGCAGTAGGAATAGCTGCAGAGGGAGACGGTGTTTGGTGATGGTGATTAGCACCTGATGGAACCTCCATTTTCATTTGAGGGGACAAAGAGAAGCCTAACCAATTTGCATTATGGTTATTGTGATCATTATCATTGTTCATCGACTTCATTTCTTTTGTGTTCTGATGTTGCCGGATTCTAACTTAGTTGCAAAAGAATCTTAGGCAAGGGCAGGGCAAGAAAACGATCGGTCAAGAATAATCTAATCATGAAGCTACAACATGGCATTCATTTGTTTTCTAGCTAGTTAAAGAACGGGATATATAGTGGACGCAGGACCAAGTCTAGCCACTAACAAATCCACACTCCTGCTACTGAATCTATGCTCTCTCTCTCTCTATCTGAAAAGATCTAAAAGAGAACAAAGCAATTCCCCCTGAACTAAACAAAAAGAATGAGTTCCAGCAAGCAATGCCGGGAATCCTATCTGTATTCCATAGGGATCTGTGAATGAGAAAGACCTCTTCTTTTACTTTACCCTGTGCTCCATTGTTGCCTTTGCCCCCCCCTTCTCTTTTCCTTAATTAATACCGCCATGATCCCAGGATACCATTAAGGGTTCGTTTGTCATAGACGGTTGTTTCTCATTGCATGATCCCAAGATAACATTAAGGGTTCGTTTGTCAGACACGGTTGCTTCTCATTGCGTCTCAGCAAGTGTTTGGCTGTGTTTTTAAAATGCGTGTCTTATGAAAATATATAAAATTGATACATAGTTTTTTAATAAATTTAATATTTTTATATCAAAAATAAAAATATCAATTAAATAAAAAAATAGTTTACACTAAGTATTAAACACACAAATATTCCTGGCGGTTCCAGTGACACTACATTGTTTTACTTGCATTTTAAAAATATATTTACTTAAAAAATTAAAATAATAATAATTTTAATATGCTAATATTAAAAATAAATAAAAATCTAAAACAATTGTTAGAAATGTAAATATAACTTGGTGTTAATTATTTTATATAGTTTTGATGTAATAATATTAAAAATAAATTTTAAAAAATAAAAAATATTATTTAAATATATTTTTAAGTAAAAATTATAGATTTTCCCCGGGGGGTGTTTTCCCTTCTCCGTGCCCTGCAAAACCCAGCAGGCAAAACGAAGTTTCTATGCTCTCCGCAGAGGCCAGTATTTGATAAATAAAATATAAAGCAAATAAACTAAAAAACATCTTATCAAACACGAACTAGGGGGTTGTTCCAGCTCCATGCCCTGCAAAACCCAGCAGGCATAACGAAGTTTCAATGCTCTATGTATAGGCCAGTATTTGATAAATAAAATGTTAAGCAAATAAAACTAAAAAACATCTTATCAAACACGAACTATACCACATCATGCTTTTGCTTTATTAATGTGAGAAGCGCAGGCACAGCACGGGGCAGAAAGAAAGACAAAGCGGTCCATCTTGTAGTCACTTCAATGTTCAGTCCTGCAGAGCCTACTTTACTTCCACCTCACAGGGATTTTTAGATAGGTATAGGCGGGCAGCAACAAGGCATCTCGTCTTCTGTGTACCACCCCCTCCTCTCTCTGGGGTCTCTGCCACACATGGGAAGTGAAGACGACGCCGTATTCACTGAGCATCTTACCTTGCCAAAGTCGAGCTCAGTCCTCTGACCGTCTTTCTTGTCTTGTCCTGTCTGGAGCATAGCTGTGATACTTGATTCGAGACCGGTTCGAAGAATGAGTTTAGTTTTCCGAGTTCTCGTGTCAAGATATCATCCTAACCTTCGAAAAATGAGTTTTATAGATTTATTTCAGTCGAGTTAACTGAATAATTCAAAATTCAATTAAATTTATTTATTTTTAGTGTGCCTCGTTCAATTAAAAACTTTGCTCAATACACGTGTCCAATAAAAAATTGTCTTCGGTGCAAGAGACCTGGTTACCATGGAGGGCGTCCAAGCTAAATGGAACCAAACAAGCAGCAACCTCCTTGGCTGGAGATTGGTTTGGATTATTATGGATTGTGATTCTGACAAGTCTTGAAAATGTTTAGTTTAGGATACCTGCATGAGGTTCAAATCTTGATTCCCACGGACAGCAGCTTTTCACAAAATATCCTTTTGTCCTAAAATACTCAAGAGGAAAATGGTCAACAAAAAAAATAGGACGCTAGCCAAATGGAAGTGCTTCTTGGAGAGTTACTTGATGGCATTACAGTGCTTTATGAATTCAAATAGTTAATTAGATGGTTAAGAGTGTGTATCTTCTGTTCAAATCTTAAAATTAATATTTAAGAAAATTTATTAAATTTATCTTCATATGTTAAAAAAATATTAAAATATACTTTTAAAATCATATAAAAAACATTAATCTAATTAACTCACAAACTAGTTCAATATAACACTTAGCTTGCGCAGTTGCAAACTAGATGCTTGTATGTTGTCAAATTTTCAACCAAAATTGATTGCACCGAAAAAGTTTCATAGCTCATAGGTCAGAGATTAAATTTATATCAGCTGCGATAGAAAATCCCAACACTGAAAATCTATGGTGCATGTCAACATCTGTGCGTGCAAGGTTTATTTTGGTTCGTAGCTTCCAACTAGCGACAGAAAATTTTCGTCGCTAATAGGTCAGCGATTGAGTTTATAGTGGTTCTCGATGAAAAAAATCCATTGCTAAAAAGCCTGTTTTCTTGTAGTGCATGGCAGAATGTCTGCATGCAAGGAAAACCAAAAAAAAAAAACTTATTAATTTTTTTTATATTTTAATATATTCATATCAGAAATAATTTTTTTAAAATAATATTTTAATACCCTCGTGCAAAGAAAAATATGTTTAGTTCTTACTTCCTCGTTCCTGCTGTTTCTATCTAACTTTTTATTACTTAAATAGTTTTTTATTACCATTTCACGAGAAAAAAAAAGACAGACATAGATGATCATGTAATTTTATGGATTAAGTTAAATGGATTTCATATGTATAAAACCATGGAGTTATATGTACCTATGCTTTCGATTGACGTTCCACGTATTCATTTACTCGTTAGTTTCCAAGCACATTCCTTCATCCATGAATTCACCCATAAAAACAATTATATCTAGCATGATTTTATTTAATATACAGCTTAGAATTACATAGATTTTTTTTATTTATTTATATAAGGTGTTCGGGTCAGCTTGCACGTATTACGATTAATCCTCACAGCTCACTGAATACGTTACAAATCCAGTAAATAAGTAAGACACTACAAAAATAATAAATACGAATTACATAGATAATTTGATATAGCTCGTGGTGTTCCATTTATACTGAATATTTGTAATTAATATATGTTTCAGGTATGTATGATTACCTTACTTTATGGCTCCTGTCAGCTCGTTCTGAGGTTTTACTAAATTCAAGGTTGGGTTGGATTGAAGTTTATCTCAATTCTCGTGTCGGTCAAATGTTTGACATAGTTTCTATCAAGGATGTTCCAAGTTGATAATGTACTTAAAAATTTCATATTACATGTGCATGCAAGATTATGCATGACCGAGTTCAAGAGACAGATTTTCGTGGGGAAATGATTTGGTTTGGAAAAGAGAGGAGGAATTTCAAGAGAGATTGATGTACAGAGAACGGATGGAATAGAAAAGAAAGATACTTTTCTGATTGAAGTAATGATGAGCGAACCCATCAACAATAGCACTAGGGCAATAAAATGTTTGCTAGAAATGGTTCGTGGGCCTAGTAAAGGAGCTTCGGTTGCCTCGGCAAAACTTGCTTTTATTCGTTCTCGACACCCTTTGGTGGGGAAGCAGCTCCTCGGTGTCTTCTTTCTTTAACAAGGTTCCCAGAGGTCCTTCAACAGATCTACAGTTAGGTCAACTGTCCTCGATGAACATTGACCACTATACCCTCCATGACAGAAACCCCAAAACTCCGTGACTTTTGAAAGACTTTACTTTGTTTCATAGTTCAGTGTCTCTTTCAAATTGTGTTAGTTTACAGGTTAATTTCTGGTTTAAAAAAGGAGGTTTAAAAACATGGCATGGGCTGCTACCTCTCGCACCACAAACGGGATTTTAGTTTAGCATGCAAGGTATTGAACATGGCATGGTGTTTTGCCGAGGCACAGCAGTTTGAAAAACCTTGACTGCCCCTAGGGAGTTGATTTCCCAAGCTTTTCTAATAACATATAATGATAGTTCAGCTGAAGGAGCAGTACTTCCCATCCCAGCATTGATTGTCAAGACATCAATGTGACCATACTTGGATATGACTGTGCTCACAGCTGAAGATACACTCTCCTCAAGGCCTAATATCTTGTTGATTCGTTTAGGGATGTCAGAAGCCATGACATGGCAACCATAATCTGCAAATGCCTTGCGATATTCATAGCCAACTCACCTTTCGCGCAGCCTGTAACTAGCACAGCCTCAAGCCCGCTTTTGCTCTCTCTCTCTCTCTCTCTCTCTCTCTCTCTCTCT
>SRLM01000310.1:1076519-1325768 GCA_015708895.1 Populus ilicifolia
TTTTTTATTTAAAATAATTTATAAAATTAATTTTATTTTTCTTGGACATTTTTTATTTGTCAAATTTAATCCTAGTTATTTTTAATAAATATAAAAAAATAAAATATTAATGAGTTATTTTCAATTTATTTTTTATAATATAGTCAAATATTAAAAATATTTTTTAATTTATTTTTTATAACACCACTAAATTTTAAAAAATAATATAATTTTTAAATTTAATTTACATGTAAACAACTTTTAAAAAATATTTTTGCATAAAACCAACCATGACTAGGTAACAGTAGAACATTTAATATCTAGTTAACTCCTGATCGAGTTAATTACTCTCCGGTTCTCAAATGTGCAAGTACTCCTCGTCACTTCATCGTGCTCCTGTAACACGAGAATTTCTTAACGGCCCTGGAAAAATATTTTTCATACAAAAAGTCAGAGAACAAGAAGTAATGGTGGAAAAACAAGGACAGAAAATAATATAGACAACACTGAGATAGATTGTTGCAGTTTAATGGAAACGAACTGTAATTCATTATTAATTTGGATTTGACATGATAAATTAATCTGATAATTTTATTGTTTTATAATTTAAAATTTATTTAAAAATATGGTTAGGATTGTTTTTAAAATAATTTTTAATTAACAATATATTTTTTTTATTTTTAAAAAATTATTTTTAAAATAGTTTATTAAAATGATCTGAAAATACTAAAAAAAATTATTTATAAAAAATATCTTGAAATACATAAATAAATAAATATAATGTTAATTTGAATTTGATTTTATTAAAAATTATTTTAAACATTAACATGTCCAAACTTGAAAGATTTTACATGTGAATTCATAATTTGGTTGATCTATCCATGTTAATTTTAAGATTTTTATTTTTATTTTCTTATTTAAAACAAAATAATTATAGAATTGACGTGGCCTCTAAACTAGCTAGGCCTTGAAATAGGTCTTCCAACTATAAAGTCGGAAGGTAAATCGAGAGAATTAGACTGAAACGGGTTCGATAGCGGTGCAAAAATAAAGTGCCCTGTTCATCTGTTCCTGCCAGCTGTTTACAGCCTCCCACCTTAACCTCATTACTCTCTTTACTAGCTTTACCTTCCTCTCAATTTTTCCCTCCCCCATCCTTTGAATTGTCGTGGTCTAGGGCAAATGTGACATGTCCTTTTCAGAAATAAGATTGTCTTTCTAGACTTCCAGGGTCAGTGTAAGAACTAGCGTTTTGTTTCCTGAAAGGAAAAAATATTTCCAAAATTTTGAACAGATTTATCTTGTCATAGAAAAAAAAGGCTAGATATAGGCTAAACTTAGCGGTGATCATAGCCCTGCTGCTTAGACAAGACCTTGCTAGATTTTGCTTCACAAATAGAGAAACCGATGGAGATTTACAAGGGAAGCAAGCAATGGCCCAACCCTATATTCACTTATTGATGCCATCAAAGCACCAATCACCAAGCTGTCCACACTACTGGAACCCTTGAGTTGTATTAAAGAAAGAGTGCAAACAGAGAAAGTTCTGCAGGGAAATAAGTGGATAATTTTCATACACACACATACAAAATAAGGTAGTGCTGGTAGGGTTTCTTTCAAAGAAAAGTCCAAACTCCTATCCCATCTTTGGTTACAAGAGGTGCCTTTCATGTCTGCAACAAAGGCCCTGGAAATATGGATCAATTTGCTTTCCACTTTCGCTTTGTCTTCCCAAACACCAAAGAGGGATGTTTGTTTATGGCATTTGGGTGTTTTTCTAAAGAGGTGGCAGACGTATTTGACTTTAGAAAGCATGATTGATTAGGACAGCCATCCGTTTGATTTAACTCTTATTTGGGTGGTTAAATTTCACTTAATTTTTTTAATGAAAAGGCCAATTTGCATGCGTTGGATTTGGAGTAAAACTGAGCTCCCCGTGACAACTTCATACTCAAAACCCACTGGATGTCAATAAATTTGAAACTTCCTGATGAACTGGGAAAGTTTCCTTAACGTATCTATCAGAGAAACAATAATTCTCTCAGAGCACACCTTTTTACTGTAATGGTTCACTCGTATGGGGAACCATATTCGTTTTTCTCCCGATTACATATCAAGCCTCATGCGACTGGAATTACAGAAGATGCGAGAGCTTTCATCGACTGAAAAAGAGGTGCACCATGTAATGTAATCATAGTTATAAGACCAAACCATGGATCAACCCAGCTCAGGAATCAACTTAGCCAAAACCCATGTCATGATTCCAGTAAATTAATCCCGGTTGATCAAAGTTTGGAATTTTTTTAAAAAGAAATCCTAAAACAATGCTGTTTAAGTGATATTTGTTTTTAACTATCTTGGCTTATATACAAGATTAACTTGTTGAGCTGGCAGAGTTTTATAACAATTTTCCTAATTGCTTCATTAATAGTGGAACTATTAGGTCACTGCTTTCGTTCGTGGCATGCCTATGCAAGGCAAGAAATGAAATGTATGTGATTATGATAAACACTTGGGAAAAGAAAAGGGAAATCAATGGAGGAAATGCTAGCACAATGCAGCAGGAAGGTAGTTTCTACCATCATTCAAGGTGCACGTTCGAACTTTCTAATATGATAAAGGAGGTTGTTTGTTTGGCAGTTCAAATTATATTTTATAATTTTTTAAATAAAAATAATTATATATTTTTAGATTGTTTTCATATATTAATATTAAAAATAACTTAAAAAAAAACAAAAAAAAAACAATTCATTCTAGCATATTCAAGCCAGAGTCTTCGTACTCCTGTTGAATGAGGTAATTTATACATGCAGCTAACCAGTGCAAATGGTATTCGACAGGATTTTGAAGACCCACATTGTCATCAATATCACTTAAATTTACTAATCATCATAAAAAAAACTGATATGACAACTGTCCTTCTCTACGGCTCTATGTAACACTAGATTGCTCATTTGCTTTCTCTGTATGATCTACATTAATGTTTTGCAGACATGATGAACCATCTTTAACTTGGGTCTAACCTTTCATATCCACATTCATGGACATGGGGTTCACACTCTTTAGATATGGCCCATGCCCACTGTCCCATAGCTAGGCCCGAGGTAAATGTGACCCAAGGTTATAATGGGCTTCAAGGTTCACTCAAATGACCCAATTTTGTTTCGATCCAGGGGCATCCTCACGTCCTCGTACCACCTGAAGGCACACATCATCGGTTTAGGCTCTTGAAGGTCTTGATAGCCCAATCAGCCTAAAGCTCGCCATTGTTGGATTGGACCAGGAGAATAATTGAGAGCACATCTCTTGGTCATATATCATCCCAAGGATTGGTCCCAGGTTCGTTATCGGCAGTACATTTCCCGCGCAAAACTCAGAACGAGAGCAGCTTTTCAGTGGTTCATTATCACTCCAGGCATTTGCTCCAAGTAATCAAAAACCATATGTCATAATCATATTAATTATCATACCTTAGCATGAACAAATCCACATGGGTTCAAGGGGAGATCAAAGAGCTTTAAACCCCAAGGTGAAGGGATCATCTTCGGGAGAAAACCTCGTCTTGTTCCTTTTAACCCCAATATTCTCTCCAGAACTCAATCAGCTGATTCCCCCGATATTTGGAACAAGAAGCCTTCTTGATAGAATCATACGGCACCGTTTGTTTTTGCTTGAGCTGATCAAGTAATTTCCGTTTGTAGTTAGCAACTACTTGGAGCATACCAAACCTTGGTCCAAGCAACTAGTGGCTATACTAATCATATCTCAAAGTTCAATTGATCATAAACCACTATAAGGCGTGCTGATTGTATTTTCCATGGCTTGATAATTACACTGTTCCATGCATGATGACAGCTCTAACAGTACATCGTCATCTTAAACACAAATCTTTTGCACCCCCTCCTTTGAGAAGCTCTAGCAAGAACAAATTCGATTCAAGCAATTCACGCATCATAATCTAGTTCAGGACATGTTAATTTCCGGAGTTGTTCGTCAATTCGATGCCATGAGTTTTTCGTAACATTTAACAAATTTGCCACAGATATCATAGATTCGTTATAACATACTTGACTCTTTGTTATAGAAGCTAAAGCTTGATAATGTTATAGATTAGGAAATATTGAATTCCACATCAACGTGATCATCACTGCAGCAAAACATACGGGGAATAAAGTGCAACTTTTTCTCTACTTGTAGTAATTGACATGCAAGAAAAAGAGGATGGATTAACCTTTTTTTTTTTTTTTTGGTTAAGACATACGAGGAATTTCCAAGTAAAATGCTCCCTCTGGTTATTCTTTTCCTCTCTCCTCTCAAAATATTCTTCTTTGCATCTGTCATCAGCCTTTATTTATAAGAACTACGCAATGACATCATTGTAATTACATTTTAATGCGGGAACTACATTAGTTGTCTATGATAGCATGACACTACACAAACATGATCGCTCTATTTTATATGAATAAATTTCTGTCAATTGTCTGTAATCTCTGCATTGAACAAGATATACATAAAATATACAGGGAAGCTATGATAACTATACTTGACGGGCATTATATGCTCATGCCAGTATTTACTCATTAAAACTTAAAACCGTTATAATTTTGCTGCTATTACAAGGCAGCAGATAAAAAGCAGGCAACTAACCAGTGAAACATTGATACTTGATATGCGGTGAACCTTCATGCAACAGGAACTTTGCAGCAAATCTCAAAGATATCATCTAACGGGGCATGATCTCCTGTCCCTTCATCTTTCCTGGCATACAGTAACTGCTTCCCTTTGAAAACAAACATTCCTCCCTGAGAAAAACAAAACAGAATTTGATTGAATGATAGCAAGGGGAGATAGTTTTGCAGATGAACTGTTCATAAACAGCACAGTACTGGGATTGGCAAATAGCTTTGCAGCATGTCTATACTGCTACTTGATTTTTCTGATTACATGCTTAAATGAACCAAGGTCAAGCTTCCTGAGTTTCTGATTGGATTTGGACACCTGTATTTTTAAGGTTGACAATTCTTTTATGAGTACTTTGTAAAACTTCATCTTCCTGTTTCTTGAACCAAATAATCAAAGGATATTTTAGCAGCGAAGATGGAGCACAAAAGGAGTATAAGCTTCACTACTTAATAAACTGTAAGGGCCATCAACCAAACTTTAGAATTATGGAGGGATCGTTAATCACAGTAAAACTTTAGGAACTTAGAGAATACATTTCTCTACTCTGAACCAAGCAAGCTTGAACACCAACAGCTTGACAGTACTGATTGGGTTGGCTTGTTTGCAACTCTATCAAGGGAAGACCAATGACAAGACCTACAAGTAATCTATAGATAAAAATTCTTCATCACTGGATAGCAGACAGGAATAAATCAAACCTGTTGCAGTACACCACTTCTATCATCTGGGGTGGCTTCGATGGTGTAGTTTTTCACAGCTTTTTGCAGAGCATCAAATCTTGAAAAAACCTTAGCCTGTAACAAAAACATGAAAAATGATGCCTGTTGCAAATAAAGACATGATCCAAGCAGACTTCTACAGAAAGCATAAAAAAGGAAGCTTACACTAGCCGGATTGAAAAATGTACGTCCAAGACCATAGTATAAGCCCAAGACATCATAAGCCTAAAATACAGTACGTAGTTCAGTTCCTGCCATAGTAAACTAAGAAATACAAGTGGATGAAAGACTTGAATATACATTATTACCTTGCGCTCAGGATCAGCATAAAGGCAATCCATTGGAAATGGTAACTGATCATGCAACATCAACAAGACATTGATCAGTTACAGCAATACCCCAAAGAAAAACAGCCCATGGGTTACAAAAACAACAGAAGAAAGAAATGCAGTGATGGCTTGGAATTTCCTGAAGAAATGGTCGATGATGGAAATTATTCAACACTCCAGCAGTATACTAACAGCCTCTCACATGCAAGTGGGACCCACCATAATCACAAACTGCTAACCCCATTAGTATGTGAGGGAGATGGAGTATCACCCTGTTGCATTGAATAATTGCTCATTGACGATATATATATGGTACAATAGTAAAGGTAAGCAAGCATCTCCAACCTTAGGAAAGATGCATCTCCAACCTTAGGAAAGATGGTTAAAGAAGATGCTTTGCTGCAAATTTTGAGCAGAAAGCAATACGCCAAATCAAAAGACAAAAGTTCACGAATGGAAACTTTACAAAGTGAGTTTCTTACTATATGGATTGGATGCAACACACAAAAACACACAAGTGATTCCAATAACAAGGCACTACAACATAGAAAGGAAAAAAAAAAAACAGAAAAGAACGATTATTGAATTGAAGGCAGGTTTATAAATATGTCCGCGCATGCCCAGGTTTCCTTTTCCTTCTCTGTGTTACGATTTTTGCAACTGTTGCACGAAAAAAACACGAAACAAAACAGCACCACAATAAATTGAGCCGCTCACCTTGAACTTAACTTGTTAGAGAAAGAAAGGAAAGCAAGAAGAAGTGTCCAGGGATCCATTACAATAATTTTCAATCTTTATTTAATAAAATGTCACCAGCTTAATGATTGATGGCTGCCAAACTATCAATATTCCAGCTTGTAAAACATAAACAAAACAAAATAGATAATTCAAGAACCACTACATACCCTTTCAGCCAGCAAACGAGCTTTATTAGGAGTACCGACACCAATTGCAATTAGCTTGACCCCGGATGAATCGAATTTTTCTTTCGATTCCTTTAATGAGGAAGCAAGTTCCCAACTTTATCATCATGATAAAAAACCAAGCACAACAAATAAATATGTTAACAACAAGTTAACATTTTTTCAAGACAAGGAAACATTATTACATGACTAACCAGCAAGGACATCCAAAGTGTCTCAAAAGGGCAACAACAGCAATTCCCTACAGAGTTAACCAACACATTATTGAGTTAAACATTAAAAGTAAACTGTTACACGCAGTTGCAACATTAGATTAAGAGAAACTATTAAAACCTCGTTTTGGTCCCAGAGGTCCTTAAATATGACAGCTTGTTCAGCAGTGGTAAAAATGCTAACATCACTTAGGACTTCACCTATGTCTGCTGAGAAACTGGATGCAGAGGCCCCCATGATGAGACGTGAGGGTTTCTTAGCACTGCGAGTAGTGATAAGAGTAAGGGGTGTAAGGGGTGTTCTTTTGGGAGAAAAAGTAGGGGTAGTTGTTACTGAGAGAAATTGGCCATATTTTGCAGAGGAAAGATAGGCAGGTGATGGTACTTGCAGTAGTGATTTTGGAGATATCATCGCCATGATGCTGCTGCTAAGTGGTTTACAAGAGATTTGTTGAATCGGCCCACAAATTGATTCTGGTCATCTCATTAGCATTTTGGGGAAGTTCATCCCTAGATATTTGGTTCACAAAAGAAAGTGATTTTTTTTTAATTTTCTTTTCAAGGAAAAAAGAAAACAAAAAAAAATATTTGTTTATTAAAAACAGAAAACAATATTTTTTTTTTCATTTTTCATTTCTTCCTTTTATTTAATTTTCATTTGTTTATTTATTTATTATTATTAATAATAAGACCGGCATGCAGCTGGGGTTTATATCCATGTATGTTTCGTAATGTCGTCAAAATTGTTTTTCAAAACTATTTATTTTTCTTAAAAAATATTAAAATATTTTTTTAACATAAATATATTAAAATTATTTAAAAAATTAAAAAAATAATTTAATATTAAAAAAAATAATACTTTTCTCAACACTCAAAGTCAAAAGTAACCGCCTCTCAAACAGGTGTTCATGAGACAAAAGAAATTGTGTTACTATAATGGATGTATGTATTTTTTTAATTCAATATAATATATATATATATATGTATGTAAAAAATATATATAATACTGACATGATATACATAGATATTTATATATATATATATATATTTATTTCATGTTGCATAATATATGTATAATATTAATAATTTTATTATTTAATACATACATATATATATAATTTTTATTTATGTTGCATAATAAATAATATCCAGATAATAAATAGAGCAAATATATAGTAGAAACCGAATTAATAAATACTTGTTGTCGTTCCCAATAGTATTTTTTCACCTAAAAACTTACGTTTTTGAACAAGTTTCAAATATGTTACAAGGTGATCATTCATCAAGTAAATTACTGAAAGCCTTGTAGACCACACATAGGATACACTATTTTTCATCCGGAAACCGAGGTTCATATGCTCGGTTTACAACTTGAGACAAAAAGAAACCAGGGAGAATGAGAGGGTGCTAGAAATGCAGGTCTGTGTGTGGCCCGAGGACTTTAGGTTTGGTGGACCTTGTTTCATCATTCGAACCGCGATCCAATCCAAAAAATTAATAGCAAGAAAAACATGTTTTTGCTGCTTTTTATTTTTGAAAAAGATGAATTATACCACAATCTTACACAGATACTTACTGCTAGTTTCGTATGGGATTAAAGATGATAATTTAACTTGAATATAATGAATATTTACCTCACTCGATCTGGAAAGATAGGAATTTTTTACACTTGATAGATAATAAAAATGGTATAGATATTATCAAACCTAATCTAAAATATATATTTATATTATATAAATATATTTACAGAATTTATAGATCTTTTTAATACAATATAATATATATACACCTTAATATTTATATGAAACACACACACATATATGAACAATACTTATCATTTTATTTTTTAATAAACATACACATACTTTAAATATCTATATCTATATATTATGTTTTTCATTAATTAATAAATAATAGTAAATAATAGATATTTATTGGATACTTAATTGACAGTTTATGGATATATAAATTTTTTATACAACAGATAATGGATAGAGTTAGGATATTAAGAAACTCAACTCATGAATATCTATTACCATCTTCATGCATGATGTTTTTTTAAAATATTTTTTGTTAAAAAATATGTGAAAATTATTTATTTTATTTTTTATATTAGGCTTATTAGCATATTAAATTTATAAAATAATATTCAAAAATAATAATTTGATGTGTTTTTTTTAAATATACTTTTAAAAAATAATTAAAAACATAATCTACAACACTGAAAAAAAAAAAGCACTTAAACATGCATCCACAAATCCAAGATGAGACGGTAGGAGTTTTTCAAAATGTTCACTAGCTCCTTTAGGTTGGGTTATAGTAAAAAAAAATGTCTTTTAACCCAATGAAAGCCTTGATTTGAACTTTAAATGATAGGCTCGTGTTAAAAGTTAATAAAAGTTATTTTATTGAAGCAAGTAAAATAAATTCTCATAAATAGATGTATGGCTAGGTTATTATCATGTGTTATGGTGCAAGTTAGATCAAGATTTTATCAATATAAAAAATATTAAGATAATTTTTTAAAATATTAAAATAATAATATATTAAATTTAATTAAATTAATATAGTTTGGTCTGTTAAATCCATAATTCATTAATAATCTAGATATAAATTTAACAAATTAAGCTATAAAATTCAAATTGTTGTTTTTTTTGTTTTTTTATTTTTATTTTTTTTAAGAAATCTCTATTTACTTATCATATATTCACATAAAAAAAACTTGTCATAGATTATTTTTAAAAATTTAGTTATATGATAAAAAAAATATAGTGATGAATTCAAAATCAAACAAATATTGAATAATAAAATAATTTTTTTTAATAAAAACTCCATGCTGAAGGCTAAAATTAAAAAAAAAACCTTTGAGAACCAAAATACTTAAAAATGCACATCTTATATAATGAAAAAAGAAAAAGAGGCTGGATTTTTTGTTCCTGTTTAAAAATTGGTCCTCAAAGTTTCAAATATTTTAAATTAATAAAAATTTATTTTATCTGACTAAATTAAGCGTCAACACATCGTGAAAACCTTTATATCAGATTAGTTTTATTTAGAATTATAGTTATATAATCTTCTTTTGGATTTTTCGTTTTTCTTGTTAACATGTATTAAATAGTTTCAGCTTGAAAATTTCATCCAGTGCTTCTTCGACACTGCAGCGGCTCATTATATCACTCCTGACCAGGCCGGAATGACCAATCCTGAGGCCTGTTTAACAATCAACTTCAGGTTGGAGATGGTAAGGGATTTCGTGTTGCTCTTACTGGTGATGTAGCTATCATTCGTAGGATTTGTGAATCCCTCTTACTAATTCTGAAGTTTTTCAAGGCTATCTCGTGACATTTGAGATAGATAAATTAAACAACTATAATCATCCTATGTTAGGCTGTATTATTAAATTAAACAATTAGTTATATATAAATTATCTAATAACCAAAATTATAGCATCTCTAAGACACAAAACATACTAGTAATTGTAAGTTTTTAACAGAGTAGGTTTCAAGGAAATGGATACGAGAAAAACATCACATGCTTTGGACCATAACCCCACCCACGTCTGATTTTCACACAACAACTCTAAAGCCAAAAGCCTCCAGTGATTGCTAGACTTCAATAAAACAGACATAAATTTCCTCTTCTTCTCGGTGTAATAAAGCCTAGTTTTTGGTTTTCAAAGCTCTACAGTCTACGGCACCCAGAAAAAACAAGACTCTTGCTTTTGCATTTACTCAAAGACCAAAGGATCTTCACACTTGCTGGCTGCTGCCTAGTGTAAGGATTACAGACACCACATATCTCCACATTGGTATGATATTGTTCACTTTGGGCCTAAGTCCTCATGGATTTGCTCTTGGGCTATGCCCAAAAGGCCTCATACCAATGAAGATATTTGTTCATCCTTATATACCCTTGATCCTCCCCATTTCTAACCAATGTGGGACTTTGGTCGTATACCCAACAATCCTTCCCTCGAACAAAGGATCACCGAGCCTCTCCTCAAACGATCATTTATCCATCCACTCTCTCTACCAACCAGAATTTTTCATTCTCTACTTCTCTCTACTTCATCGTGTTGGGGTTAAGACACGTCCATGAAGTACCGACTACCTGACTTTGAGAGTTTTTTTTTTTTTTGCTCTTTGTAGGTCAACTCCTCTTCACCGTGTTGAGATCAGGACACGTCCATGAAGCATCCGGAGCACACCGCCTATCCAATAGAGCTGATCCATGGATTACATCGTGATTTAATTAGGGTCCACCACCTTTTGTTCGACATTTCGAGAATTCATCCATCATGGCTAACTCCGGGGTATGGCTCTGATACCACTTGTAAGGATTACAGACACCACATATCTCCACATTGGTATGATATTGTCCACTTTGGGCCTAAAGCCCTCATGGATTTGCTCTTGGGCTATACCCAAAAGGCCTCATACCAATGGAGATATTTGTCCATCCTTATATACCCTTGATCCTCCTCATTTCTAACCAATGTGGGACTTTGGTCGTATACCCAACACCCAAGATACTGAATTACTTGAATCCAACTTTCTTGTACGTTGAACGTATGGAATTCGATGCTTTGAGCATGAGTTGTTGGTCTAATTTGGAAATTCAAGCTAAGAGTTCGAATAAGAGGACGAATATTTTCTCTGGGAAATTTACAAGGGGTTCGGAGGAGAGCTTGTCCGATTTTTCATTTTTCTACTTAGGTTTTAAGATTGCAAGATTTATTTTTACATCCATGTGTACATTAAGGTTAATTTTGGTTAGTATTCCATCATCACCGATAAGATAAATACTGCAGGGACAAAAAATATTTGGTTATCGGCGGGGTGCCAGCCTGCAAAAACCAAATATTCTTTTTCTTGAATAATTATAAATTTTAATTTTTGCCGTCTAATTTTGTTTTTTCTTTTAATTTGACCCACTCAGACTAATGTCCTGGCTGCGTCTCTTAGTTGTTAGAATAAATACGAATATAAAAATAAATTTATATAATTGAATTTCTATCTTATTTCAATTATTTTTATTCTTATTGTCTCGAGACAATAGCTAAAAGATATTCCATGTATTGAATTGTCTAATCATATTGCATCAACCGGTCTCTATTCTAAATTTTATCTTAAATTAGATTTACTTCTCAAATTTGACAAACCATTGATGTATTTTCTGATAAGGAGAATAAAATTGGATCAAGTTGGAGTTCAGACTTCACATTTCTAATAAGGCAAATACACATTGGCTTTTTCTCGATCCTAACAAAGCAAAGCTGTCTGCATTTCTTTATTCTTCGATAAATGCTCAACGAAGACTGCTGCTTTGATCGAGTAAGTGAAACCGAATTGCAATCCGGCTTCGAAGAACCAAATAATTATAAATGTCCGGCTTATAGAACAAAAAGTTTTTGCCCTTAATTAAGGTTTAGGTAACCAATCCTTGTACATTTATTATTCCATGGAAACCATCTGTGATCTGTCATCAAAACCTACTAATCTCGTTTAAATGCACCAGTAAAATGGATGGATGCCGTTAATTACCCCTTGCTTGTATTATTTTGATATATACATGCTTCAAGTTCAACTGCAATCAACACAAGCATTAACAATATTTAGTAGCTTCTACCTCGGCCAAATTTAAGTTATTGCATACTATAAAATTGGATTCCAAGAAAAGCAACAACTGCAGGTGAACAACTGCTGGTAGAAGGTATGACCGAGTGAAAGCTAAGTATTTGGAGACCACTGTGCTGACGAAGCAACATGTTCTTTTTTTATTTAATAATCATCAAGAGTATATTAAAAAGGATGTAAAATTAATAATAAAAATAAAAATATATTATTAAATTTTAAAAAATCTATATGCTAGTAGTTCAGCCCTTCACACGCACAGAATATGAGAGATTAATAGCAGCTTCTGTCCCCCATTATGGAGCTCTTTTACAATGGTATTCTCTACAAAAAAGAACTGAAATATTATTATTTGTGTATGTGTAACTGCGTGCTAAGCATGTTATAATGAATATTTTTGTCACATATTACAAGCATTTGCTTCATATAGCTGCTACAGCACTTCCACTTATTCAGCATGCTATCATGAATATTTTTGTCAGTATTCTATGAAATTCGGAAACATGCATGCTTGTCATGAATACTTCTGTCGAACTCTCGTCTATGAACCTCTAAAATCAAAATGACCACCAAGTAGCTAGGCAGTCTATAAAAAGAAAAAAAGTAATGGCATCTTGATTGCCTGAACTCTCTTACCAACAGTCTACAATGCGTAAACTGTGGCTGAAATCCTTGACAATCCAAGACTGGATTTACCCCAAAGCTGTGCAGAACCATCCTCTGAACCAGTTATGATTTGAAATGCAAAGAAGATAAAAGAAATAAATAAAGATAGGTATCACACACTGATTCTTCACCCCAAAATACAGTAGCCAGTGTCATTGTCTGGCACAGCTGATTGAACTACGATCAAACCTGTCGAGACTTGATAGGGTCAAAAACAAAGAATTTTTTTTATAAAAAAAAAACTATAACAACATTGTTTTAGAAAATAAAAATGATAGAACAAGCTATATCAACATTATTTTATGAAATTTCAATAGGGTTGGATTAAGAATCAGATTTTATGTATTGATCATGAAATCATAATTTGGTTTTCATTGAAATTGAGAAACCACTTTGTGTGAGAAAAAAAGTGATTAATGGAGTGTATAATGTGTTTTAGGAACCAAGCTATTTGAGTATCAACTATTCAAATAAATAGAAGGGGAGAATCAGAGGCGTCTTATAGAAAAGGTCCGTACTGTTACTATACAAGGAATTTGTAGGGAAAGGAGTATGTTCAGCATTTGTATGTTGATTTCTGTTCAATGTTTTCTTCCTTTCATCTGTTTCTTTAGCTTGGTCCAAATCATAAGTTGGTTGCATATGCTTAAGACACAAAAGATGATGAAATTTATACTTCTCATGTCATTGATGCACATACTGGAGCTCCTACAGGGTAGCCTCTGACAAGTGTAACATCTTATGTTGAGGGGGCCAACAATGACATTTTGGTTTATATAACAATGGATGAGATCCTTCGGCCTGATAAGGTACTTGTTTTTTATTTCAATTTATGCATAGGATTGATTGCTTCAACTCAGAGAGCTGAATAACTTTCTTCTAACTTCTTGAGTTTTCTCCTTGTGTTAGACTTGGAGCTTTTATATTCAGGTCTTGGGGGGATTTGAAGCATCCGAATATGCCTACTGAAAGGAAATGGGTAACTGCTTCTGATGGAGCTTGGGTCCCTGTACCAATAGTCTATAGGAAGAATCTTGTGAAGCTTGATGGATCTGATCCGCTGCTGCTTAATGGCTATGGTTCATATAAGGTAATATAAAAGAAGTTAGTTATTGGCACTTACCTTATGTCTAAGTTGTTTTACCTTAAGAAGATTAAGGTTTTCAGTGGACATTATTGTGAGGTTACACAGCTCATTAACCCATTCTTGGGTCATTTATATAGTGTGCGTAGTTTTTAATTCAAGATATAATCAAATATGACATGTATATTTATTAATAGTCTTCTGCATTGTGATTTAGGAATGGTTGTTGATGAGGTGTGTTCATATTCACAGTATGATTTCTAGTGGGTTTTGTTCCGTAAAAGATACTTTATAATGAGGGAGGTGTTTTGGGTGTCATATAAACAACCAAAGCTCTCATTTCTTAACCTAAATGTGATAATGGTCTTATCAGAATCCCAGAGGAGGGGTTTGGATAGAGCACATGACTTGTTTTTATAGACGACGCCAACTAATGAGGTGTATTCACATCAACAACATAGTAAGCCTACCATGAAATATTTATAGGAAATTTTGACGGGTGATATTCTGATATTTATCTATTGAAGATTAAGTACACTAACAATATATTTAAAGAAGTTCGATAAACTGTTTATATCCACCAGAGAAGCCATTGCATTATATATGAAGAGAACAGTATTTACAATAATAGAGGAGAAAGAATCATTCACTCTTTAGCAACTCTCAACCTTAATCTATTTTTTTATTTTCAATGCTGCAATAGTTGCTACTGTTGACTGCCCTTGACAGTCGACTCTCTTCTATATTTTTCATATATGTGGCTACACTCTTACTCTTTCTTCTTATTGCTTGCTTTGGGTATCTATTTATAGGCTTCAATGGCAGCTCCTCTTACTCATTTTTCAACAATAGTGGCCACCAGTTTATTTTTAACAATAATGACTGAAAATCTTTGATATTTAATAGTTTGCACATGGTTGATGCAGTTTCAGCTGCAATATTTGTTAATAGTTGATATGGTTTCTTTTGATATTAGAAGTTACCATTAACAACCTATCATTAAGTCTTTGACAATAACAATAGGTTGCCATTGTTAATAAGTAGTACAATACATTAATATTTATTACACATTAATAACAACAATTCTAATAATATTGTCTAGTTAATTTTATTTCTTAAAAAAAGTCTTACAATAAGAATGATGTTCTTAATAGTATATAAACAACCCAGACCCTAGTCTCTAGTCTCTCCTAATTGATGTGCATTAAGATAGAATCATGTTTATATATATATATATATATATTATTTACGTGGGGGTGTCCGGGCCAGCTTACGCGCACCACGACTAATCCACACGGCCCACTGAACATCCTGCAAGCCCAGTGAACAGGTAAGGCACCGCGGGAGTGACAAGCGTGCATGGTAAGACTCGAACCTAGATGCGAAGGAAGGGAACAAGCCCCTCCAATGAACATCATGTTTTTATATTTGCTCACATTCGTGGAGGTGGGAAAGGTAGCGGTACGAGAATGGAAAGTTCTTCAAGAAAAAAAATACTTGCACAGATTTTACTATTTGTGCTTGTTAATATTGAAGAGAAAACAAATTTTGCTTGGTGAAGATACAGTAAAACACTCATTTTATTGAATTTCAATATGTTTATTTATACAATAAAAAAATAAAATTATAAGTTATTCTTCAAGCATATCTTGTTTTATGTTACACAGAACAAAAATAACCATTAGAATAGCAATAGAAAACAAACTCTGGTACTATAAACAAACCCAAATTCTGCTTAGATTTTATTTTACTTTAAGAGTCATTCTTGGTCAACAGTGCTGCATATTCAATAGAACAGAGGTTCTCTCCAAAGGAAAAACTGTGCATTGAAGGAAGAAGTGCAGGAGGGTTGCTTATTGGCTCTATCCTTAATACGAGGCCTGATTTGTTTAAAGTTGCTTTTGCTGGAGTACCTTTTATAGATGCTTTGACTACAATGATTGATACAACCATCCCTCTTACAACTTCAGAGTGGGAGGTAAGCCTTGTTTTCCTTGTAAAGATATGAAATTTGAACTGTATCCGCCTTCAAATCTGGCTTTCAGAGGGGCAAATTTTTACGGAACGTGGCTTTCACTTCTTTGCTTACTGTGGGGTACATTAATGGGTTTGCCTGCTCCAAGTATATTATGTGTCATGGCTTGATGCTACTTGCTTATCACTTTCTGTTTACTGTAGGAATGGGGAGATCCTAGGAAGGAGGTGTTCTACCACTACATAAAGTCATATTCCCCACCAAATACCATGCCGACAAAGGCGTTCGTAGAATTTTTTTAGTCGTGCCATAACAACTTGACGGTAGTGGTTCGTGGAAGATGCTGCCAACAGCCATCAATCAATTAGGGAGGAAGGGACCCTCATGCAACTATGCTCTATATCTCATCATTCCAAACACACTTTGTTTTATCTTTTAATATTTCACACCATACTTTTCTCTCTCTTGTGCTTAAAATTTTTTCTTTGATCCCCCCCACCCCCCAAAAAAAAACAGAGAGAGAGAGAGAGACAATATGGCAGCAGAGCTTCTCCTTACGTTTGCCTTGGGTGAGTTTCATTACTGCTGAAGGGATCAGACTTGCTTGGGGATTGGAGGGCTAGCTGCAAAAGCTCAACCAGTCCTTGACCATGATCAAAGATGTGCTCCAAGACGCAGCCAGAAGGGCAGTAACAGACGAGTCTGTGGAGCGTTGGCTGCAGACCTACAGGTTGTAGCTTATGATGCTGAAGATGTTTTAGACGAGTTTGCGTACGAGATTCTCCAAAAAAAACAAAAGAAGGGAAAGGTACGTGATTGCTTTTCACTCTACAATCCTGTTGCATTCCGTTTGATTATGGGTCAAAAAGTTAAGAAGATCAATGAAGCCCTAGATGAAATCCGGAAAGATGCAACCGGATTTGGGCTTGGATTGACATCTCTACCTGTAGATAGAGCTCAAGTAGTTAGCTGGGACCCAGATCGAGAGACCCATTCATTCCTTGATAGCTCAGAAGTTGTAGGTGTTAGGTTGGTTGCCATTAATGTGCAACAACCATTTGGTATTGCACCAAACATGTGCATTCATACAAGATGTCAAACGTTGGCAGCCACCATTGTTGAAGAAGAGTTGGAGTTGGCAGCCACCTTTGTTGAAGAAAAGCCTCCATGAATGCCTATAAATAGAGGCATATGTTAGAGAGAGCAAAATGAGAGAAGAGAATTGTGAGAATGTGAAGAGAGTAGAGAGGAAGAGAGAGCTGCAATGGCAGCAGAGAGAGGGTTGGGAGTAGAGTAGAATGAAGTTATCATTCTCCTCCATGTATTTGTTTTGTATTCTTTCTCTATCTCTAAATATATTGACTTCTCCCGTGGATGTAGGCGGTTTTGCCGAACCACGTTAAATATTGTGTCAGTGTGCTTGGCCTCCTATGAGCAAGTATCAGAACATCACCGGTCGGATTCCCCAACAATTGGTATCAGAGCACATGGTTTTAACGTGATGTTTGATTTTGCTCAAAAATGAAAGTTGTCAAAATTGTGTTTTGACCATACCATTGTGTAGAGGAGGAAGAGACGAAGCCACTGGTGAAAACCGCGTCGAAATCGGACGTCGGAAACCGCCGCACGCGCCGGCGGGGTTGGCTGTCCACGTTATCAGCCACGTCAGCAGTTCTGCACAGTCAGCAGGCACGTCACTTGACATATCAGCACTTTGACAAGTCAAACCGTCATGTCATCAGACACGTCATCGGCCACGTCAATCATGCCACGTCAGCACCAGTCAGCGCCACGTCATCGTTGTGGGTCCCGCGACCATGTCACCATCACCAAGCCGAGCCGAGCCGAGGGACAGGATTCTGTGTGACGGAGTCTACGTGCAACCGGATCTGAGATTGAATCTGGACCACTCATCAGGCGAAAATTGTTTTGATGAGATCTTAGCCGTCTGAAGTGCGATTTGGACGATTTCAGACTTGTTTCTAGCTAATTTGATCATTCCGGATGCAATGGTACAGTCTGATTGTTAAGATTGAGATCAGAAATGGCAGTGATGAATTATTAAAGAGAGATTGCCTGATCAGGAGGCATATGATGGTCATCATGGTGGTCGATGGAGCTGAAGAAGAAGAAATCACACATGTTTGCCCAATTACATGTGGTGAACTATTATGTGAGGAATTTTAATTGCCTTGAGGGAAGGCAAAATTGGGACACTCTGGACACCCGATCATGTGGACAATTTGAGGTGGAGAGTGAAATTTGATTAAGACCAATCTTGACGAATTTGAGCATTGATAGTCTCACCAGATGTTGAGAAATCAGGTATAAAATAAGGATACCCCAGATCACTTGTAAAGAAATGCCGCGACAAGGCTAGCAAATGGTTGTATATACGGAAAGACAGTACGATGGATAGATATGGCCTAAGAAGTTCTGTCTAGGAGATTGGGTTTTAAGCGGGACCGTTGTGACCCCTCCAATCTTTCCTGGGAACTTGCTTAGTGGAAGGATTATCCATACGGTACTATTTTCGTATATGTGACAGTTTGTTATGAAACTGTTGAAGACTAGCAGGATGACGGCACAAAGGAACAGTTGGGTTCCGTATGATCAAGGATCTGATGGAGTGATGATTTCTCCAAGAAAGTTAGATTCGGTGACTGTAATTTCTCGAGGGGAGAATTGATGAAGACCCTGATAATGGAAGAGAAATACAGCAAAAGGATAAAGATTGACACCCTATTTTGACTTGGATAGATGTTGTGACAGGATGAGCTGCTGTCAAACATAAGCAAGGAATAGGGAGAAATCTGGAGAACCAAAATTGCACGAGAGCACACGAAGATTGTGTAGGAGTACCCGGAGGATCCAACGAGGTACTGTAATGAGACAGTAGGTGCAAGAAATAGAAGAGTTCCCAGATGAAGCTCAGAGCAGAGACTGTATGAAAAAGTTGTACAACAAGAAGTCTCTTGTGCTCTTGATAAAGACAACAAGCGAGGACCTTTCCAATACATGCAAGGATGAAAGGATCAGCTGTTGTAGAAGCACCTAATTGAGGGGGTGCAAACGCCTGTGATAAAAGGCGACCGCCTATGATGAAAGGCGAAGACACCAAAGGGAGTTGGTGTGGGTGGAGCTGTTAAGTAGAAAGGTGTAGAAGCTCCAAACATAGAAATTGAGGTGGAGGATTGCGAGGAGTATACCGCAACTTTCTCTTTCTATGTAATTAGTGGCAGTGATCTCTCCCATAGTCCACATGGTGGTAGAGAATTTATAGAGCCACTTTGAAGCATCTCAACTAAAGGAGGATGCGACCGCCTATGAAAGGCGAAGACACCTTAAAGAGAAGGTGTGGAGGCTATTAGATGAGCTCATGATTAGACCGCCACATGTCGACGAGCGGAGACACCTCAGGAGAAGGTGTGAGGGCTATGGAAGGAGCCCATTTCAGAACGCCCCAGAGCCAATGTGATGGCTAGGTATGAGTGGACAGATGGATANNGATCAACCTTTTATGGGCTGCCCCCATGGTTAAAGGTGGAAAGCTACCTGGACTCTTGAGACTAAGAGTGGGAGACTCATGAAGAGGACGTGGTTCCTAGGGTGGAACAGAGGGCAGACGCAACTCCTGGATGAGTAAACTCTTAGAAGAGTGGTGAGCTTGTGATCATATTGAGATACTCAAATAATGACTGTCGCACTTGAAATATCCGTTTGAGGGGGTGTTGTAAGCCTTGATGTGAGGCTTGATGAATCATTCCGGACCGAGCACGCTCGAAGGGGAATGTTGTTCAAGAGACAGGCGTTAACACTATTCAGATGTGATGTGGCAGACCATCTGGTTATAGTGATCCTTTTGTGTGAGAAAAGGTGTGCTTAGGTTACTCTGATGATTGAAAGGTTTGGTGAGTACCTATAAACTTGGCCAAAGATGCTCTCAAAATGGAAAGCTTGGAAGAGCTGCAAGATGCAAGCTTGTGTTGAAGAAGAAAGAGGACAGTTGCCCTACATGAATGGCAAAGGGGGTGATTGTTAGGTTGGTTGCCATTAATGTGCAACAACCATTTGGTATTGCACCAAACATGTGCATTCATACAAGATGTCAAACGTTGGCAGCCACCATTGTTGAAGAAGAGTTGGAGTTGGCAGCCACCTTTGTTGAAGAAAAGCCTTCATGAATGTCTATAAATAGAGGCATATGTTAGAGAGAGCAAAATGAGAGAAGAGAATTGTGAGAATGTGAAGAGAGTAGAGAGGAAGAGAGAGCTGCAATGGCAACAAAGAGAGGGTTGGGAGTAGAGTAGAATGAAGTTATCATTCTCCTCCATGTTTTTGTTTTGTATTCTTTCTCTATCTCTAAATATATTGACTTCTCCCGTGAATGTAGGCGGTTTTGCCGAACCACGTTAAATATTGTGTCAATGTGCTTGGCCTCTTATAAGCAAGTATCAGAACATCACCGGTCGGATTCCCCAACAGTAGGAAGGGAGGATGATGTCTCTAAAGTTAGGGAATTGCTGACTAGCTTGACCAAACACCAACATCTCCTTTCGGTTGTCCCTATCGTGGGGATGGCTGGCCTTGGAAAGACTACTGTAGCAAAAATGTTAGTGAAGTTGTGCGGGAGAAAAAACACTTTGATTTAACAATCTGGGTTTGTGTTTCTAATGATTTTAGGAAAGGGAGGATTTTAGGAGAGATGTTGCAAGATGTTGATGGAACTAGGTTGAGCAATCTAAATGCAATTATGAAAAAACTTAAGGAAAAGCTGGAAAATAAGACATTTTTTCTTGTTCTGGACGACGTGTGGAATGAAGACCATGGTAAGTGGGATGATTTGAAGGAGCAACGGTTAAAAATTAACAGCAAGAATGGGAATGCTGTTGTTGTTACAACCCGCAGTAAGAAAGTAGCAGGCATGATGGAGACTTCTCCTGGGATTCAGCACGAGCCAAGGAGACTATCAGCTGATCAATATTAGTCCATTATCAAGCAAAAGGTGAGCAGGGGTGGACAAGAAACAATACCTTCAGACTTGGAGTCTATTGGAAAAGAGATTGCAAAGAAATGTGGAGGGATTCCATTACTTGCTAAAGTTTTGGGAGGAACACTGCGCCAAAAGGAGACGCAGGAATGGAAGTCAAATCTAAACAGTAGAATTTGGGATTCTCTGGATGGAGATAAGGCTTTGCGCGTATTGAGATTAAGTTTTGATTACCTGTCATCGCCAACACTGAAAAAATGTTTTGCATACTGTTCCATTTTCCCTAAAGATTTTGAAATTGAAAGGGAAGAGCTGGTTCAACTTTGGATGGCTGAAGGTTTTCTCAGGGCATCAAATGGGAGGATGGAAGACGAAGGCAACAAGTATTTCAATGACTTGCTTGCAAATTCCTTTTTCCAAGATGTTGACAGGAATGAGTGTGAGATCGTAACAAGCTGCAAGATGCATGATCTGGTGCATGATCTTGCATTGCAGGTCTCAAAATCAGAAGTGTTAAATCTGGAGGAGGATTCGGCTGATGATGGTGCATCTCATATTCGTCATCTAAATCTCATATCTCGTGGGGATGATGAGGCAGCATTAACAGCGGTTGATGCTAGAAAATTGCGCAGTGTTTTCTCAATGGTTGATGTATTCAATCGGTCTTGGAAATTCAAAAGCTTGAGAACTCTCAAATTGCACGGTCTAATGTCAAAGAGTTACCCGATTCAATTTGGAAGCTGAGACATTTGAGATATCTTGATGTCTCACGTACCAGTATCAGAGCATTGCCGGAATCCATCACCAAGCTATACCATTTGGAAACATTAAGATTCACTGATTGCAAGTCACTAGAAAAGCTTCCCAAGAAGATAAGGAATTTAGTGAGCTTGAGACATCTTCATTTTGATGATCTAGAGCTAGTGCCAGATGAGGTGAGACTGTTAACACGTCTTCAAACTCTGCCTTTATTTGCTGTGGGTCCAGATCATATGGTTGAAGAGCTGGGATGTTTGAATGAACTAAGAGGAGAATTGCAGATATGCAAGCTTGAGCAAGTGAGAGACAAGGAAGAAGCTGAGAAGGCAAAACTGCGTGAAAAAAGAATGAACAAATTGGTGTTTGAATGGAGTGATGATGAAGGTAACAGCGGTGTCAATAACGAGGATGTGCTGGAAGGCCTACAGCCTCACCCAAACATAAGAAGCTTGACAATTGAGGGTTATGGAGGTGAAAATTTCTCATCATGGATATTGCAACTCAATAATCTGACGGTGCTGAGATTGAATGGCTGCAGCAAGTTGAGGCAACTCCCAACACTTGGATGTCTTCCTCGCCTTTAGATTCTAGAGATGAGTGGAATGCCTAATGTGAAATGTATAGGCAATGAGTTCTATAGCAGCAGCGGTGACAGCGCAGCAGTACTGTTTTCAGCACTGAAAAAGCTCACTTTGTGGGATATGGATGGTCTTGAAGAATGGATGGTACCAGGTGGAGTAGTTGTTGCAGTATTTCCTTGTCTTGAAGAGTTGAGCATCAAGGTTGAACTGCCGTGAGTTGATCTTAATTCCTGGTGATTTCCGAGAATTGAAATATTCTTTGAAGGGATGAAATCAAATACAAATATGATATCAAATAAGTTTAAATAAACATGGATGAATAATAATTAATCCGATCCTTGACAATTAGTGTTCAGGGTGACGATGGCATCGGATGCGCAGATCTCTAGCTCTCTTCTCTGCCAGACCTAGCAGACTTTTCCGTTTCCACATCTATTTTCTATCCTTTTGATGTCGTTCTCGAAGACCGAAGATTTACTACCATTGCTATTCTCTGTTATTTTCGTTTCCTTTTCCTGAACACAATTCCTTCAAGCCTTCCGGGCACATGATGGCGTCGGTTTAACGTTCCATGGAATGTTGTCAATATGATCGATAAATTTAGTTGATGCTGCAAATCAAGTTCAGAATATGGTGAAATATATAAGATGAAAGCCATGGTGTTATGCATGCTTGATTTATATATGGCTAGGAAGTTGGCTGAAAAATAAAATGTCCTTTTCATGGATAAAAGGGTACAGAGTCTACTTTAGTTCTTCTGGGACGAGCCATCAAAATCACGATGTTAACTGGTAATTTTTTGTCCCATTTGAGAAATATAATTGAGGGCCGCCTTGAACAAGTAGTGAATGTATGACTTCGTACTCCACTAGTACTAAAACATATGACAAATCTCCTCATCACATTGATTGAAAAAGTTGAAAATCCAACCATTTAATTGGTCAAGTGGTAAGAATCAAGGAATTTATTCTTTCTGTGGTATCAGGTTCGAGTTCTTGGTTGCTTATATAATGGCCACTGGAGACTTACATAGTCGTTAACTTCAAGACCCGTGAAATTAGTCGTGGTGCACGAAAACTGACCCAGACATCCACATTAATAAAAAAAATAGAAAATTCTATAAAGCAACTGGCCGGCCATTAGAATACTTTTTAACTCTAAATATATGTTTATATAAAGAAAGACTTTGCAGAAGACTGTTGTACGTAAGATTAGGAAATGCAATTAAATATATATGTTTGTTTTTTTTCTTCTTAAATCATGTCCTTAACAACTTGCTGCATCAAAAAGCAAGAAAGAAAGACTTGGAAGAAGACTTATAAATTATTATTTTTTTTTTACAATTGTAATTAAAATTAAAAAACTAGTTAAGGTTGTTTTTTATGGATTGGACGTATATAGATAATGCATGTATGTTTTGAATGATCCAAGCATGTTTTTTTTCAGTTGTATCTTAATGGAAAGAAAGAAAATGAACCTCGGAATTCCAACTTACATATAAAAAGTGACCATTGCATGAAGAAAGACACTACTTTTAAAGGTTACCTTTGGAAATAGGATATGAAATTCAAGGGGTAGAAAGGGTTTCTTTTGCCTGAGATTTGGTCCGTGGCAAATCTCAGGCAGAAGAAAGTTACATCAAAGAATAAAGAGAGGAGCACCAAATTAATGACAATTGAATGGCAATCACTGTATTGTTTATCAAATGACATCGTTCTATATATCTTCGTGGAGAAATTTTGGATCTGCAGAGATTTGAGAGATCTTACCTTTCTCTCTGAAGACATTGTAGCATGGGATGCACTGAAAACGACGGTTTTAGGATTTACCGCAACATGAAAAGCATCTAGAGGGACACGAGTTCTTAAGCCGCATATTTTCTGATAGCATTTTAAAAAAAAATTAAAATATTTTTGGCAACGAGTTTTTAATTAAGTCAGTACATACTCTAAGAATATGATGGATTATGTTATTTCTAATTTAGTTTCAGCTAAAACATTTCATCTACATAATAATGTTGACCTCAACCCAACTTTAAGGGCAGAAAGTTTGAGAAATCAAACTTATTGCTTGGATGGTGAAGATTTTTTCCGAGGATAAATCTAATTTGACCTGTTAATTACCGTTCGCTTACAGTTGATGATTCAAGAATGTCTCAAAATGAAGTTCAGATGCCACTTTTTGATGTCTAGTTGAATCATTTTGATTAAGATCCACAGAAAGTTGGGACTTTCTCGAGATTTTCACAGAAGATTGCCTGCTAAAACAGATAGCATTTGTACGGGGAAAAACAAATTCTAATTTGCTGAGAATGATATAGCCAGTTTGATTCTAATAGTAATTTTATTCAAGTCTAAATTGCAGTGTTGCCGTGATCTGAGCAAGGCATTACCCACTCTCTATTAAGTTTTTCTCCACTGATGTAAGATTTGCGAGCACAAGACGAAAATAGCAACTTAATTAGTTGTAGCAAATTCAACAGCCTCTGCAAATTCATTCCAACTTCAAAGTCGATTTTAATTCATCCAAAAAGTTTTAGCAACCTCAACAAGTCTTGAAAACTAAACTGTAATTCCAGGTCTTTATTTCTTTTCTGGATCCTTTGATGGATGTCACCATCATTAATAGACTCCCTCTCTACAAGTCTTCATCTCTCTTTTATATTATAATATCAACCATTATATGCAGGGATATAAATGATCCAAAAATCATGTCAATTTCCTGCTTTACACCATGGATCTGATGAGTACCCAGGTAGAGCAGAAATCAGCGAAAAAGAATCGGCAGCAGCAGAAATTCCTGGCAGCAGAGTGTGTGCAGCTGCTATAAGTCGGCAACCAGAGGGAGTTTTCCAGTGATAAATGGACAGAAAGAAAGAAGAAGAATTCTACAAGTAACAGGAGAAGAGAAGTCCATAAATAAGAGACTTTATATGGGGGCAGAGATAGCCTTGATTTCAGCAACCCAACCTGGCAGAACTAGATCTTTGAGTTAAGGTGCTGATATTGCAGGCAGACACTAAATAGAACAGCAACAAAAATAAAAAAATAAAAATAAATCTAGACTACAGCCTTACAAGTTCAAAGTGCACACAAATAACGATGGGAAGACGTTCATCTATCCATGACAGAATTAAATCTAGACTAGAGAATGAGCTATTTGTCGATCATAATAAATCATAGGCTGGTCAGGATGCAGAATAAGTCAACAATAAAATTCTATCGCTTCCAGGAAAGTAACTCAGAATAATTAATTTTTTAAAATAATATATAACGATGTAGTACGATTAGATCGATTGTTTCTAGGTGTTATCTCTCCCTCCTGTGTTATGATATACGTATTGCTTAGTTTCATGAAAATATGTAGTAAATACAAACTCTGGTAAAAGAAAAATAAATTCTTTATTATTTTGTATAGTTTTTTGGGGAAAAAAAAAGGGGGGGAAACAATTTAGCTGCATTGATATTATTACAATAATTATAAAAAAAAAAAAGTTTCAAGCTTTAAATTCATTTATATAAACCAACAATTCAGAAAAGAAAATGCTAATTAAGAGTTCAAACTAAATTCACGTGATGAGAAATCAAGTTTTGCTATGAAATGTAGAACATTATCTAACATTAAAGGAATAGTATTTTTCTATTCAAGTTTGGACTATTTTTTTTAAATTTAAAAAAATATTGAGAATGAAGATTTTTTTAATATATCATTAACTTCAATAAACAATTTAATTTTAAAACTTATCAATTTGATTTCTCATTTAACATAAATTTTAAATTAAATTTATAAAAGTTAATTTAAAATGAATATAATTTAATTTAAAATGAATTATTTAATTTAATATATCCAAAAATAACTTGGATAATTAATAAAAATATAATATAACTTTCATAAAAACTTTATAAATGAAACCATGGTGTTATGTATGAATGATTGATATCTTAGTAAGAAGTTAGCTAAAAATGTACGCATCCTTTTTATGAATACAATGAGTTAATAAAGATTCGGTAGAAGAGTGTAAGATTAGGAAATGCAATTAAATATTTTTTTTTTATATCATGTTTTTTAAAAATATTTATTTTTCTAGATTTCTTGCTTTATTTTGGTATTTTGATGTGAGTTTATCAATTAATTACTTAGTTTATTTTCTTTTTAAGATTTTCTAGTTTAATATAGATAATGTATCTTCTAGCTATTTCAAAGATAAAATGTCATCTAGGACTTGTTTGTTTGGCAGAAAATGATTTTTTAAAAATTATTTTTTGAATATTTCTATATTTATTTGTTATTAAAAAAATTAATCAACGAAAAACACTTTTCAATCAAAAGAAAATTTAGCTTGGTTTCCAGAAACGTGTTTTCTTTTTATTTTGGATGGAAAATACTTTCTGGAAGTTGTAAAAAATTTAAAAATATTATATTATTTGCTGATTATATCAAAATAATTTGGTTTTCAAACATTTGATTGCTATATATATATATATATTGTTTTGAATATTTTTTTAAAATTTCATCCCTTATAATTTGATTTTTATATTAACTTTGGTAGTCATTTTTATAATTGTTATTAACTTTTTTCTTATTATTTTTTGATTGAAATTTTTTATTTATCAAATTTAGTTTTTATTCGTTTAATGGTTACTTATTTTAAATAATTTATAAAATGATTATTATTATTATTTTAATTTCTTCATCTTTCAATTTTTTTATTTGTTAGATTTGATCTCTATTATTTTAATTATTATTTATTTTATTTGATATAATTTATAAAATTATATTTTTTCAATTTCATTCTCATTCAACTTTTTAATTTATAAGATTTGTTTCTTATTATTTTAATAAACTTGAAAAAAATAAAACATTAATAATTTATTTTCCAGTTTATTTTCCATAACATAACTGAAAATATTTTTCAATTTATTTTTTATTACATTACTAAATATCAAAAAATAAATCACTTTTTTAAAATTTATTTAAAAAAATTATTTTCCAGCAAATAAATAAAATTTTTAATGTAAAAAAAAATTGTAAAGATATTCCACATGTGAAACCAAAACAGGATAAGAAATGTACAGGTAAGTATTTCCGGTTGTTAATTTTCAGTATCTTGATTCCAGATTTTTTATGAATTGAGATAATTGCAATTAACTGTTTAAAATAAAAGTAATTAGTAAAATTATAATTAATATTATTATATTAAAATTGATGAAAATAAATTTTTTATTCACATCATATACTTTATATATTTGTATTATATAAGAGAATTTTTTAATAATAAAATCTATTATAAAATAATTCATAAATGTTATTATATAATATAATATTATACTGGGTAATATAAGATATCTGGTGAATTGGGATCCTACCCTAAATCTCTATTATTTTCTTCACCGTAGAAATAAAATTCCTAGAAAGCAACTGACCGGCCAACCGCTTACTTTCATCACAATACGTTAACTCACACACACACAAAATTAACTGTGATTAATGTCAAATTCAGTAATTATTTTAGTTTTCTAATGATGTTCATGAATATTCACTGTTTAGCCAGAAAAAAAATTACATCACAGGACTTAGTCATGATGAAAAAGGCTTATTTCTTTTCATTACATCTGAATTCTAATCCTGTATATTTATTATTTATGATACCTTACTTATTTATTAAATTTGTAAGGTATTTAATGGATTGTTGGAAGCTGTCAAATACCCCCACATGAATAAAAAACTTTGCAGAAAGCAACACTCTGTTCTAAAGACAGCAAAAAGAAATAATTAACATGGTCAGGCACATCAGGGTGCAGTGCTACCTATGTATTCGCACAACACTCGAAGAAAAGTCCATTGGCAAAGAGAACCTAGCTAAAAACAGGGGTTGGATCATGTGATTCTGGAAAACGCAGCCACCTTGAGTGTTTTTCTTTATACGAAATCAAATACAAATATGATATCAAATTAGTTCGAATAAACATGGATCAATAATAATTTATCCGATTATTAACAATTAATGTTTAGGGTGACGATGGGGGTGATCACATCCGATGCGCAGATCGCAAGCTCTCTTGTCTGCCATTTTTTTTTGGTCCCATTTGAGAAATATAATTGAGGGCCATGAACAAGTGGTGAATGTATGACTTCATACTGCACTAATACTAAATCATATGACAAATCTCATCACATTGATTGAAAAAGTCGAATCCCAGAAAGCAAGTGGCCGGCCATTAGAATACTTTTTAACTCTAAATATATGTTTACATAAAGAAAGACTCGGCAGAAGACTGTTGTCCGTAAGATTAGAAAATGCAATTAAATATGTTTGTTTTTTTTATTAAAATCATGTCCTTGACGACTCGCTGCATTAAAAAAAAGAAAAAGAAAGAACGCAAGAAAGATTGGAAGAAGACTTATAATTATTCTTTTAATGTCCTTGTCTTGGCTTCACGGTGCCAAGTTTGACCGTCGTGGATGGTGGGAGATGCTGCCAGCTGCCATCAATCAATTAATACAGTGAGGGAGGGACCCTCTGCTCTGAAGTTGAATGTATCTCCCCATCGCAAAACGCGTTTCATTTCGTCTCTATTTCAAAACTTTCAGACCATTTTTATCTCTCTTTAGCTCGATCTTTCTTCTTTGATTTCCCAGAGAAAACAAGAGAATATGGCAGTAGAGCTTCTTCTTACGTTTACCATGGAGGAGACTTTGACAAGGGTCAGTTCCATAGCTGCTGAAGGGATCAGACTTGCATGGGGATTGGAGGGACACCTGCGGAAGCTCAAGCAGTCCTTGATCATGATCAGAGATGTGCTCCAAGATGCAGCAAGAAGGTCAGTCACAGACGATTCTGTGGAGGGTTGGCTGGAGAAACTACAAGATGTAGCTTCCGATGCTGAAGATGTTCTAGACGAGTTTGCTTATGAGATTCTCCGAAAAGACCAGAAGAAGGGAAAGGTACGTGACTGGTTTTCACTCCACAACCCTGTCGCATTCCGTCTGAATATGGGTCAAAAAGTTAAGGAGATCAATGGAGCACTGGATGAAATTCGAAAAGATGCAGCTGTATTTCAATTGACATCTCTACATGTAGATGGAGCTCAAGAAGTTAGCTGGGATCAAGATCGACAGACAGATTCCTTCCTTGACAGCTCAGAAATTGTAGGAAGGGAGGATGATGTTTCTATAGTTATGGATATGCTGACTAGCTTGACCAAACACCAACATGTCCTTTCGGTTGTCCCTATAGTGGGGATGGCTGGCCTTGGAAAGACTACTGTAGCAAAAAAGTTTGTGCTGTAGTGAGGGAGAGAAAACACTTTGATTTAACAATTTGGGTTTGTGTTTCTAAGGATTTTAATCAAGTGAAGATTTTAGGAGCAATGTTGCAAATGATTGACAAAACTACGGGTGGGTTGAACAGTCTTGATGCAATTCTTCAAAACCTTAAGAAAGAGCTGGAAAATAAGACATTTTTTCTTGTTCTTGATGACGTGTGGAATGAAGACCATGGTAAGTGGGATGATTTGAAGGAGCAACTGTTAAAAATTAACAGCAAGAATGGGAATGCTGTTGTTGTTACAACCCGCAGTAAGAAAGTAGCAGGCATGATGGAGACTTCTCCTGGGAGTCAGCACGCGCCAAGGAGACTATCAGCTGATCAATGTTGGTCCATTATCAAGCAAAAGGTGAGCAGGGGTGGACAAGAAACAATACCTTCTGACTTGGAGTCTATTGGAAAAGAGATTGCAAAGAAATGTGGAGGGATTCCATTACTTGCTAAAGTTTTGGGAGGAACACTGCGCCAAAAGGAGACGCAGGAATGGAAGTCAATTCTAAACAGTAGAATTTGGGATTCTCCGGATGGAGATAAGGCTTTGCGCGTATTGAGATTAAGTTTTGATTACCTGTCATCGCCAACACTGAAAAAATGTTTTGCATACTGTTCCATTTTCCCTAAAGATTTTGAAATTGAAAGGGAAGAGCTGGTTCAACTTTGGATGGCTGAAGGTTTTCTCAGGGCATCAAATGGGAGGATGGAAGACGAAGGCAACAAGTATTTCAATGACTTGCTTGCAAATTCCTTTTTCCAAGATGTTGACAGGAATGAGTGTGAGATCGTAACAAGCTGCAAGATGCATGATCTGGTGCATGATCTTGCATTGAAGGTCTCAAAATCAGAAGTGTTAAATCTGGAGGAGGATTCGGCTGATGATGGTGCATCTCATATTCGTCATCTAAATCTCATATCTCGTGGGGATGATGAGGCAGCATTAACAGCGGTTGATGCTAGAAAATTGCGCAGTGTTTTCTCAATGGTTGATGTATTCAATCGGTCTTGGAAATTCAAAAGCTTGAGAACTCTCAAATTGCAACGGTCTAATATCACAGAGTTACCCGATTCAATTTGGAAGCTGAGACATTTGAGATATCTTGATGTCTCACGTACCAGTATCAGAGCATTGCCGGAATCCATCACCAAGCTGTACCATTTGGAAACATTAAGATTCACTGATTGCAAGTCACTAGAAAAGCTTCCCAAGAAAATGAGGAATTTAGTGAGCTTGAGACATCTTCATTTTGATGATCCAAAGCTAGTGCCAGCTGAGGTGAGACTCTTGACACGCCTTCAAACTCTGTCTTTATTTGCTGTGGGTCCAAATCATATGGTTGAAGAGCTGGGATGTTTGAATGAACTAAGAGGAGCGTTGAAGATATGCAAGCTTGAGCAAGTGAGAGACAAGGAAGAAGCTGAGAAGGCAAAACTGCGTGAAAAAATAATGAACAAATTGGTGTTTAAATGGAGTGATGATGAAGGTAACAGCGGTGTCAATAACGAGGATGTGCTGGAAGGCCTGCAGCCTCACCCGGACATAAGAAGCTTGAAAATTGAGGGTTACGGTGGTGAAAATTTGTCATCATGGATATTGCAACTCAATAATATGACGGTGCTGAGATTGAATGGCTGCAGCAAGTTGAGGCAACTCCCAACACTCGGATGTCTTCCTCGCCTTAAGATTCTAGAGATGAGTGGAATGCCTAATGTGAAATGTATAGGCAATGAGTTCTATAGCAGCAGCGGTGACAGCGCAGCAGTACTGTTTCCAGCACTGAAAAAACTCGCTCTATCCAGGATGCATGGTCTTGAAGAATGGATGGTACCAGGTGGAGAAGTTATTGCAGTATTTCCCTGTCTTGAAGAGTTGAGCATTGAGGAGTGTGGAAAGTTGGAAAGCATTCCGATATGTCGTCTTTCATCTCTTGTAGAATTTGAAATTAGAAGATGTGATGAGCTGAGATATTTGTCTGGTGAGTTTCATGGCTTCACGTCTCTTCGAGTTTTAAGAATACAGAGTTGTCCAAAGCTGGCATCCATTCCAAGCGTACAACACTGCACAGCTCTGGTGAAATTGATTATATTTTACTGCCCTGAGTTGATGTCAATTCCTGGTGATTTTCAAGAATTGAAATATTCTTTGAAGGTATTGGCTATTACTACATGTAAATTGGGAGCTCTTCCAAGCGGACTGCAATGTTGCGCATCTCTAGAGGAATTGTGGATAGAGGATTGGAGTGAGCTTATCCATATCAGTATTGATTTGCAAGAATTGTCTTCTCTTCGAAGATTAACCATTCAATCATGTGATAAGCTCATCAGTTTTGATTGGCATGGTTTACGACAATTGCCTTCTCTTGTTTATTTAGGAATCGCCGCGTGTCCCAGTTTGAGTGATATCCCGTGGGATGATTGCTTAGGCGGCCTCATCCAACTGAAGGAATTGAGCATCGGTGGTTTCTCAGAGGAGATGGAGGCTTTTCCTGCAGGAGTTTTAAACTCAATCCAACACCTCAATTTGAGTGGGTCCCTCAAATCCCTAGATATACGGGGATGGGATAAACTGAAGAGTGTACCCCACCAACTTCAACACCTCACTGCCCTCGAGAGATTGGAAATAGCTGATTTCAACAGTGAGGAGTTTGAGGAAGCATTGCCAGAATGGATGGCCAACCTTTCTTCTCTTCAATGTCTTTGGATTTGTAATTGCAAGAATCTCAAGTATATGCCAATTTCAACAGCCATTCAACGCCTCTCCAAACTAAAGGAATTGCGGATATGGGGATGTCCACATCTTAAAGAAAATTGCAGCAAGGAGAATGGCTGTGAGTGGCCCAAGATCTCTCATATCCCCAGAATCAAGATAGAGTGGAGACTTGTACAGGGGGGTTAGGGTTTTTAATTTTTATTATTCCGTTACCTTGTAGGTATGCGGGGAGGGGAGAGAACCAATTAAAGAATTCAAAATAATGAAAGCAGCAGCAGCAACAATAATTAGACTTCATTCTGTTAAAAAGGGGTTATTTGCTCATATCCCAGCATTCTTTAGACATATTAATCAAAAGCAATTATTAGAGATAATGTACAGGTAAGTTGGGGTTTTAATTATTCCGGTACTTTTTTTTTTATTTGTGTCTGGTGTCCGGGTCAGTTTACACGTAACACGACTAATTCACACGGTCCACTGACCAGTGAACAGGTAAGGTACCACGAGGATAACAAACGTGCATAATAAGATTCGAACCCAGCGGAGGAAAGAGACATTTCATTAAGTCAATATGAATATGAATTTAATGATAATTTGTTAAAATTGAAAAATCATAACCATTAAGTAAATAATTTAAGATGTTATTAGACTTTTTACTTTTTTTAAAAAAAAAATACCTAATCATTTCTTGCCTAACCAATAAGATCATTACTCAGATTGCCAACGAATCACTTTTTAGTAGCAAATACAATTAAAGCTAAAAGCACTCTTTAGTTGACCTCATGTTAGCTATAATATATATTGATATTTTTTTTTTTATTAGAGCAAGTTGAAGAAGCTTCTCTGGAATGTGGATCCTCATGTCAACAAACACACTTCTTCTATCTGTAGAATAAACCAAGTGAACAGAGCAAGATAAGAAAACTTGATGGAAATACAGAAACAAACTGCTTCTATATAGAAATAAATAAAATATTATAACGCAAGAATCCAATGTAAAAGGGCTGCAAAATCTTAACAGTTCAACATCTGTTAGTTGCATGCATAAAAATATAAATTTGGTTTAAACCTTCTTGTTGAGCTCAAAGCATAAAATAGTTTTGAAGAAAAAATGCTGCAAATAATGGTTCCAAAAAAGAACTGGAGGAATGAACAACCAAAATCACCAAAATGCACAAAGATACTTGAATTGGCAGATCTTGTAAATTCACTTCACAAAGTATATCGATCACTCCAACGAGAGGGGTTATTGCTTAGGAACAGGGATGGCTAACTGATTAGATCACAATTCACAATTTCAAGAGCTAAGGCTTTACAACTACACTACCCGAAAAATAACCACAAGTATTTCGAGATAAGAAAATTGCAGAACAAATTGATAACATAAAAATGAAGTACCAAAAACTATAAAAAATAAAACGAGATCACTAACAGATATATGCTAATAAGGTTGTATTCATATATATAATGGCTGAAGATCATAATTAAAAATTCTGGAATTATGTTCTTTAGCTGATGAATATATTGTGATCAGTAAGTTTCCTATATCTTCTCTTCTTTCTTTCACAATGGTGGGATTGTATGATGTATAAATTAAGCTCTGGTGGGCTCAACATCAATGGAAAAATCGAAATTACTGGTACTCTGTCTCCCTTCTTTATCTCTTCCTTCATGTTTCTTTCCTTTTGTGTTGGTGGTTTTGGAATTTAAACTAAAAATGGAGGAGAACAGTAGAAGTAAAGAAAATGAACTTGTGCTTTTCCAATTACAACAAACTCTGTCTATCATTGTCTCAGTGCATTTATCTTTTTTTCTTTCGTTTATTTGATACAAAATCATTATAGATCTTTTTTTTATATAATAATTAATTATTATTTCCCATCATGTTGTGCATATATCTTTTTTTCCTTTAACAATCTTTCTGCAGATTTTAGTGAGTCTTTGAATTTGAATACGGTCCACATGTATCCTAAGTGGCATTCAACATATACATAATTTTATGAGTATTTCTTCTCTATAGCTAGCTTCAATTTTTGCACATTATATATCTTTATAGATACCTATTAAGATTATTTCATTTTGTAGCTAAGTAGGCAATTATCCACTTGTCGAGTAGATTAACAGAAACTAAAAAAAAAATATTTTAGAATATTAACCTTCCATACATTTGACACATTTGACGCAGTCCTTGAGAACAAGAAGAATAAAGGCCTCTTAAAAAACCTGAATATAGGGCCGAGATTGCTAACAGAGCACCAACATAAACAGCACCTTGCAAAGTCATAAATCTAGTGATGAATAGGGTGCTGAGCCAGCAAAATGAAATGAAATGTTGGACAAAAAACAAAAAGGGTAAAAGAGTGCAAGCACAATGTATAAGAGAAAACAACTGCAGCACGAAAAAAAAAACACAAAAAAAGGAACTGCTTCCCGTGTAAAAATGGAGGTTGGGAGCATAACAACTGTGTAGAAGCAAACTTAAAAGAAAGATGGTTAAGGATTGAGTAAAGGAGGGGGGTACTTAAAGTAACAGCTATGAAAAGGGTAAAAGAGTGCGAGCACAATGTCTAAGAGAAAACAACTGCAGCACGAAAAAAAAAACACAAAAAAGGAACTGCTTCCGGAGTAAAAATGGAGGTTGGGAGCATAACAACTGTGTAGAAGCAAACTTAAAAGAAAGATGGTCAAGGATTGAGTAAAGGAGGGGGGTACTTAAAGTAACAGCTATGAAAAGGGTAAAAGAGTGCGAGCACAATGTCTAAGAGAGAACAACTGCAGTAGGAAAAAAAAAACACAAAAAAGGAACTGCTTCCGGAGCAAAAATGGAGGTTGGGAGCATAACAACTGTGTAGAAGCAAACTTAGAAGAAAGATGGTCAAGGATTGAGTAAAGGAGGGGGGTACTTAAAGTAACAGCTATGAAAAGGGTAAAAGAGTGCGAGCACAATGTCTAAGAGAAAACAACTGCAGCAGGAAAAAAAACCACACAAAAGGAACTGCTTCCGGAGTAAAAATGGAGGTTGGGAGCATAACAACTATGTAGAAGCAAACTTAAAAGAAAGATGGTTACGGATTGAGTAAAGGAGGGGGGTGCTTAAAGTAACAGCTATGAGAAGCTAAGAACACATAAGTGAAATAAAAAAAGTGAGATGTACCGTCAGATTCTTGAAAGAAGACCAAGAAGCTGACTGAGGAGAGAATGGGCGTGATCCTAGCAGAGTTGACAGCAAAACAGCAAGGCAAGTGATAGATGTTGTTTCACAATAAAAATTAGAAAACAAAGGTAAGGGAAGAGGAAAAAATAGTAGAACAAAAGAAAAGAAAACAACACTATACTAAAGAAAAGTCAGCACAACTATGTTTCAAAAAACCAAATCCTAAACATTTGCAACCAATGAATTCTTTTAACTCCTTTGTGCATCATCCTTTATATAGCCATGGAAGTGTTGAAACATCTAGTGAATCATCTTTAAAGCATAATCAAAATTTTCTAGGAAACCTCATTAGCATTCAAGTAGCCATAATTAAAGTTAAAAAAAAAATTGAATCTTTAAACATGTATCAACAAGCAACATGAAGCTACTTATGAACACAAAAGCAACCAAAGAAGGAAATTTTTTCAGCACCCAGCCAGCCACAACCAAGAGCAACAAACTTGAAGTCTAGAACATCCACAAAGGAACAGCATCATAAAACAACACAAAACAACTCATGAATGCACTAATCTTTAAAGGAAAAAAGAGAGAGCTGAAAAGGACCTCAATGGTTGGCCTTACCAGCACAATAAAACCACATAAGCTCACCCAACAAAGCTGGAAACGCAGGAGAAGAGGCCCCACATAGCAAACAAAATCCAAAACCAAAAAAACCAACGCATAAGATGCCAAATCTTCTGGTTAACCTATCAAAACAATAAAAAAAAAACAAAGAAAAAACACCAAATAGGGATTGCAAGAGCAAAAAATAACCCAAAGCCAAAATGGATGCAGAGCAAATAGATCAAAACAACCGATACAGCCACCGCCCAAAAACATTCAACAAAGATTAGCAAAACCAATTGTCAAAGCCATCCTCACAATTGAAATAAAAAATTAACAATGAACAGATGTTGCCAAGAGAAAAAAGAAAAGAAAAGAAAGAACCGAAGCCAAGAACAGCATAGAGAAAACAACCAAAAAACAAATGCAAGAAAGAAACCGAGAGAGCACACAACCACGCTTTTCAGGGGGGGAAACAACTAACCATCCGTTACCCTCTTAAATAAAAAAATTAGACAACTTGACACGAAGGGAAAGAATCTAATCAGGGCAGCTATGATAGCCAAAGCAAACATGGCAGCCCATCCTAAAAGGAAGTGAAATGGAGTGGTAAAGGGGTGCGGGAAATAAATAAAAAAGCAAATCAAATGAAACTGAAAATAAGGCTCTACCAAACCTGGCTCCATGAAGACCATACCTAGCCACCAACCCACAGAGAAGATGGAATGGCCAGGCCCTAGGAAACCGGTCCCCCATGAATAGGACGCTCAATTAGCAATTCCCCGGACACAAATTATAATCTGAACAACTTGCCAAATTAAAGCGCTTTTTATAGGCAATCATTACAGTGCACCGATCCAGGAATGAATGACCTGCGAATCAGAGGAAAAAAAGCCATCAGCAACGAAATGTCTCACAAAAGCAAGCCGAAAACTCAATTGAAAAGGAGAGATGAGAAGGGCTGAGAAGCTGCAGATCAAGAATCTCTTACACTTCTTTGAGTTCTAGTAGTCTTATAGGTCAAATTCTTTCATCTATTTCAAACTTACAAAACCTGTGGCAGCTTAACTTATCCAGAAATAAACTCTCAAATCCTTTGCCAGTTATTCAAGGTAGGGGTCTTCCTCATCTATTATCAATAAGCCTGACTTACAACAACCTCAATTTAGGGTCAGTTCTTGATTGGATCAAAGATAAAGAACTTTCAGGTGTTCATCTAGCTAACTGTAAACTCAAAGAAAACCTTCCAAAATTTACAAGACCAGATTCTTTGAGCTCTTGAGACCTATCTGGTAACTTTCTAATGGATAGCATTAGTGGTTTCTTCACCAACATTTCTAATTTGCAAAAGCTCAAGCTGTCACATAAACAATTGAAGTCTGATATTTTAGAAATCAAATTGCCAGATGTAATATCCTCAGTGGAGCTCAAATAAAATCAGCCTAGTGGGTTTCTCTCAAGGATTTTAAAAAACAGGGCAAACAACTTTCTGGAGATTTTAAATGTATCAGATTTCAGGCACAATCCTGAAACTCATAAGAGGATTAAGCTTGAAGGTTCTAAATCTTATAAGAACATTCTCATTAAATCAATAAATTGGGGAGATATTCTGAACTCACATCCTTATTTTCAGCATACCCTGCCTTAAGCTCAGCAGCCTTATCCACATAAGGCTTCTTCTCCTGAAACAAATCGAAATCAAAACATAACAGTTACAGACCACTCTCATCATTCAATAGCTTATAAATGTCCACCAATGATTTATAGAAAAAAGAGAGATAAACCAACACTCACTTCATCAGTAATTAATTTCCATCTCTCACCACCTTCCCTTGCAACCTGAATTTCATCAAATGCAGCATTAGCATTACTATACTCTTTCCTAAGATCACCCCTTATGATTGTTAGTATATCAACTTGAACAACATAATAAAATTGAAAATGACAAAACTATTACGTTTCATATATCTTCTTAACGTCCTTAGAGTGCGGGTTGCCTTCCTTATACTCTTTCCTAAGATCACCCCTAATTAAAGAACAACACACATCAATACAAACCCCACTCCCCATATTCACACATTATCATCACATTATATTACACCACGCAAACAAGCAACAAAGAGCATTATCACATGAGGAGAAAGAAAGTAATGGGAGGTCGTTTCAGTGCATTTTGATCATTGCCCTTCTCTTTCTTCGCTTTCGGCTCTGTCAAGATTGCTGTCTTCCTACAAACCAAATCACTAATTCACAATCCCCAAATCATGACAAACAATCAGTTGATTAATCAGATAAAAAAACAAAATCAATGCCTCTTAGCATCAAGACTACATTATGGAACTGAACTAGCCAGAATTCATCTTGATTTTAACATCAAGACTACGGCCTTGGAAACTTATAAAGCCACTAGCAAATCCTTCTTGCACTCTTCACTGCATGTATCAATTAAAAAAAAAACAAATGAATTACTTCATTGATTCCTTAATTAATTTCTGCAACCGGGTTCCCTCTTTCTTAAAAAATTCAAGGAACCATGATTGAAAACCCCATAATCAAGTCGAGAGCACAAAACTAGAGACACCCAAAAACAGAGTTTGTTCAAAAATCAACCGGGTTACTCAATTTCTTCAAAAAAATCAAAGAACCCATAATTTTAAACCCCAAAATCAATTCAAGAACACAAAAATAGAAAAACCCAGATTTAAAAAAAAAAAAAACAAATCATAGCTACATTTCTTGAAAATCTTCAAACTCAAATTAATAGTACAAAATAAGAAAACCCAAAAAAAAAAGTAAAAAGAGGGGGGGTAACGCAAGTAAATACCATTTAACAAAACCACTGTCATCTTTTGCACGAACAAGTGAAGCAGCAGTGGTAGTAGCAAACCCATTAGTAGACTCGGCTCCTCCTCCTCCTAACTTCTAAGAGATTTTAAGAGTGAAAATAAAAGGAGAAATATGCGTGTCTGATTGACTGGGAACCAATCTGGATAACATCCAGAGGTGCCTTAGTGATGGAAATGGCTGGTAGCCAAGTTCCATTCACGGTGTTTACAAGTTAGTGAGCAAATAGAAGAAGAGAGAGATAGAAGCAGAATTCCACGCATTCAGCTCAACATTCATTCATTATGTTCATTACTATCCTTCTCCGATTCTGTTACAGATCTTATATATGAAGATAACTTCCTATATTCTCGCTACTGGCCACACGTGGCATCTTTTCTTAACAAACCCTGCGCTAATAAAATGCGCGTATAGTTATAACTAAATCCTAATGGTCATATTGTCTAAGGTTCATTTGATTTGAAAACGACCTTTGTGTTCAGTGCAATTCTTTCCTCCCCCTCGAGTCAAACTTACCTTCTGACGAGAAGGAAATTTCAGTTATGACAGCTGGAAAATGGCGCCAAATTGTTGGGTTTGGTATGAGAGGGAAATCGTTTTGACATGGAGAGATGACTTGGACTTCCTATCCACCATTGAATTTTTCTCATATTTTTAAATCAACAGCTTGGATTCAATCTCTCATTTTTGGCTCGCCCTCCAAGAAACCCTCGCAAAGTACATGGTTGAGGTATATGGAAAGGAACCCCAGTCGCTAGAGGTATTTATAATAATTAATTAGTATCTATTTGTTTTATAAACCATCGTTTTTTCTTTTATAATAGACGATTTTATCAAGTTTTTAAGTAATTTTGTCTTTTTTTAATTTGAAGATATATAGTCATCAAAATAATATAAAAATACTAAAAAAATATTAATTTAAAAATAAAATAATCAATTTTTTTCACAAACACTCTTTGAATGCAAAAACAAATCTCCATTGATTTTTCGGGAATAAGCACTAAAACACAATTAATTAAAGTGACATGGAAATAAAATAACAATAAAAAGACATTATTTTTCTACGATCTTAAATTTCAATTTCAGTGTTTTTTTTTTCTTTCCCTAGAGCACTATTGCAATTTTGTTTATTACACGTAGATGATATTTTGGTTGCAAATAGCGATTTGGGTTTGCCACATTAAACAAAGCAATGGCATAAAAAGATTCACAGCAAATATTAGAAAATATTAAGATTTGCTTAGAAGGACGATATAGAAAAGGTTGTGAAAAGATTTTAAATGATAATTAAAAAACTTTATTATCCATAAAACGTGACTTTATCATTGGAAAAATATACACAGCTTAGAATTCGAGAATAAATTTTTAGATTTAGTTAGTTTTTTTTTTAATGATTTTAGAGTGGAGATGCTTGCTATGACTTCGTTTGTTTGCAGAAAAGTTGTTTCTTTTTAAAAAGTAAATTTTTAGAAAAGTAAATTCTGAGAAAAATAAATTTCTGAAAAGTAAAGTATTTTCCGGTGTTTGGTAGTGTTATGAAAAATAATCTGGAAAACACTTTCCAGTATTTGGTTATATTATGAAAAATGAACTGAAAAATAATTTATTAATATTTTATTTTTCTCAAGTTTATTAAAATAATAAAGAATAAATCTTACAAATTAAAAAGTTGAATAATAATGAAATAAAAAAAAACATAAATTATCTCAAATAAAATAAATAATAATCAAAATAATAAAGATCAAATATAAAAAAATGAAGAAATTAAAATAATAATAATTAACATTTAATAAAGTATTTCAAATAAAATAAATAACAATCAAAAGAATGAGGATCAAATTTGATAGAAAAACAATTCAATAAAAAAATAATAGAAGAAAAACAAATAACAATTATAAAAACGAGGACCAAAGTTAGTATAAAAATTAAATTTTAAAAAATAAATATTCAAAACAAAATATATATAGCAATTAAAAGTTTGAGGATCAAATTTAATATAATCAACAAATAATGATATTTCTAAATTTTTCACAACTTCTGAAAAGTGTTTTTCTCCTAAATTTTTTAGAAAAACACTTTCTTGAAAATCAAGCTAAATTTTCCTTTAACTGAAAAGTATTTTCTATTTACCAACTTTCCTAACAGCAAACAAATAAAAAAAAATTTGAAAATTGTTTTCCCATAAACTATTTTTTAGAAAACAAACACAGTTAAAAAGGAGAATACTTTCCTGAAAACCAAGTTAATTTTTTTAATTAAAAAATATTTTCGTTGACTAGAAAGTGTTTTCTATTGACCGGAAAATATTTTCCTGAAAAGTAGTTTTTGTTGGCCGAAAAATATTTTCCGTTAACCAACTTTTCTGATGATAACCAAATATAAAAAAATTTAAAAATTAATTTTTCAAGAAATAAACATTTACTATGAATTAGTTTTATGAGAACTAGGTTTTTATTTTGAGAAAACAAAAGTGAAAAAATATCAGCATCTAAGCCTGTATGTAACCATTAAAGATAAAGGTGGAAGCATAGTCATTAAGATTTTATTATTAATAAAAAATAAAATTGCTTTGTTTTTTCAATAAAAAAGTATTAATGTTAATCCAGTCAACCAAAATCGGTCAAATATTTTTTTATTCAACCCAAAACTTAAACTTGGATGTGGCAGTGCGAGGCGTTTTCTTTTCCATCAACATTGTTTTCAAATTGATTGTTTTAATTTCTTTCTGTTTTAATTTTAAAATAAAATTGCAATCCTTTTGATTTGTGAATATGCTTTTGTTTTTTCTTCTTTTTTAAGATTAAATCCTCAAATAAACATTTTAGAAATACTTGTTAAATTAATTTAAATTTACAGAATCAATATATATAGAAGCATTACATTTTTATAAAAACAGATAATTTAGCCTGGTCTCATCCTTCCGCGTTAATAGCACGACGTAAACCAGTAAAGCCAGCAAACGTTATAAAATGGAACAGAGAGGGTTCTATGTGAAAGATAGTTCCATTATATATTTTTGTAACTTGTAGTTTAATTATTACGATATTAGTAATCAATTCCTGCAATTACCTACCTTTATCAGTGTTGTCGTTTACAGTGGTTTAGGGTTTTTTTTTATGTCTATTTCAATTAATAATAATAATAATTTAATTACTCGATAAAAATATTATAAGATAATTGAAATTCTAGTACAAAAAATTTTATTACAAATAAAATTTACAATCATAATCATAGTTGTTATAGAGATTACTGCTTATTAGTTACAAGCCTACTAGTTATTCTTCTATTAGTCACCAGCATGCTGAATCTTCCGGCCTGCAAGATTATTAGCTTACTTGATAAAATCATTCCTTATTTTAAGGATCGTGTGACATCTACACTATTTTTGCTTTCAAATTATACCCACGTTAATCCATTACTTGTTTTAAGGATGTCCCGATATACATATTCTTTCTTGCATAAATCTGGATTTTTATTGAGCTTTTTTAATAACAAATAAATATAAAAAAAATTAAAAAATTATTTTTCAGAAAACAAATATGATCTTAGTGTACAATTAAGTTTGATGAGTTTTTTAGAAATATTTGACAGTATAGCAGTGGTTGCTTTTTAAAGCATTTTCGTTCAGAAAAATATCAAAATAATTTTTATTATATTTTTTAAAATTTATTTTTGATATTAATACATCAAGACGATCTAAAAAATATTTGATAAATTAATATAAAATAATTTTTTTTTACAGAAAAATAGATTGAAACTCACTCTCAAACACTCCTTTCATGTCCATCACTTCATCTTTTTCCTTTTTAACATAATTTTTATGTATAACAAGTAGAGAGTTTTTTTTGTTTGGAATCATTGTTAATTTCTGAATTACTAAAAAGTATGTCAATGAACAGAGGAATTGAATAATATGGAACCTACTTATTCTTCCTTTATGATACGAGAAATCCATGTGAGAAGTGTGATAACCTAATTTTTTATTTTTATATTTTTATTTTCATTATATTTTTTGAAAATGAAAAAAACATAAAAAATAATGATGAAAAACAAATAAATAAATGAAATAAATGAATAGTAAATTAAAATTTGGGTTAAGGCAACATGATTGGAAGTTTGAGGATTTAATCAAACTTTTGATTAGTTTAATTAATCAAATCAAGAGATTAATTGAATAATTGATAAGTTTTGAAACTTAATTGAACTAGAAATTAGTTTAATTAATTAAATCAGGAGCTTAATTGAACAAATATAAAGTTTCAGGGCTGATTTGGGTCATAATTGCAAGGAATTAAACTCTAAGTACCAAACTGAAAAGGTGGTGGTGCTGTAGAGGGCTTAATTGATTTTTCCAGGAGTAATTTTAAAAGAATAAAATGTTTAAGAGTCAATTAAGGACTGAATTGAACACTTATGAAACCAGATACTGTTTCGTAACATGCTTTGAAATGAAGGGGTCCAATCAAAGTTTATCCAGGGGGCTTGATTACAAAACGTCAAGGACCAAAACGCAAATGGCCATTAACATCAAACGGCGCCGTTTCCAGACCCTGTTCACCTTCTTCACCCGACCCTAAAATACGGATACACAACGATGCATCGCCATTACTCCTGCAATAACAGTCACGTAAGCTCTTTATTATCTGGGTAACGGTATGGCATTCTCTGGCTATTATAGCTAGAGAAAGAAAGCAAAGAAAAGGAGAAAAAAGAGGGTGAGACCGTTATACTTCGTCTTCAGTAGCAGCTCCAGAGCTCCATCTTCAGTAGCCACTGCATCAGAAACAGGGCACTCCAGGAGAAAAACACAGGGACGAACTGGAGAGGAGACGAAGAAGAACAGGGCAGCACGGTCGTCCAGCACAATGCGCCATCGTCTTCGGCTACGCCTCGCTGCACCAGGTCAGCCGTTTCTCGTCTCTCCCCGCCTTGCATTTCAGAAGGTAATTTTAATTACCTTCGCACTGTGCAGCGCATGCGTGAATAATTCACGCATGCGGTCTACATCAGTGACCGTCGGATCACTGGCTTGAGCCAGTGACCAGGTCAGACTGGTCTGACTCAGCTCAAAAAACAGAAACTGCTATGACCAGGCTGGGGGTCAGGCCCATCCGACTCAATCTATTTTAGGCCTAGAAAGTGTTCGAAAAAATATACCCTTCCTTGACCCTTCATTTTATTTCCATTTGTTTAAATATTTAGCCAAATGAGCTTTTTGTAAAGTCAGAAAATTTTAAAAATATTTGTGGGTTTATTTATATTTATTTATATATTTCTTATATTTTTTAAGGTGTTTGACTGTGTAATTAATATGTATATTTTTAATGTGAAAAAAAATCTAGTGTATAATTTTTTTGTAAATAAATAAAAATATATATCTGTATTGATTTAAATTTATTTTATTTACTGATGATAGGATCAGAAATATCACATGTTTTATTTATTTGTTATATAATATTTATCAACATCAAAATAAAAAAAATATTTATTGATATTAAAATAAAAATTATTATAAACAAATCATTCATCTCCTCCATCAAATTAGAATCAGATTACGTACATATATTTTGCCTATTGATCATAAGTTCTTTTTATCAATTCTAGTGAGCGATTTTTTGTAGAGTCAATGACAAGGTGGTTTTCTCAAGAGTGTGTGACAGTTTTTATAAGTCTTCAATATTCTTATGAGTTACTGCTTAGCTCAATCTCAAGCTCTTTTGATGCAGTTGTGCTCGTGGAAACTTAGAGTTTTGAACATTTAAATGCGGATATGTCACAAATAAGTGAGTGTTTGGGAATGTTGCAAAACATGCTTTATAAAAATTAATTTTTTTTTTTAATCTAATTCCGTAGTATGTATCAGGAAAACAAAAATAAGAAGGTTTTGGCGGCATATGAGATATAATATCCTCGACTAGATCCTCTCTTTACCTCTCCTCAGGCTCTTTTCTTGTCATCACATCTTTCCTTGTGCGAACCCTCCTTGTACAAGTTAAAAACTTATTAAATTCCTTTTTTTTTTTGAACCTAGATTATATTTGTACATATCAATTTTTTATTATTATTATATAAATATTATATTTTTTAAAATTTTAACGGAGTTTTCTTTATATTTTTTATATATCAAGTTATCATCTTAATCATTTTTTAACTTGTAACATCAATCATAATATTTATTCTATTATTTGAATTTCCAACTCTAAGCAAATTTCAATATCTCAATTTTATTTTCCATAAAACACTATGATAAAAGCTAATAAATTCATAAAAATATATACAAAACCAACCACGAATCAATTTAACAATAATAACATTATAAATTACATCACACACAAGATAATAAGTTAAATATTATAATCTTTAGATATGCAAATAAATCACAACAAAAATAATAGTTCTTGTAATTACATTAATCACATAATAAAAATTATTTATCCAGTATCTATTTTCTAGATCGAGGGTGTAATGCACCTAAAAACATAATCGCATTAACACATGGTTAAAAAAAATTACACCTTTCAATGAATAGTTGATTAAGGACTAACTATTCGTATATATTAAAATGACTTTAATATCATCGAATATATATATTTTTTTATTTCTAATTTCATAAATTTTTTTCTGATATAGAGATAAATCTACTAAAATAAAAAAATTATACAAACCAACATATTTAACTTTAAAGTTTTACAATTATTACATTATATGATTATCTCATACATTCATAATGAATTTTTTCTTAATATAGCATTCAACCAGGCATAAATTTCAATAATCAGGAAATAATCTTTAATGATTAACCGTTCAACGGGGCATTATTTTCAGTAACCAGGAAATAATTTTCAAGGCTTGTCCATTCACCAAGGCATTATTTCCAATAATTTTCAAGGCTTGTCCATTCACCAAGGCATTATTTCCAGTAACCAGTGTTATAATTTACAACCTATAAAATTCCTTTTACAATAAAAAATAAACTAATTAATTATTTCAAGGTGTCAAACACTTACCTGATATCTGTGTGCGTGAAAAAAATTCTTTGTTGCTGGTTAAGTCTTGTAGCCTCCTTTGTACTAACACAAATTACTAAATTATTTTTATCTATTGGTATTGATAAAATTTTCAATGCCAATTACATACTTATTAAATATACTCAATACGCTTAATTAAGTTTAACTGGAACATTCATTTATTTATTTACAAAAGTCATCATTCAAATTAACTTATCAACATCAATTATTTTCAATAAGGCAAGATCCCTCAATAATATTATCAAAACTCAATTTTTTTTTTCTATTTTTCTTCTTTTAACCAAAATCAACCTAAGAAAGTAAGTAGAGATTTTTTTCCTTTTCTCTTTAAAAAATTCTTATTCCTTTCATAATAATAACATTTATAAACCTATTTCTTCCCATATTTTCCAAGCAATTGTATTAAAACCTTACATCTCCTGATTATTCCCTCTTTTGGCAAAAAGTTCAATCAAAATGGGGGGAAATAATTTTTGTTTCTTTTATTTAAAATTAAACACTTACCTAATCTTAATACATACATTCTAACATGGTTCAATTATAATTTATATCATTTCCATAATCTATAACATAATCCCACAATTTCACATAATTTCAATTCTACATAATCCTTCATTAAGCATAAAATTAGAGGAATAAATTATTTGGAGCATGTTATTTACCTCATTTTGATAAGGATTAAAGAAAAGAATATAAGAAAAAATCAAGTTTTCTTCTCCTTCTCTTTAAATCCTGGTTTGAATTTAATTTTTCAAGGTACTCACCACCTTAAAATAACCTCCTTTAAATATTTAATTAAACTAATTACTCTGATTACTCATTTTAATCGGTGAAATCAACAAGAAAAACAAATCACACAATTTTTTCCGTTCTCTTAGTTTTACACTCTCAGCTAAAAAAGAGAGAAATTGGAATACCTATAATATATAACTTATTTATTTACATATTAGCCCTCGTTACTTTTTATTTTTGTTATTTAATTTTTTTTTACTTAATTACACCACAACACCATATATTTTATTTAATTATATCTCTTTACAATACTTAATCATTTTATTTAATCTATCCGATATTTTATTTTATTTATATTATAATTTATGAGGTTTTTTCAGCAGTAAACTTAAACACCGGAGTCTAAAGGTAAGCATTTCATGATGTTTTCAGTATCTTGATTCGAGATTTTTTATGAATTGGGATTGGGATCCAGTCCCCTAAATCTCTATTATTTTCTTCATCGTAAAAATAATATTCCTAGAAAGCAACTGGCCGACCAACTGCTTACTGTCATCAGAATACGTTAACTCAAAATATATATATATAGAAAGACTAAGTGGCTGTAAGACTAGAATGACCAGCTCACTCCAAAATACAAACATCCAAGAAAATGCAATTAACTGTTTTTTTTTTAAATCATGTCATTATCAAACTCAACAACTTGCTTCATTTAAAAAAAAAAACAAACAATAAAGAAAGACTTCGGCAGAGAGGAGACACATAGTAATTTTTTAAAATGAAGGACCTGAACAATCGGCGAGTCCATAAGAACGAGACAAATTAATAATTAGTGTGGAACCTAATTGCCAGTTGGGACCAGCCAATTAAGACAAAGTCATTGTATAATTTTAAGTTTTGTAGTTTCTCCAGCAAACCCTTCACACTTCTGAACAATATTTCACTGGATCTGATAAACTACTGTTCAGAAGTTTCAAGCCGTGAAATATTGTTCAGAAGTGCAAAGCTAGCCTGTAAACATTGATGATGTATGATAAACTACTATGAAGTCTATATGTCAAGAGAATAATGGTACGCTACAAAAACAAATTGTTGTATAATTTTAAGTTTTGGTCCTGAAACTAGTAAAAATTATTTGGTCCTCTAACAAAATTTCTTGGCTCCCCCTTATATATAAGGTATTCGAAGTTTTATTTTCTTAGAGATGCTATATCTTAAAATCAACTGATTTTTTTAAGAATGTGTAACAGATTTGATGAGTCTCAACTACTCTTAAGAGTTAGTGCATAGCTCAACCTGAAGCTCTATTGTTCGCAAAATCTATCAGACTTTCTTCTTCAAAGGGATCTCCTCAATTGACCATGCAGATTTAAGGAATTTTACCCCCGGAACATGAAAATGAAACTAACTGTAAGAAGAAACTCTGCTGCCGTTCTAGGTTTCTTGGAAATAGGAAAGAAAGTCCGAGTACCTATTTTCACAAGTGGTTAAGATTTGGCAGAGAGTATATACAGCGCAATTTTTTAATGCTTGGCTTCAGCATGCTAAGTTTGGCCGTAGTGCTTCGTGGAAGATGCCGTCATCAATCAAATAATACAGTGAGGGAGGGACCCTCTGATTTCAAGTTGAATGCACCTCTATTTCACAACTTCAGACCATTTTTCTCTCTCTATTGCTCAATCTTTCTTCTTTGATTTCCCAAAGAATAAAACAAGAGAATATGGCAGCAGAGCTTTTTCTTACGTTTGCCATTGAGGAGACTTTGAGAAGGGTGAGTGCCATGACTGTTGAAGGGATCGGACATGCTTGGGGATTGGAGGAACAGCTGCAAAAGCTCAAGCAATCCTTGACCATGATCCAAGCTACGCTCCACGATGCAGCAACAAGGTCAGTCACAGACGCTTCTGTGAAGGGTTTGCTGGAGAAACTACAAGAAGTAGCTTACGATGCTGAAGATGTTCTAGACGAGTTTGCTTATGAGATTCTCCGAAAAGACCTAAAGAAGGGAAAGGTACGTGACTTTTTTTCATCCCACAACCCTGCCGCATTCCGTTTGAATATGGGTCAAAAAGTTCAGAAGATCAATGAAGCCCTGGATAAAATCCTGGATGTTGGCTCTCGTCTTGGATTGAGAAATCTACCTGAAGTTAGGCGGGATACACGCCGACAAACAGATTCCATCCTTGACAGCTCAGCAGTTGTCGTAGGAAGGGCGGATGATATCTCTAAAGTTTTGGAGTTGCTGACTAGCATGACCAAATCCCAACATGCCCTTTCAGTTGTCCCTATAGTGGGGATGGCTGGCCTTGGAAAGACTACTATAGCAAAAAAGGTTTTCCAAGAAGTCAAGGACAGAAAACTTTTTGATGTAACGATATGGGTTTGTGTTTCTAACCATTTTGATGAAGTGAAGATTTTACGAGAAATGTTGCAAAAGATTGATAAAACTACTGGCCGGATGGACAATCTTGATGCAATTCTTGCAAACCTCAAGAAAGAGCTGGAAAAGAAAACGTTTCTTCTTGTTCTTGATGATGTGTGGAATGAGGACCATGATAAGTGGGCTGGTTTGAAGGAGGGATTGTTAAAAATTAAAGACAAGAATGGGAATGCAGTTGTTGTTACAACCCGCCTTGAGGTAGCAGCAAACATGACATTGGAGACTTGTCCCGGGAGTCAGCACGAGCCATGGAGACTGTCAGAGAATCAATGTTGGTCAATTATCAAGCAAAAGGCGAGTGGGGGTGGAGGAGCATCCATGACTTCAGACTTGGAGTCTATTGGAAAAGAGATTGCAAAGAAATGTGGAGGGCTTCCATTGCTTGCTAATGTTTTGGGAGGAACTCTTCATGGAAAGCAGGCAGATGTGTGGAAGTCAATTCGAAACAGTAGAATTTGGGATTCTCAGGATGGAAATAAAGAAGCTTTGCGCGTATTAAGACTCAGTTTTGATCACCTGTCTTCGCCATCACTGAAAAAATGTTTTGCATACTGTTCCATTTTTCCTAAAGATTTTAAAATTAAAAGGGAAGAGCTAATTCAACTTTGGATGGCTGGAGGTTTTCTCAGGCCATCAAATGGAGGGATGGAAGACGAAGGCAACAAGTGTTTCAATGACTTGCTTGCAAATTCCTTTTTCCAAGATGTTGAAAGGAATGCGTATGAGACGGTAACAAGTTGCAAGATGCATGATCTTGTGCATGATCTTGCATTACAGGTCTCAAAACCAGAAATATTAAATCTGGAGGCGGATTCCGCTGTAGATGGTGCATCTCATATTCTTCATCTCAATCTCATTTCTTGTAAGGATGTGGAGTCAGCATGTCGAGCGGTTGATGCTAGAAAATTGCGCACTGTTTTCTCAATGGTTGATGTATTCAATGGGTCTTGGAAATTCAACAGCTTGAGAACTCTCAAATTGCGACGGTCTAATATCATAGAGTTACCAGATTCAATTTGCAAGCTGAGACATTTGAGATATCTTGATGTCTCACGTACCCGTATCAAAGCATTCCCAGAATCCATCACAAAGCTTTACCATTTGCAAACTCTAAGATTCATTCGTTGTTACTCAATGCAAAAGCTTCCCAGGAAAATGAGAAATTTAGTGAGTTTGAGACATCTTCATTTTAGTGATCCACACCTAGTGCCAGCTGAGGTGAGACTCTTAACACGCCTTCAAACTCTGCCTTTCTTTGTTGTGGGTCCAAATCATATGGTTGAAGAGCTGGGATGTTTGAATGAACTAAGAGGAGCATTGAAGATATGCAAGCTTGAACGGGTTAGAGGCAAAGAAGAAGCTGAGAAGGCAAAACTACGTGAAAAAAGAATGAACGAATTGGTATTTGAATGGAGTGATGAAGTTAACAGCGGTGTTCACAACAAGGAGACGCTAGAAGGCCTGGAACCTCACCCAGACATAAGAAGCTTGACAATTGGGGGTTACGGGGGTGAAAATTTCCCATCATGGATGTCTACTTTGCTACTCAATAATCTGATGGTGCTGAGATTGATAGTCTGCAGCAATTGCAGGCAACTCCCAACACTTGGATGTCTTCCTTGCCTTAAGATTCTTCATATAATTGGAATGCCTAGTGTGAAATGTATAGGCAATGAGTTCTATAGTAGCAGTGGCAATGCAGCAGTACTGTTTCCAGCACTAAAAGAACTCACTTTGGAGGATATGGATGGTCTTGAAGAATGGATGGTACCAGGTGGAGAAGGTGATCGAGTATTTCCTTGTCTTGAAAAGTTGAGCATTAGGAAGTGTGGCAAGTTGAGGCAACTCCCAACACTTGGATGTCTTCCTCGCCTTAAGATTCTAAAGATAAAAGGAATGGGTACTATAAAATGTATAGACAATGAGTTCTATAGTATCAGTGGCAGTGCAGTAGTACTGTTTCCAGCACTAAAAGAACTCACTCTGTCCAAAATGGATGGTCTTGAAGAATGGACGGTACCAGGTGGAGAAGGTGATCAAGTATTTCCTCGTCTTGAAGAGTTGCACATTGAGAAGTGTGGCATGTTGAGGCAACTCCCAACACTTGGAAGTCTTCCTTGCCTTAAGATTCTAGAGATATATGCAACGGGTACTATAACATGTATAGGAAATGAGTTCTATAGTAGCGGTGGTAGTGCAACGATACTGTTTCCAGCACTAAAAGAATTCATTTTGTTGTATATGGATGATCTTGAAGAATGGGTGGTACCAGGTGGAGAAGGTGATCAGGCATTTCCTTGTCTTGAAAAGTTGAGGATTAGGAATTGTGGCAAGTTGAAAAGCATTCCTATATGTCGTCTTTCATCTATTATAGAATTTGAAATTGATGGATGTGATGAGCTGAGATACTTATGTGGTGAGTTTCATGGCTTCACGTCTCTTCAGTTGTTGAGCATACATTGGTGTGAGAAGTTGGCATCCATTCCAAGCGTACAACACTGCACAGCTCTGGTGGAATTGAGTATACGGGGCTGCGGTGAGTTGATCTCAATTCCTGGTGATTTCCGAGAATTGAAACATTCTTTGAAGGAATTGGAAATTTGGGGTTGTAGAGTGGGAGCTCTTCCAAGCGGACTGCAATTTTGCGCATCTCTAGAGCAATTGCAAATAGGGAATTGCCAAGAGCTTATCCATATTAATGATCTACAAGAATTGTCTTCACTTCGAAGTTTAGTGATAAGATATTGTAAGAAGCTCATCAGTATTGATTGGCATGGTTTACAGCAATTGCGTTCTCTTGTTTATTTAGAAATCACTAAGTGTCCTAGCTTGAGTAATTTCCCAGAGGATGATTGCTTAAGCGGCCTCACCCAACTGAAGCAATTGCTAATCGGTGATTTCTCAGAGGAGCTGGAGGCTTTTCCTGCAGGAATTTTAAACTCATTCCAACAGCCCAACTTGAGTTGGTCCCTTAAATCCCTAGTCATGTATGGATGGGATAACCTGAAGAGTGTACCACACCAACTTCAACACCTCACTGCCCTTGCTAACTTGTGTATATATGATTTCGAGGGGGAGGAATTTGAGGAAGCTTTGCCAGAATGGTTAGCCAACCTTTCTTCTCTCGAATATATTGAGATTGGGGGTTGCAAGAATCTCAAGTATCTGCCAAGTTCAACAGCCATCCAACGCCTCTCCAAATTAAAGGAATTGGTTATTGATGGATGTCCTTCGGTGGAGTTCTCTGAGTGGCTCAAGATTTCTCATATCCGTTCAACCAATATAAACGGTTTGAAACATGTACAGGTAATTTGATAAAACTTAAAATTGATAAAACTCGCATTCAAATAGAGGCATTCATCTAAATATGAATTTATTGATAAGTCGTTAAAATTTAAAAATTATAACCATTAAATCAAAATTTAAAGCAACAATTTTTCGTTCACACCAAAATTTAAAAAGGCATTCATTCTGCATTTTGTAGTTTAGCGTTGTTCATGTTTCCAAAACTAATACCAAGTTGGCTATTTTAACTATCATATGTGCAGTCGGACCTCGAAGACTAAAGGATGCCATGGAATGGTTATTTGAAGCTTATTCACAATAGTGTTTGTCAGGCTGGATAAATGTAGTTGGTTCAGCTGGAAATTCTGCAAATGAGAAGGGCGAGAAAATCCATTGAAAAACAACACAAATGTAGAAATAAAAGTTAAGAGATGATCCAAAAGGCGCAGATCCAAAAAAAGGACAGCAACCAAATTTGAAACCAGATCAACAGAAGCTCACCAAAACAATAGACGAAGCCATTCGAATGAAAACTCCAAGAGAAGCAACCAAGATCCCACCACTGTAAACTACAGAAACAGGAGAAAGGTAAGAAAATATTCAAAGGCAATACATAATCAAATAAAAGACCTGGAAAGAAGTAGGGGGGGCAACTGATCAACTAGATCAAGAATGGATGAGACTGGCGGCTTATCACCAAAATAGTACGAGCTCAATACTGGAATGGATGTGAATTATTGTTTGTATGCGATGTTACTTCTATTATTTTATTTTAGACTTCTTTCCCAACATTTAGGAATTCAATTTTCATGAAGCTATATATATATATTCACAATTGATGTCAAATTCTATATTCCACCAAAAATGGGTCGAAATTGTCATGAACATCACCAAAAATGTTCAAAGTGACTTCTTTCTTTACCATTTTCCTCTTCTTCCATCTGCCTTCAAACCAGTAGTTCATGACCAGGTCTGTGAACCTGTATTTAGATAGTACACACTCCACACACTTGATGCATTTGCACAAACTAATTGCTTCATATATTTCAGGCAATTATTATAATATTTACAAATATCTCTGCCTGCGGTGTCCTCTGCACTTGATGAGAGAACATAAATGCCAATTATGGCCCTCGTAAAACAAGAAAGAAAACGCCCAAAAACATGCCAGTCCCTACGATTTTGATTTGAGCAACATGGGCAGGCGTTCACAACTGCAGCCATCGGTTTCCTCCTGGCTTCCTAACTGTTCAAAATTCTTGGACTCTTTTCCTAGTTAGAAATAGATGGCCATGAGAAGCAAAGTGAATTAATTGGGGAGTTTTCCTAGAACATAAATAGATATTTGAGATCTTCCACAGTAAGACGAGTAGCTGAACCCCCACTTTGATCTTCGCCAAATGTAGATGCAACCATTTTTCTCCTCTCTTCCTGCAAATGGTGGTCACCAGCAAAGAAAATTATCTCTGAAAACCATGGTCAAATTTTCGAATATAAGAACACAGAGAAATGCACATACGAGCAAAAGTATTAGATAATAAATATAAGAACACAGAGAAATGCACATTACTTCAAGATTACAAGTAATATTCTGTCATTTACAAAGGCTTCAGCCTCTGGCACCTGTGTAACTGTCATGCCCATCTACCACCCTGGAAGTGCAATTTGTTGCCTTCTTGATAAGTTTAATGAGATTAACGTGGATGTCAGGTAAAGAGTAGCCATTTGAAGATGAAATGTCAAATGGTAATGCCGTTTCCAAATTTAACACCAAGAGCTGCTTCCGCAGGACCATAATCAACTAATAACCGTTTTGTTTCAATACTTGCCTTCAACCTTGATGTAATGTACTCATATTTTATTGCAAGTATCATTAATCCTTGATGATGTTTATCTGCAATCACTTCCCTCGATATGAATAAAGCAGAAGGCAATTCTCTTGGATTTATACTGTGCAATGCATGACAACCTCAACATGGATAAATTAACAGAAACCCTCCTAACTCCCAGACAGACTTCCTGGCTTTTCTGGATTGTTGTCGGTTAATTATATTTAGAAGAGATAACAAAATGGGAAACTAAAGATTCATAATTAATTGGAAAAAAAACTTCTGTCCTTAACCCTAGCAACATATGATCCAGACTCTCCAGCAACCAAAAGGCAAGAACAAGATTAAACAGTTATCCAAAAACATAAGACGGAATCAATGCTTGTAGAAAGAAATAATACCAGAAGAGCTAATATTCTATCTTCTATGGTAAGTCATGTTACTGTAACAGGACGAGTCTGTGCAATTCTATGAGCTCGATCAACAGCCTGATCCTCAGTGGTTGGATTCCACCAAAGATCCGGAAGGATTTCATGACATGCAGCAACCATGTTCAAACCAAGGTTTCCTGCCTTTAAGGACATCAGCATCACAGTGACCTGCAATAAATTTGAATCATTCAGATGCTGAATGTAATGCAGGAACTAAAGCATCAGCAATAATTATCACGCACAACGTCATCAATTTGACAGAGATCAGTATTGCATGTTTTGGCTGGTTATTAAATAGCGTATATGATACAGCACTCTTTCCATTCATCAGGTAGAGGTGTTGATTATTAACATGTTTTTCATTGAGAACGAATGAAAAGACACCTTCAGGAATTAAGGTTGTTTCAAGAATTCATGATGTAGGGGCCAAACCTTGGGATCAGTGTTGAAATCTTTAACAGCCCTGTTTCTTGAACTCAGAGTCAGTGTCCCGTCAAGCCTCCTATACTGGATGCAATACTGATTCAGTGAAATTTCAACCAAATCCAACATGCTAATCCACTGGGAGAAAACAATTGCTTTTATTGGTCCTTCAGTTGACGAGTTTGAATATGCCATCGACATAGCATTGGATCCCTTAGAACCATTAAATCCTGAAATTGGACTCTCTACCTTACAATGGGATTGAACCTCAAGAACAGCTTTGATTTTTGAGGAACTATACACGTGCTGAAGGACTATTGATGTATCATCAAATGTGGAATTTGAGGAACTAGCATCAAGGTTGTCAGAGATTCTTCTTCTAAGAGTCGCTTCAGAGAAAACAACATCGGAACCAATTTCCTCTTTGCATCGGAAGCAGGGCAAGTATTATCATCTCCTGTCAAGTATTCTGACACACACTGATAGCAGAAAATATGGCCATGTATGTTAACGACAGAGTCCTCAAGCGGATCCTGAAGAGCATCATACAACAGAAAAAGATGGGTCTGATGCAAGGTGGTACAGTTTTTGTCTTCACTGGTAATACATTGTCAATTTAACTTATTGCAGGTACAAACTCGCACTTCAAAAGAGACCCCTCTAACATGGTATAGATAAAGATGTAACCACTAGATGTTAACAAGTGTCTAATCACTAAGTAGCATGGTACAGGCATGTCCAAAAAAGAACTAGACACTCCTCCAACAAGGTTGGCAAAGAAGTTCATCAGTAACAAGAAACTAGGTTCTCACAGGTGAAAGTTTGAGTTTTCACAGATACTAACAAGATTAAGATAGTATCCAACAAAGAATATCTATGAGCACTAGAACCTTGTCTGCCAGCACAGGCATGAAGCTGGACAGTTTCAACAAGCTTATTAAGCACGGTCAGCAGAGGATAATGAAACAAACAAGAATGTGTGGTTCAATAGCTTTTTCAGATGCTTGAAAAATGTAATCTACAGTCAACTGCATGAAGGAGTTTGGCCCATGGATTAAAACCATTGGCCACAGATTGGCTAAGCATTTTGTAGTGATTGAGAGCATCAAACAGATGCAATAACTCTATAACATTGTTCCATGATGAAATATCAACTCCGCGTAAACAGGAACCGGTATTAATGTAAACTTCCAACTATTATCACAGCAATTTCAACCTTGTGTGATCTATAAACATAAGGATCCTTAGTTGAGTGCTTCTATGGAAACATATCACCAGAGAGAATTACGGTAGCCTTACATACATGATCTATAAACATAAGGACCCTTGCTTGCATCCAGGAAACAACTGCTTTTTTTGTAACAAAGTTTACAGCTTCAGACTTGTAAAAATGCACAGAGCCTAAATGTTAACTAGTTTACAAAAGCAAAGGAGAACCATAATCTTCTCTAGAACAGAGATACAAGCCCAATATCATAATACTCACAACTTACATACAGGATAGTGCATTTCTTTGCTTATTCCCATCTCCATGAGTATTGAATGCAGCAATCCAGGCAAGAAGCGAAAGAGAAAAGTTTCAAACCAACCTCAACAGCAACGATCATAAAATAAAAATGAATCTTCTTTTGATGATGAATAAAAAACTTAATGTGAAATGAGAAAGTCGATACACGCAAGGAATGAGTACATGAAAATTGCAAGCGAGCTCTTTTGACCTGTTGGCAGGAGCTCCATTCCCTGTCAACAATCCAATTCTTCTATAAATAATAACCTTACACCAATGATGTAAAGCATAGGCTCACAGAACATCAGTGTTGTACAAGAGATCCAATTGGAGTGGTTCACACTTTCTTTTCCAAATCATTTAGAGTGGCACTAATAATTAGGATACCAATTTGAACTAACAACAAGAAGAAGCAAATAGCACAAAAAAAGAAATGAACATATGAAGGAACAACTAGAAAGTATTAGCGGTGCCTATTGGAATGCATTTTGACTCCAATGACTCATGTTCACGTTCAACAAATATTAAGAAAAACATGGGACAGCGATGGCTAACTGATGCGATCACAATTCACAATTCAAGAACATAGGCTTTATAACCACACTACCTGAAAAAGAACCACACGTATTACAAGGTTGGTCCCAATCGCCATGCTACTGCTGTAGTAAAATACCAAAGACCTGCTTAAAGTGGATGTGACGCTCAGCATAATGACACCCAATATTAAGAATATCAGACGATACAAGAAAATTGCAGAACAATAGCAAAACAAATTGCTAACATAAAAATGAAGCACAAAAACCTGGCATGTTACTCCTGAAAACAACAGGTAGAACAGAAATGGTAAAACCAACCCTCTTCAATCGACAGCTCAAGGGTTTCTGAGGATACACCAGCCATTCTTTTATCTAACAACTTGCGGTCAAAAGGTGACATGGATCGAACCCACGAACCACCCTTATCAATCTTCTCCCACATTTCCTGGGGGCACATCCCTATCGCACGAGACGCGTTCCCGCAAAGAAAATACATCAATGGCTCTTAAATTTCCAGCTCAAAAGCTAGTGCCTAATGCCTAGGTAAGAAAAGGCAGTCAAAAGCATTGCCATTTTCGTAAAAGAAAAACTCACCTGTGAAAACATACCTTAACGTGGGGTCTGCGAAAACTGGAGTTAGAAGGTGAGAGTTTGAGCTTCAAAGAATGGGAAAACTTGTTCAAGTGTTTAAGCCTTAGCAACCCATTGATATAAATTCTTTCGCAAAGCACCAAAGTCCCTAGCTTTGAGTTCATAACTCTCAAGCTAGGAGATATTCGCACTTTACTACTCTCACCAACAGATACAAGACCCCAAGAAACAAAAGGTACAAATCTTTTAAAATATACATTAATAATTTTGATGATTACTGTATTTAAATATCAAAATTCTTAGACTTTAAGAGAAAAAATTAAGTAGAGGTACCTAAAGAGAGTTGAAGGGGAAAGGAAGACGGGGCAAATAACTACATATAGAAAAAGAGGAGAACGGAGAAGATAGAAACGGAGATCCCATAGGGTTTTGCAGTATCCATTGGCTTCTGTGTTCTGGGTTTGGGGAAAGCAATGAAAAGGAGGGTACTGCCGCTATTTCAGGGAGCCAAGTTCAAGTTCAAGTGCAAGCTTTTTTCTTTTCTTTGTTTTTTCCCAAGTCGAAGATTATTATCCTTACAAATAACGGGTGGGATCAAGGAACTTAAAAAAAAAAGTACTTTGGATATATTAGGTGTTTTATGATATTTCATAGATGTGGAAGATATATTGAGGAAGCAATTCTTAGTATGGGGATAGATTATCATGACTTAATAAATAAAAAATACAAACCCAATTAATTTTTTAAAAAAATATTAAAAAATAAAATAAAAAAATATTAATTTATATTAATTTTTTAAATTAATGACTCAAATTATTAAATCAAAATCATTATACATAAAAAATTTATAAAACTCAGTCTTTAATAAATCAAATATTAGATAATAAAACTGAAAAAATTAATTATATAAAAAGATTTAAAATAAAAAATAACAATTAAAATATAAAATAAATTAATACATAACTACAAATTACTGAATTAATAGTAAAATTATAAAAATAAATTTAACAAAACAATAAAAAAATAAAATTCAGATTAAAAAAATAATATATCATAAATTTATATTGGATGATGAAATTAAAAAAAATTACATAAAAGAATTAAGAGAAAAATTTTAAATTAAAAAAATATGAATTAATTTTTTAAAAAAATATAGTATATGATAAATTGAGATTAAAAAGTAAATAAAATTTTTATAAAATAAAATAAAAAACTAAAAATCGAAATTTCAATAATTAAAAGGATTGTTTTAAAAATTTATATAGTTGGCGTAATTTTTAAGGAATAAAAAAAGAAAAAAGAAAAAACCTTGTTAATGACAATCTATCTCATCGTCATAGCCACGAGTAGCACCCCTACGAAGAAGATGGTGCCCGATTCCAACGGCATGGAGAAATTATGTTTTTAGCCACGGGAAGAAACTTCGTCCCCTTCAAAAAGCTCACAAGTGCCTTCCGCAGGCTAGTGTTTGCATTTTAAACATAAACTACTTATTCATTTTATTAATATTTGAAGTTTATTAAAATATCAAATTCCTCTGGATCAATTCGATAATGACCAAGAAACCATGTTGAAAAAAAGAAGAAGAAGCTGATGGGCACAAGTTTTTTAAAAAAATACTTTTAAGGGCAATTAAATTATTTTATTGTATTTAGAAATACAAAAATACTATAAAAAACTTAGATGCTATCTCTTTCTTTCTTTCAAGGTGAAATAATAATTTTATTGTGCTTTTAAAATAAAAAAATTTCACCATAATTAATTTGACAATAGGTAATAAATCCTATGAGAAAATGAAAATATCTCAACAGCTAGATCATTGATTTTTTTAAAAGGTAAAATAGTAATTACAGCATTATAGTTAATGGTAAAATATGTCCAGGTGTATGGTTAATCTCCCTTTCCTTTTAGTTCCTTTTTTAATTGAGAAAAAAATATATTCACTTTAAATTGCATACTTATTTTTCCTCTTCTTTTTATAAAATACCCTATTTGTTTTTATGTTTTAAGAATACTTTTAAAAAAATTAATTTTTTTTATCTTTTTACTTTAAATATTTTTAAATTATTTTGATATATTAATATTAAAAATATATTTTAATATATTTTAAAATAAAAATATTTTAAAACATAACCACAGTTCAAATCTTAAACGCTCATGAATAAATGAAACACCACCAAAATCCAATTCGGTCAAAATACAAGAGTGAGTACTTGCAATGGAAGGCGACATTGGAATAGGTGCAGACGTCGAGCGGTGTACTCCTAGACAGCATAGCATTAATCATTGGTCTGACCTGAAATACGGAGCTGTAGGTTTGCGCTATCGGACCGGTGCCTACATATCTCATAATTTTAAAACATTAACCACTGGTCTTCTTTAGCTCTCATACTGTTTCAGGCTCTTCTCATGCCAAAGCCATTTTGAATTCATTGCTATTTATTATAGATATCATCACTGGCAGCAGTAACACCAACATTGATACACTTAGGCCTGCTATTTCTAAGGTCTTCGTGTAAAATCTTATCATGAAATCCCTCAGCCACTCTCGTCTTTCTTGTCATTTACTCATATGAATGTAATTGTAGTCTTACATGATCTCCTGCTTGTTGCAAAATGATGTAGAGATTCAACTACAAGGTCCCAGAAGTTACTCATATATCTGTAGAGTAAGTTGGAGAACCATGGTAGGGGCTTTCCTTCTAAAATTGATGAAATGCTCTATAAGACACCATGTCTGCCATCTGATATAGCATCATCATCATTGGAAAGCAATTAACATGGTTGCTCGGATTGGTCAGACCATCACAAGTTTTCAAAAAAGGGAGCCTAGTGCGCGGTAGAGGTGGTACCAATACATGCTTAAAAAATGGAGACTCCTCCCTCTAAGAGCTCCGTCCCCTTTTGCCCTGGACTTTAATGCTTCCTCTGTCTTCTAGTCCACCATCCTTATCATAAAATCTAGAAAGAAAAACATGCTCATAGTTCAAAAGTTAAAATTAGAAGGGAAAAAAAAATCAATTTGCAAGTTATCTATTTTAAAAAAATACACTTGCAATTCAGAGCGTGTAGGGTTAGGCCCTTAAGAGGCTATTTGATTTACGGCAGGGGGGTTCATGTTCTTGAACCAGATTTTCAGATTTATAGCCAAATAGCTAGGCAGTTCATTGAATATTGGGTGCCCGGTTGCCCATCTTCGCATTCAAAAAGTTGGAATATAAGAATCTATTTAACATTTCTAAGTTGTGTATAGTGATTTAATAATATTCAATTATTCACTATAAATGTTGCATAGATATTTCTATATGATTAATTTGTATATTAAAATAGACAAGAGCTAGCTTAATTAAATCGTGTTAAAGGAGAAAAGTTATTATGCTTTCCCAGAAAATAGATTGGAGCTCATTTCCAAGGACAATAATTCACAAGCCTTCTCCAAGGGATCGATGGCTGTCAACTTGCTGGGTTAGGTAACGCTACCCAATCTCCCCCAAAATACTCCTTTCGGAAGACAAAGCCATGAGCTATAGTAAGGTTGAGTCCTCGGAGCACAAGTTATTATAGCCATAGTTGGAACTATATAGATATGAAGAAGGTTCGTCGAAAAATTATTTCCCTTAAAAAGCAAGCCATCGAGATTGGTAAAAACCCAATCAAGCAAAGTTATCATCCAATTTAATCCCATTTCTTAACTTCCAATACAACATATGAATTTTTAAAATTGAATTAAAAACAGGACAGGGTCTCTGTTGGATGGAGAGAATCCTCCATCCGACTTTACCTGATTGGATCAAGGTGGGTGATGGGTTTGGATATTCCAGGTTAGAAGCCGATGGACAAAACACCTGCCCTGATCCAATCTATCGCCAATTTGGCATCCCTCCCTGTAAGCATCTAACTTTATTATTGCAGCATGATCGTAAGCGGCAGGGAATAATTTTGGCCAAATTTTGGATGCAAGACAAGCACTACTACAGGAATTTAGTCACCCACCGATTCTAAAATTGGCCCTACAGCAATTTGGCTGCTCTTTAAGGAAGCTTCATGCAAATTACCTACACGCATTCATGTCAAAATCAAAAGCAGTGATTATCAGAATAAATATATTAGATACACGAACAGCACAAGTAGCGAAAAGGTTCTGCATCTTTCCTCTACTGGAAAAATGATGCTCAGTTGCATTGAGTAAAGATCAGCTGCAATATGTCTGTCTCGACAGATGTTTCCAGTACTCCTATTAACTTGTACTGTAACGAAACACCTGGTGTTGCACTTTGCTCCAGTAATGATGATGACATTAGTGAAACCAGTAGCCTTTCATCTACAGATTTCGCAGTTGATGTCGATGAGATCTACATTGATAATATCCTCCTTTCCGAGCTGCATCAAATGCCAGCAACCGAGCTAATAACTCGATTTCTAGAGATTTCACAAGTTGGTTCAGCTCATCAAGATGCACTGAATTGGATGTTAAAGGTTGATGCTAGTCTTCTGAATCCACTCCCCTGTGCTATTTTTCTTTCTTTCTTGGTAATTAAATATCATTTCTGCTTTGCAGGCGCATGCTTCCTACCGGTTTAAGCCTGAAACAGCCTATCTCTCTGTCAGCTATTTTCATTGCTTCATACTATCCCGTCCTTTGCAGGTAACGTGTTCTTAACTTAATGATCGTTATACATTTCAATCGTAGGATGGTTAATTGCTAACTACATTGGAGCCACATACATTAAACAACAAATCAACAGGTATCAGAATCATTCTCTTCTCTAATATTAGGATGCCCTGCCCAGAAGATTGACAAGATTTAGCCTGTCAAATTCTCATTTAATCGTTGTTTCATGCAGCAAGGTAAAGGATGGTCCCTGCAGCTATTAGCAGTAGCATGCCTATCTCTAGCAGCAAAATTGGAGGAAACAAGAGTCCCATCTCTTTTAGACATACAACTATTGGAGCCCAGATTTTTATTTAAACCAAGCACAGTTCAAAGGATGGAGCTTTTGGTCATGAGCTGTCTCAAGTGGCGATTACACATCATTACACCTTTCTCTTTTCTGCATTATTTCGTTGCAAAGCTTCCACATCTCAGCCCGAGAAGTAAAAATTTTATTTTAACTCATTCATCCGATCTTATCATCAGCACATGTAGAGGTAATTAATTCCTAGAGTGATCGGATTTTCCTATCTCTTCTATACAAACAAAATTCACAGCTAGCTTGCATGAATCTTGACAGTGATTAAAATCTTGGCTTATACTCCATCAACAATAGCAGCAGCTGCAGTGCTATGGGTGACTAATCAAACTATTGATGGCCCCAAATTAGAGTGCTTTCACAGTAGAATGGACAAGGCAAGTCTTAAAACTTTATCAAGTCTTAAAACTTTATCTTCATCAAGTCTTTATCAGGGGGTTGTATTAGTTTTGGTGCCCGATAAGCTCATCAAACAAATCACAAAATATTTATCACTAAAAAAATATTAAAGCCCTCACTAAGAGTTTATTTGGATCTGAGGCTATTAGACCATGTAATAGTGATTAAAGTCAGTTTGTCCAAACTTTTCTTTGTTTGGTGAATCAAATGTAAAAGTAACAAAATCACCGTTTCGTGACAAAAATGGACACAGGAAATGGTGAGAGGATGCTACAACCTTATTAGGCAAAGCATGCCTCAACGGTGTCGTAGTGAGGTACTTGATGCAACCATGCCGGGGAACTGCCATGCAAAGAGATGATGCGGGAAGGGTTTCAAGTCAAGCCAAGACATGTCTCCAAACAAGTGCTGAAAATTGATACTGCTTGCAATATTTATATATCAAAAGTTTGGCCTCTCTTATATTTAATTGTCTATTCTTTCTCAAACAAATCCTCTTTTTTTAGATAGATTATTATTTTTTTTTCATTTTGTATTGCAACGATTGCATTTTCCTTCCACAAAACCAAGTGACTGAATATTGCCACTATCTCAATCTCAATAATATTGTAAACTATTATTGAATTGTTTAAGTTATGATATAATGTGATATCATGTATATATTAAATTCTTGAAAAAAAAATATTGAGTTTTGAAACTACTACAAAAAATAACTTTCCACCAACTTCAATTTCTTTTATGTCTAGCATTGCCATGAAGAGTCGTGGCGGTTGGTATATATATATTTAAGCTTATGAGATTTTCAAACAATTCATTAACTACAATCCAAATTTTATCTTCAATTGGATTCTTCATTTATAATATTTGTTCTTTTTCAAAGCTAAAAGTCTCCTCCTGTCTTTGTTTCTCTTAAGATCTTGTTCAAATCCACCCATGGAATACAACTAAACTAGACATATCATTTTTATTTTTTTATTTATTAAAAGTATCAAGATAATTGATGGTAAATAAATTGCATCATAAGATCAGCATAGAATTACTTTACCATAATCAATGTAAAATCTAAAATATAATTTATATTATTTTTTATTATATTTAAAAAAAACTCTTTTGAATATGAAAAAAACTTACATTATATATTTTCAATCAATTTTAATTATAAATAAATAAAAATAATAAGATTTAAATTAGTAACAGTTTAATTACTAAAATTATAATATTATATCAAAGAATCATTTTAAATTAATAATTTATATTATTAGATAAGGTATGAGAAATGATTTATACAACATCATTGAGTAAATTCTAAAAATCATTTGAGAGAGATCTAATCTCGATTGAATGGTGTATAAATCGATTAAAAAATACTGTTTATTATTGATTAAGAAGAAGAAGAAGAAGAAGAGAAAACAGAAGAGTTGCTTAGAAAAACATGAAGACACACGAATTAAAAGAATCGAGGAAGGATCGTAGGCTCTTGCGTGGGGGGCCATCAACTCACGGAAAGCTATTGGTAAGCCCAGAGGACGAGGAGCCCATGATTGATTTGAAAAGCGAAATTTCTCTTTGCCTGCTTTGTCAAAATAATTGTCTTGCACGGCTACTACGTGCATCCCAGTTAAAGTTGGAATATTCATATTATCAATAATAATAACAATAATTAAACACTATCGTCACCCTCCATCATTCATCAAAATCACTCTGATTAAAATGTGTTTATGCTGGTTAAGGTTAAAGTCGTTAAGCTAACCAGACTCCCTTATCAACCCTTCTCAGAAAACGAAAAGTAAAATAAGTATCAATTACAATGAAGTTATGGACCTTTCCTTTAAATATAACTATTGAATACCGTTTGATTTCTATTCTGGGACGAAAAAAGACAAGGGTATTGTGAAAATAAAATAGATATTTTTTTATTTTTTATTTAACAAATACAAAGAAATTTATTTTATATTTATTTCTATTTATAAAATTAAATATGATTTTGTCTTTGTTTAGATTCCATCTGTCCGTTCAATACTGCTTGGACGGCAAGTATGAAAGGTTGCTCCGTGCTCGCGGGGATGCTTTCAAGGTGGCCTTCCTGAGGTTCATTGAATGAATATAAATAATTAAATGGTTGCGGTTCCCTAGGTAGCCAGAAAGAAAAATAGCTTTCTCGAGTAGAGAAAGGACAAATAATTCTTAGATTATTAATATGACCTGGGGGTGTTTGCATCTGCTATATTTTAGTTGATTATAATCAAGGTTAAAATATGTTGGATAACTTTGTCCTTCGAAGGGCACACAGAAACATTAATTATTGTTAGACCTGGTTTAGAGTTTAGATTATTAGGTTAATGTATGAGTTATAAGGTTAATTTAAATAATTATTTTGTATATAATAATACTTTCTAATTTGTTTTTAAAAATTCTTTAAGAGTTAACTCAACCGAGTTTTATTCGGTTGAGTTAAATTTATCAAGTTATGAATTAACTTAAGAAGTCACTGGTTTTCGTGTAATTAACATCTAACATTGTCACAATCAAAATCTAGATCCCAAAATCAATTTATCAAGCCATATTCAATAGTTTCGCTCGACATGATTGATCTTGCTCCCGCTTAGTTTCCCTCGACCCAATCTCGTGGTATATTTTCTTATGGTGGCTCGGTGAAGTATCTTGGATTTGTGTTTCGAAGTCTTTCCCACAAATCAAAGCCGACGAGTGGATGGATTGGAGTGTTGCAGCGTAGAGGCACAGTAGATGGTGTGAAAGATTCGGATTCCGCTCTAAACAAAGGTTCCCAAAGTCCCTTTTACACTACCAATTTTCTGGATAATAATAGTAGAGCTTATTCTATAAAATCAGTCCACGTCCTCTTGAATAAACAAAATCCTAGCCTGTACAGACTAGTAAGAAAAGGAGTTTAACAAGGCCTGCTGGAGACGATAACTATAAGCTTGTGGCACTCTTGTTGGTCCTAGATGATGAAGATGAGCTGGGAAAATCATTTTTAATTAAGAACAACACCTAGTTTTTTAATTAAGCTGGATGACTATCAATTACATTTAATTCTAATCCTAATAGTCGTGTCGTCACCCATCTTAATTATGTCAATAAAATCAAATTTCATAAGTCCAGGTGTTGAAATAAAAATAAATAATCGTAATGGCAGCTTTGATTCCAAGTGTCCCTATTTTACATTATAAATTATTTACAAAATTTAGTGTGTTTAATATTGTGATAGATGGTGTTTTTTATTTGAAAATATATTAAAATAATTATATTTTTATATTTTTTAATTTGAGAATTGACATATTAAAATCATAAAAAATACACTAAAAAAATATGAAATTAATATTTTTACATGTCTGTCGCATTTTTAAAGCACAATTTCAAATCCCAAAACGATCATTTTACTACAAAGCTCGTCATCCTTGTCGGACACGCATGGCTTTCGAACTAAAAAGAGTTAGAAAGAAAATCATCACATAGTTTTCAAAGAAGGCTGATAAAAAAAATGATAAAAAAATAGTTATGTTTTTAAAAAATAAAAATTATTCAAAAATATCATTTCCTGAGAAACGTTGTCCTGTGTAGTTTTTTTGCATATCATTATTTGTTTAGTTATTATCTATATGTGTGTTTGTTTACACACACACATATATATATATATATATTAGATTAGGTCCTAATATGAAATTGAAATTAACTTGAGAATTAAATAATTTATCATATTTATTTTTTGTTTTGCCCTTCAAAACCAAAACTAGCACGGTGAGAAGATTGGACTTTAAAGTCCACTCCATTCATTTTTTAGCCAGGACTCTTCGTTAGGCCTTTTGGATTTTAGCATTATCCAGCTTAGTTTGTTTTTTTTTTAAAAAAAATTAAAATAAAATTGAATAGTGTTTTTTTCATCAGCTAATCATTCTAGTGCTGGAATGATAATACAAATGGGAAAAAAATGAATAGTGTTTTTTTCATTAGTTAACTTTAAAGATGTAGATCTTAACAGATTAAATTATGAATTTATTTTTTAAAACTTATAAGATTAATTAAATTATATATAAGTTGATCCGAATACTTTTATTAATAAAAAAAATAACATAACAAAAAGTTATTACAACAACCGAGAAAAATCTATGTAGTAAACACATGAAATCATGTTAAGCAAACCTGGAATCTCTAAAATTAAAAAACATATTTACTCAAAATAGATCCATTTAGCTTCCCATTAAAATATATGGTTTATTTATTAGCCATGCCCATAATATATGGTTTGGTTTTTCGAAGTAATCTCAAGTCATCATTAGAGTTATTGCATTTCATAAAAATTTTAACGAATTTATTATTAAATAGTTTATAATTGAATCAGCATAAAATAAATAAATAAATAAATAAACCACTTCATTCTGACAATTATAATCACCACCTAATTTCAACGTGTTACCATCTCAAAGAAGAAGAAAATCGAAAGGGTACCCGAAAATATCTCCGATGCTTTTTTGTATTTATTTCCATTCCTATTAATACAGTTTCGAATCAGCAACCATTTGGCGGAACAGAGCCACCGAACCGGAACCAACTTTGGCATCTCCGCATCTCCTCAAAAGCATCTGCTTCCTTTCTTTTTCCGATTCCCTTGAAGGATCCTCCCTCTATAAATTTCTAGCTCTTGATTTCTTGTATGGCCTTCGACTTGAGAGCTTGAAAATTCTGTTCTTTTATACGCAAAGAACATCATCATCATCATCATCTAGCTATTCAATTTCAGGTACCATCTTCTGCCTTCGCTTTCTTCCTTTCTTGGTTTTTCTCTAACCCATTCTTATATATTTCTTATTTTATTGATTCCATAAAACACGTTAGCAGCGTAGACTTTCTTGAATTCTTATTCTGTACGATCCCATTTCTTCATTTTGAGGTTTGCCTTGAAAATAATACGGCTTTTGATATATTAATTGGTTTATTTATTTTGACGGCAAGTGCGCATTTGTTTTACCAGAGGATGGATGGTGTAAATCATACGAGTGAGGATTCAGAGCTGATATCTGAAACAATTGAGAAACTCCCAGTAAGTGTTTCAAGGGAAGGGAAAGGGAAGAGATTTTGGAAGAAAGTTAAGTACCAGCTTGTAGAGTACAATTCCTTGCCCGCATATTTAAGGGACAATGAGTTCATTTTGGGCCATTACCGTTCTGAATGGCCTTTGAAGCAGGTTCTGCTCAGTGTCTTCACTATCCACAATGAGACATTGAATGTTTGGACGTAAGTTTCCCATCTTATGGCAACAACCCCTTATTTAGTGTTTCTCATGGAGTTATTAAAAGTCTCTTGTTTTGGTGTTTGTGCAAAAATCTGCTGTAGATGTTGGCGTACGTGGATTGTTGTGGTTCTTTACTGTTTAGAGAAATATTGGTCACTTATGTTTCTTGCTTGATTTTGTACTTCCTTTTGATTTCATATTTAGGAAGAAAGTAGTGTGCTGGTTGTCTATGTGATAGTGGCACTTCCATTTGGAATGAGGAAGCGAAGATACGAGGACAGAAATGAAATATGGTTTTTATTGCTGGCTGATAGCGTACAATATTTATAAAATGAGAAGTTCATATTCAACAAATCTTGTGGTTTGGAATGCTGGTATATAAATGTTTGAGAAATTGCCTAAAATCTCATGTGGGTGGGTTAGATTTACTCTTGAGTCTACAAAGAGGGATGATATCAAATTTAAATTCCTGAATTTTTAGTCAGTAACTCAGCTTTTTGTTGTTCAGTGAACTAAAGGTCTGTGTTCCAAGATTTGGTCGTTTCAATATGCCAGTCGTATTTTGTTATCCTGACTTATTTCCAAGATCCATGAACTTGGTGATGCAATATTTGAAGTGCCCTTTTCATAAGTTTTGGTTCAGAATTCAGATGTTCTGTTTCGGGTCTTTAATATCAGATTATTGATTCACTGCAGGCATTTGATTGGGTTTTTCCTTTTCCTTTCCTTGACCATATATACTGCAATGAAGGTTCCAAAGGTGGTTGATCTTCACTCTCTACAACTACCTGAGGTGTTGAAAGCTGATTTGCACAAATTGCAAGAATGCCTTCCCTCGTTACCCAACATGCCTGATCTGCACAAACTTAGCGGAGAGTTAAAGAGTACATTGCCCTCAATTGATTTGCTTCCATCATTCTCAAGATGGCATGTCATGGACCTTCTATACAATTGTTTGCCTGAGCGGTTCTCACATAGCAACCAGACCGATGCGTGTGTTCTGGTAATGATCTTTTTCCTCAACGCTGATATTACAGTCAATAGATGACACTGGCGGGCCACATTCTTGGTGGTTGGTCATGAAACTGGAATTTATGCCCGTCTGTGGTAACATGATATGATGCTGGTTGAAATTAGATGGCTGATTTGTGAGGGAGAATTTAGAATTCATACTTCTGATTAAATTGGATATTCTTGTTCCTTGGTGCATTGAGCATCAAGATATCCTCCCATGCTTGTAAGATTGTGGAATCCTGAAATTGCAACATTCTATGAAGTTCTCCTTCATCCTTTTGCTTTTGTTGTGGTGTGTTGATTGGTACCGATGCTGTCTTCAGAACCTTGCCTCTGAAGGATTGAATTTTGCTTTCTTTTGCATTTAAAGATTTTTTAAATTTATGTTTGTAAATCAGAAATAGGCAACTTGCCAATTGCATAAGCTCTGAGTTTCAAAACTTCTCAACTATGACTCTGAGCAACAGACAGCCTATAACTGACATTTGTGCTGTTTACATAGAAGCCATCTGTATTTCAAACTATATTGCGTGTATCAATTACTTGTTTTATAATCAAAGGTGAAAACAGCATATATCCACACTCTTAGAGTGTATTGTTTGACAAGTTGCATGTAACATAGAACTAGGTTCTACATTTCCGAAGTTTCAGCAGTTCACCTATTTGATGCTGAAGGTTCACTTTGTTGCATGGGATGTCATATCTCACACTACAACCTTTGCGATTATTTTAAGTTAGTCACGCCTTATCTTTTACACATATTGCTGTGATGTTTCAGTCTATTTATAACATATATTTTAGGAACAAACATTGTTTTATTTTTCTGTTTGTATTTAAAAGATTGAATGGTGCTTGTATTCCGATGATTAGAATGGTAGTCCAACCCATCAGTAGTTGCAAGAAGAGAAGGGTTTTAAAGAATATTCTTTATTGATGCTGATATTATTTTCCAGTTGCTGCTTTCTACCGTTTTGTATATTCACAATTTGCATGTATAAAATCTCCCATCTAATCTCCTGTCGTCGTTTGGCTAATGTTCTTATTTCTATTTTTCCCTATTAAATCCAGCGTAGCATGAAGGAGGATGTTGCAAACATGATAGCACCCCTGATGCTGAGGCCAATCACACGTTGGCCATTCTTTGCTTTCTTGGGTGGGGCTATGTTTTGCTTGCTAGCTAGCAGCACTTGCCACCTTCTCTCTTGCCACTCCGAGCGCTTAACATACATCATGCTGAGGCTTGACTATGCTGGAATTGCGGCCCTCATTTCCACCTCGTTTTACCCTCCTGTGTACTACTCCTTCATGTGCAATCCTTTTTTCTGTAACCTGTACTTGGGGTTCATAACTCTCTTGGGGGTTGCCACAATAATGGTTTCACTACTGCCAGTGTTTCAAAACCCCGAATTTCGTACCGTTCGTGCATCCCTTTTCCTTGGCATGGGTTTGTCTGGGGTGGCGCCTATTCTGCACAAGCTTATCTTGTTCTGGCATCAGCCTGAGGCCCTTCACACAACTGGCTATGAGGTCCTGATGGGGATTTTCTATGGAATCGGAGCACTGATTTATGCCACAAGGATTCCAGAAAGATGGATGCCTGGGAAATTTGACATCGCAGGGCACAGTCACCAACTTTTCCATGTATTGGTAGTGGCCGGAGCCTATACTCATTACCAGGCAGGTCTGGTTTACCTCAAGTGGCGAGACCTTGAAGGATGTCGAGGAACGTAAATCCTGAATGCTAAAAGTAACTGATTAGTGGATGAGATCTTAGATCATTGTGTCACAAAATAAGCAAAGCTGGCCTAGATATGTAAAGGCAGTGGAAAAGCAAAATACTTCTCTGCCGTTGTTTTTGTGCATTACAACGAATGTCTATGAATAAAATAATTTTATTCTCATGTACTGTATTCTATTATTCAAATCGCCTATAAGAACATGTGCTGGAACAGAAAATGGTGTTCAGTTTCAACCTCTTGATTTGAAACTGTCCAAATGATGAGGACTGTAGCGAGTTTGGGTTGATAAATTCAGTCCTCATTACACATGCAGCAGGCCATGATACAGAGTTGTCTTCGGTTTCCATTCCGTAATGGACTTAGATAGCGTGAGGTAGAAGAATACCGAGGGACAAGACAACACGGAACAAAAACGGAGATAGTGACAGGACAGGCCTACGACCCGCTTATCTTTGGTTACCTGCTTCCACGCTTATCTTCCTGTGAGCTTCCGAAGAATAATATATAAAAAAATATCATCGAAATGCTTTCATTGAGAGTTGAACTCAAGACCTCCCGCTTACTAAACGGGTGCTCTAACCAACTGAGCTATGAAAGCCTTTACTGTTGTGTAGTCTCAGACGGGATACCATTGGCAGACAGTGACAGGACAGGCCTACGACCCAACTGTGATCAGAACGGTCACTGTGTCTGCAGTTGGCTCATCATGTTGTCAGTCTGAATTAAATCGACTCCTCACATGGAGGTAGGGCAAACAGGGTTGCGAGTTTCTTTCTTGTTTTGGAATCTGATTGTTTTATAAATAAGTTTAATTTAAAATAAATAAATAAATTTTAATCTTTTTTTAAAATACTTTTAAAATCCATAGACACACACTCATTCCCGTAATCTAGTCATTAATTTCTTTTTCAATTAAATCACTGGGGCTCTTAACTGCAGTTGCTAGACTCTACTTGAAAATTAATCCGAAAAGGGATCTCAGTCACCAAGTTAATAGTTCATCCATGGATTATCATCGAGTCAACCAAAAGAATTGTTTTCATTAGAGCAATATATTTCATCATTTTAAAAGAAATTTTTTAGTACAGATTCGGTAGGGTTTATACAATGTTTGATCAGGTTAAATAAAATCATTTATTGGATCAATTTTTTTTTTATGTTCAATATTAAATCTAACTAGAATCAAACTTCGATATCTGAATTTTCAAAGCCAATTTATAAAAAGCCAAGTCGGTTTAACAACTATGCTCTAGACATGATTTGTGAATTCTGATACTAAAATGTACCTGGACTGGACTAGGCTCTGCAAAGATGGATGCGACCTTGAACCGTTGAACGGAACAAAGAAACAAGTTGGGGGGGGGGGCGCATGGCCTTATGACAGAAGACGCCTTTTTGTTTCCTCTTTCATCATAAAGGTCTTCTTGCTTCTTGTGAGATAAAAGCTGATTATACCACAAAAACATGTCATGGAGGATCTGATCTCAGAATTGGTGACTTCACTTGGTGGTCGTTTCGACTTGCGTGCTATATATGGTTTTTGGACTCCTCACTAGCAACGGACAACACCATTTTTGTCCTCATTGACATACAAAAGTTGAAGAATTCATACGTCCCTTAATTTTTTCTGATTTGTTGCACTGCAATAATTTCTGATTTTCGAAGTGATTTTAAATTATTTTTCATTTAAAAAACATAAAATTAATGTATTTTTAAGTGTTTTTTGATTTATTTTAATGTAATAATATCACTAATTATGACATTACCAATATCATCAAAAAAAATTTCCTGATAAAATAAATCTAACGTACCAAATAAGATTATTAATAATGACTCAAATGTATTGTATTTACCGTACAAAAATGATCTTGTGCTTCTAGGTCTTTCTTTGTATTTTTTGTCCAATCTCTTACCTCTTGTCGTGGAACTAATTTCACAGTGTTATATTTGAAATATTGCAATTGAAAATAACAACAAGTTTAAATATCGTGTATCCAATCACTAAATATATAAACTTTGCCATTTCGGATTGTCTTTTTCAAACCAGATTATCTCATTAATGTTAAACACAATGTGCTAATAACCAAAATAACCGAGTATTGTCGGGTTAAATGTTCATGGTTAAGGGAGTTTATAGCTAATTATATTGCATTGAAGTCCTATAAATATTTGTCCGTTTGGTCTCCTGTTTTGACTTGTGTGCTGTTTTAGAATGGGTTTTCAACAATCGATGGCCACATCACATGACACTATGGCTCACATTTTCCTCGAGACCTCCTTAAACTAGAATAAGGCGTTTCTCCATTTTATTCAACAAATTAAAGTCAGAAACGTGTCCGAACTTCATAATAACCCCCCTTTCCCCTTCAAATTAAGAGGTTTTATATTTGAGTTCCTCTCCCCATACTGTACATAACCAACAATTAAAGATTCAAGATTAACATGGTGATGAAGGAGAATTACTCTATTTTTTTTTAACTTCTTAAATTACAATCTTAAAATTAGTATTTAATAAAATATATCAAGATCTTTAATGTACTAAATTGACCTAATAATGCATCTTTAAAATTGCTTGATAAGATATATATATATATGTATATATGTATAAAATCTCTAAATTGCTGTTGAATGATTATATGAGTTTGGAGATTCGGATTCTAGAACTAGGAGGCCGTTGTTCTGAAAATAAAATAATTAATTATGTAATGCAAGAGCCAAAGAGCCAAATTGAAGGAGCCCCGGGGTTTAATAAAATAAAATGGAACCCAATTCTTAAGGCGAGAGGATAATAATTAACTAAAATAAAATAAAACTTAAGACAAAAGTATCGTAAATGACGGAACTTAAGCCGGAAATGTCCAAAATCATACAAGAAATTGTAGTTCAACTGGAAAAGTGTCGGTGATACACTGTCACGTGTAATAGCCTACGTGTCACTTCTAAAACCCCACACCTCATCAACACGCGCCCCATTACTGCCGCAGTTCACGCCTTACCTTATCGTTTCATGTCTAAGACTCCCTCTCACATGTCCTTCTATTCTTACCATTTGCTCAGTAAAATTTTAAACTTTAATTATGATCAAATCAATCCCCCGTTTTTTAAAGATAAAGAAAATATGAGATCCTTCATCAAATAAATTTAATTAAACCGAATAATAATAACAATAATGGACATAGTTTTGCAATTTTTTCAATACTATTTATATATTCTAATGAAAACCTCGTTAGAATGTTTGATAGGTATTCAATGGATGTGATATGGAAAAACCTAGATGCAAGGGTTTGATATTTATGTTTGTTTAGGTATCCATGTACTTATAATATAGAGAATTTAGTACATAATAAATAATATTTAGTATCTACTTGTTACTCAATTAGCAATCTTATTTTATATTTTTTAATGAACATGGCGTTCTTAAATTGTAGTTAGAGTAATTTATTCCTTTTACATTTTTTTATATAATTTTAATTATAAATATTCATGAATATTCAAAATTTGGTTATAGAATAGACAAATATTCTTTTGTTACCAGTAAGATTTTAACACAAAATTCTATGACAACATTTTATTACTATATCGAGATAAAAGAGACATGAATAATAGGGACAAAAAAAAGATGTCTCCAATTCCTTTATATTTTGAGATGACAAAAATCAACTCTAAGACTATTATAAATATAAATTTATTTCAAATATTTATCTCCATTCCTCTAACCAAACCAGTTTATATTCTTTTTGTATATATTTTTTTATTCTAAAACACTAATCAAATACAACCTAGAAGATATGATTCGAGTTTAGGGGGAAAAAAAAAGATTGACATATACTGAATTTATAACCATCCCTAGACTCAAATAACAGACGAAGATAAATTGATTTCATCAAATTTTAAAAGTAAAAGCACCTATGTGAACAAAAACAAAAAGCAAGGACCATATTATATAATTATTAGCCCTCGATTAACATGCCCGGCGCATTTTAGCCTACAAGGCGCCGGGACACCGACGCTCTCCACCCTCCAATCACAAACTCATTTTCTAGCTCCTGAATACCCCACCAGATTTTTGCAAATTATATGATAATCTCTCCTGCATAAACCCTCTCCTCTTAACTTGCGGCATCAATATTGGTCAATGCATTAAAACCTACCTAGTCCAACACATCTTTCACTCTCGCTACTACTACTAGCCAAAAGAAAATACAATATTACTAGAAAAATCTAACCTGGTTAGCCTCTCTCTTTCTTTCATATGTAGCTTAATGTAAAATGATCACACCAGAAGTGCCCCAAAACAAGTCTCAATACTCTCCAATGGCAAAATCAAGTGTTAGAAGCAAACCCTTTTCCTGTTTCAGTGACGGGTTTCTTTATCTTGGCGGTGCTCTATTAGCTTTTTTACTAGTCTGGTCATTGTGGTCTTACACAGTTCCGCACAGTTTCGAACCCAAGGGTAGTACAAAATCCGCCACCAACGACCCCCAGACCCAGCAATGCGTTCAAGAAAATCCTGCTGTCAATTTAGCCTACGACCCACCAGACCAAACCTTCTATGACGATCAAGAAATGAGTTATTCGATCGAGAGACCGATGAAGAACTGGGACGAGAAGCGAAAAGAGTGGCTCAAACGTCACCCTTCATTTGCTCCTGGCGCTCGTGATCGTGTGGTTCTTGTGACTGGATCACAATCGAAGCCATGCAAGAACCCAATAGGTGATCATTTACTTTTAAGATTCTTCAAGAACAAAGTTGATTACTGTAGAATCCACGGCTACGACATCTTTTACAACAATGTTCTGTTACATCCAAAAATGTCTAGTTACTGGGCCAAACTACCCGTCGTTAAAGCAGCCATGCTAGCTCACCCAGAAGCTGAGTGGATCTGGTGGGTTGACTCGGATGCCATGTTCACCGACATGGAATACAAGCTCCCGTTACGGCGTTATGATTACAGGAACCATAACTTGGTGGTCCACGGCTGGGAAAAGATGATCTACAAGGAGAAGAGTTGGACGGCTTTAAACGCTGGCGTTTTTCTGATAAGAAATTGTCAGTGGTCTATGGATTTCATGGAGAAATGGAGTAGCATGGGTCCAATGAGTTCTGAATATAAGAAGTGGGGTCCAATCCAACGGTCAGTATTCAAGGACAAGCTGTTCCCTGAATCAGACGATCAGTCGGGCTTGATCTATATGCTTTATCAGGATAAGGGTTTGATGGACAAGATTTACTTAGAAGGGGAGTATTACTTTGAAGGGTATTGGGCAGACATAGTGCCAACGTACGATAACATAACGGAGAAGTACACGGAGTTGGAAAAGGAAGATGGGAAATTGAGGAGACGACATGCAGAGAAAGTGAGTGAGCAATACGGCGTGTTTAGAGAACCACACTTGAAGGAGGCAGGGAATGGTAAAGGGAGCTGGAGGAGACCCTTCATCACGCATTTTACTGGCTGTCAGCCTTGTAGTGGGGATCACAACCAGATTTATCACGGGGAGACTTGTTGGAATGGGATGGTCAAGGCTTTGAATTTCGCTGATAATCAAGTCTTGAGGAAGTATGGTTTTGTGCACCCTGATTTACTGGATTCTGGCACGGTCACCGAGACCCCCTTTGATTATCCGGATGATGGGCCATGGTGAATGATTCACCGACCAAAACATAGGAAAAAAAAGGTAAGTTTTGTTTGATTTTGACAGTGGTTAATTTAGTTGCTCATCCGTGCACGGTGTTGTATTTTGGTTTGGTTTATACTGTTGTTTTTTTTAAGTATTTGATCATAGGTTTGTCTGTTTTTTATAAGAGCATCAAGCATAAATTTTGAGATTTCTTTTTTATACCATATACAATAATTATTAAACTCAGTAGTTGACCCCAAAACCCATAAACTCCTGATTGAAGCTGAATTTCAAATGAAATTGAAAAGGATATTAATATATTAAAATCTTTTTGACTCGTTCACGTTTTCATGAGATTAACCGAGTTACTTTCAATGAATTTGTTTTTATAATAAAAACAATGGCCTTTTTTTTTAACCGGAGTTAATTTGTGGGTTGATATTGACATAGCTACTCAGCTTCTTTTCGAGGTTAGCTTCAAATCGGTTCTCACAAAAATATGTTATATACTACGATGATTGGATGTTTGTAACGCATGAACTAGTAGATTGGCCATTTTAATTGTTGAAGTGGTGGCCATGGTTTTTTTTTTTTCCCACTCTTTTTAAAAAGGAAAAAAAAAAAACACTACGGCGATAATTGAAGGCTTTGTTTGAAAGTACTGAAAAGAGAGAAGCATGTAGTGACACTTTTTTACATGGCTTAAACTAGTGCATGATTGGAGGATAATGTTCCACTTATGGAGGACTTGGTATGATAGAAGCATGATTTTGTTAGGTGGGGTGGGGTGGGGTGACTTGAGTTTATGTGCATAAAGAAGAGAATTGTTGGCGTGGCACTTGAACTTATTTTTGACTAAATCATGGTGCTTTTGTGCTCGTGATAGGGACTAAGATCTTCGTTTTCCAAAGTGACCAAAAACACCTTCCAGCATCCCTTCAACTATGCCCAAGTGGCTGTTGTGATCAAAAGAGAAGTTATTTTTTTGGATTTTCTTCTCTCTCTTAAAATTTCCAAGTTTCTGTTATGGTGAAACAGTAATTGCCTTGTGGAGGGTTGCTAGCTTGCTACAATGCCTATGTTTTCAATATCAACATTTTATATCGTTGGATTTGAATAAAATAATAAATTCAATGCTTCAGATGGGAATTGACACTGCGTCGATTCTTATAACGTAGGCAATCTAGACTCATCCCTACCTTATCATCCCAGTTCTGAAATCCTTTCCGGCAGATCCATCAAGCCTGGAAAACTTTCATTACATGGCTAATATGCTAGTTGTGGATGTTAGTTGCTCCTGAGCAGCTGAGTAGAATGATAAATCATTAAATTATTTAAAGACATGGTGGCCTATCAATTCATTCTAGATTCATTTTAGATTACCCTTGTGACTCGTATTATTCCATCTATTATCTCGGATTTTTAGTTTTTTTCTGAGTTATTCTGATTTCATCATTCCAATCCCGACGTGTTTCATGTATTTTCTGATCTCATGGATTCATCTATGCATTCGGACAGTTTTCTACCTGACTTTGAAGTGGGGGCAATGCCTCGTGTCCGTAATCTATGACAAGGCTTTTCAACTACGTTGTGTATGAGATTCATGTGGATTATTGTCGTAAACACTGCATAAATCGAATTATACATACACATGATTTCTAGCACTCGGTGCTCATACATATGTTTTGTTGAGTGACAGAAAACCTGGCTACGGTGGTTCAAGCCTTCCATTCTGGTGCGCATTCATGCGACATGGCTATATATTTTCTGTTGGCAATTAGGGATGACTGAATCAAAATGCATCAGTTGTCCTCAAGTAGTCTTGCTTAAGGCAGTGGATTATGTTTCATCAGCATGTCTGCATGCACGAGACACTCTTGCAAGATTCATGTCTTTTTCTTTCTTCGTAGGTCTTTCCTCCCTTTGATAAATGATTGTCTCCATGCTTATAAGGTATATATAGCTAGCAGTGATTGCCATGGTGAATCCATGTTCTTCATCCAGAATAGGATGACTGTCCTGCTTTATTGAAGCAAGTTTTGCTTGCCTTGCCTGTGCCTCTGTCTCCTCCTCATGCCTTGATTATGTAGAGAACTTGTGCAATAATTGGCCATTGAATCTTGTCACGCTACTTCACCCAAAAATTGGGATCCATGAGAAGAAAAATAAAATGCAAGTTGTCTGTGTTTTCTACGATTCTTTTTCGAAAATCAGAACGATTTTTAGTCTTAAATAATGCAAAACGTAAAAATATAATTAATTAGCGCTACTTGTCTTTGGTTTTTTTATGCCTAGTCTATTTTATCTTTGATTGCTTTTGATTTATCTCTGAATAATGATCGTTATGTTAAGTATTTTTACCAGAATTAATGAAAATACTTTCTGGTGAGAAACTTAAACCTAACCCGGTTTTAGAAGATATGTGTATTTCTATTAATTTTTGTGAAAATATATATTAGAAGAATATACCGAAGAATAATTTAAAATGAAGAAAATATTAGGAACAGTTATATTTGTATGGACATATTGGAGATGAGGGGATAACTTAAGCTAATTCTCTTGAAAAACATGGAGTTGTCTTATGCTTAATCACTGTTTTTTTTTTTTTTATGATTCTTCTAACAGCATATTTGGAACCAATTCTACATGGAATTGAATCGATTGCAAGAGCAAAATGGAATTCTAAAGTTACAATAAGAAAAATAATAATAACATGAAAATGTTCTAGCAACTAAGATCTAGCTGTTGTTGCAAGAACCCTGCTGAATCCCATAAATTTTTGTCCCATGGTTATACCAAAAACATGGGGGGATCGAAGTTCAGATTTGATCGTAGAGTGAGGAAGGGAGGAGATGAAATGGTAGCAATACTGATTTTAAATGGTAATCCTCAACGTCATTATATCAAATCGCAGCTCTTAAGGTGCGATTTGTAACAGTAGACTTTCTGCAAATCCACCCTACTGAAAATCTATCAGAACAGAGGCTGCTTGTTTGGTTTTCCTTTCATCTGCAATTTGTATGAGCTAGCAGCATAGTGTTATATCTATGTTTCAAGAATCTAAGGAGCCTGAAACAAAGCAACCTACAATCAATACACACTGTTGAAACAGATAATAAAAGATCACATTGAAAACATCTGAGCTAATAGTAATTAACTAAACACTTGGGTTTCTGGTATGTCGACGCATCAAAAGGGAAATAGATGGATGGGGCATTCCTCAAGTAGATTTCTACTCCAATCTCAAATCTTGATCACAAGTCACCTGGGCTGGAGACCTCAAAATTCGGTCTCGAACGGCAGTCTCCACTATAGAAGACTTCAAGCTTTCCTTTGCTGATGTAGGCGGGTCAGAAAAGTTTGACGGTTCTGAACAACATCTAAACGAAGATCTGCTATTAATGGATCATATATATATAAACCTAGCGGATTTATTTACATAACAGAGCTAAGTTCAATATAACTTGACATAAAAAGTTTTAAAAATCAAATTGTTAGATGATACTTAAATTTTACTGGATAAATTTTAAGATCCAATTCTATATAAGGTCTAACAGCTTTGGAAAACCCTCAAATCAGGTCTAAAAAATATTGTTTAAGTTTTTGGATTTTCTATAAATCTTGGATTTGATATCATGTTTTTTTTTCTTTCAGGATTTTGATTTTCCCGCATTATAAAGATCAGTTTCTTGACTTATCTAAAGAGCTGTAACCTCTAAGAAGGCAAAATATATTACAATTGTAATTTAGAATAAAACTACGGGTTAGTATTTTTGTATGCAAACCCTGTTCGGTCACAAACTCTTATCTTTCTTTATTCGTGATTTCGTTTGCATCACTTTCCACCCTCTTAGCCATCCTCCTCTGCTTTAGCTTGCTCTGTTTAGCACCACCTCCGGAAGAAAACAGATAAACAAATAAAAGCATCACTCAATTTGCTAAAATAAAATAATTAGATTTCTTGCCTGGGTTGTCAATGGCAGCACTAAGAGACTATCATATTCAACAGCATTTTGTCGAACATTGGGGTGCGTTCTTTAGACAATGTTGAATGACTGTCCTAAAATCACTATTAGCTTTTCCTCATTAGTTAAGGCATAATATTTGTGAAATATGAATTTTAATTAGCCCACAACTTTATGACCGTACGCCTTTGTTTGTCTGGATTATTGCTGGATCCAATTTAGTTAAGGCGATTAGATTGCTTAGTCATGCTGACTAGACTTGCTAAAAACTTTTCTCTTCTGTCATTGTCCCTCAGTTCTTACCAACCTCTGGTGCGTAATCGACATTTTGCTAGCTTCAACTTGGTTGAATAATAATAATCATGCCTGCGGCACCCTCTGCTGTCCATTTCTTATTCATTTAGGGTGCTCAGCCGGTGCTCCTTTCTCAAACTAGAACAACTCTGAACGTTAGGGAAGACAAAGGGAAGATCACCTGGGCAAACCGACCGAAGCTGCTTGACTTATCCAAACCGAACGATAGCAGCTTTAAGCTAAGTCTAGAGTAGTGTCGCCGCTTGATCGGCGCTTTGACTTTGACCCTCGGGATCCACCACAGGTTGGGTTTGAGTGAGAGCTGCGTGACAGGTGACTATCCAGCACGGTTCGGAGAGCAATTTTTTTTTTTTTTTCAGTCTGCGATGGTGAATGGAAGTAACCAAATACTACCTTAACACTAATCCATATAAAATTTCAAGTCAAAGAAAAGAAAGCGGATGGGGATGGGGATGAGGATTCTGAGACAGAACTTTCCAATTCCAACAAAAATAAATAACACATTTAAGGTATTGTGTATCGAAGGTTTTCTAACACCAACCTTCAAGATTAAGTTCAATTACTTTTTCCGATTTAGGACGAGGCAGCCTTCTACATGACGACTAAGGATTAAGAAATTTATGAAAATTGATGACAAGCTTCCTTTTCAATTGTCAAAAACAAGGATATGAACGGCACACGTGCCAAAGTTGGAACTTTAAGCTGAAACAGGTACTGTAAATATATGTTGGCAAACAAGAAATTCAGCCAAATTTGACAAACAAGAGAACAAGAAAGTCTGAAAAGTGAAGATAAAAGGGAACTACCGGCCCCCTACTTCACCTTATAGAGACAGCATAGCTTCTGCTTCTGGGATAAACATTAGTCTTAACCCCGACATCCTCTTCATCAAAATCACATGGTTTTTCTTCATCAATCCTTCCAATAGCAACAGTATGACTCCTAGGCATATTGTCTCCTAGTCGAGTTGCAGATTTCTTAGGACTATATTGGTGTCTTGCAGGAACATCCACATTGATCTTGCTGTTTCTACTTCCTAAATTACTCCTGGTGGAGGCAGCCCTTGAAAGCTCCCTACGATCATCATCCAAGGGGTTTGGTTTTGTTGAGCTGACACTGTAACTTCGAGGCATGTTATTGAAATTGCCTGTTGGGCAACTCATCACACAGACCTGATCTGAGTATTCAGCCATTCCCTTCATGTAGAAGTCCCTGGCCCTCGCCAAAATCCTAAGGGGTGCCTTCAGAATCTTTTTAAGTGTGGTTTCTTTCCTGGACTTCTTATTGATAACCATGTTCTCTAAAGAAGACTGAACAGAGTGATAATAAATACAGGTAAATGGGAGATGAAGAAAGCAAGAAGAAGACTAGAACTTATCCTCGAGGACTCTGGACATGAGTTTATAGATGATGCTCTGCAATTACAGGGGCTGGCAAGGCAAATATATATGGAATGTTGGGGCTAATAGGATTGCAATTACTAGTTTATCAACAGTCGAAAATGATGGGGAGATGATACCATTTTAATTAAGTTTAGAATCTTTCATGCCCATAAACGTTTTCTGTACTAATTATAACTTGCCAACAAACCATTATTAAGCTAAAAATTACACCAATCATATGAATTTTTTTTCATATTTAAAGAACATGGATTTATTGTTAAAATATATGTATATAAAAAAGAAAATGACATTTTATTTAATTCTTTGTAACCACTTGATGATGTAGTTATTTTTGTTTTATTTTTATTTTTTAGTTAACTCAACTTTATCATTCAACAATATTTAAGAGACGACCAATATAGAATCTTTAATGTCTGCATTAGTTTACTCTCTTTGTGGCCATATATCCATTGAATGGAGTGTGGTTTACGGACCAATTGTGGTGCATTTGTCAAGTAATTACGCCGGATCATAGATTCATGAGAAACTGCAAACCGGAATAGAAACGACACGGAAAGAAAAATCCAATTTTTTTTTCTAAAATGAAGAAATATAAAAATTCAGAAACCTATACATTATATACTGTAACTGCCATTTTAACCTTTCCTTACTGACAGTTCAATGTTTATTGGTTTTTTTTTTCCCCTGTTTTCTGGAATAGCTTTTTAAAAAGATGATTATACAAGGGGTTATAATCTGTTATCTCATAACCCTGTTAAGTGCTAAGTTTAGATATTTATAGGTACAGCAAGATACTACATTTTTTTTTTTTTTTGGATTCAGTCAAATACTAAACTTGAATATACATAGGTCCTGCATGATGTTAAATTTATCATCTCTAAGGCAAACCAAGTATTGAGCTCTAGGCGTCGATGGGTTGTGTTGAACTTGTGCTCTTTATTCCAATAGAATCTTAGGCTTCCTGGTAAGACTTTAAATTAAAGATATTTTATTTAAAAAATCAGAAATATTTTATCATATATATATATATATATATATAGCTGATATGTGCTTTCCCCTTCCACAAATGAGGAGATCTCATGAGCTATATTTGTGGAGATCTCAGGAGCTATAAAAAATAAATCAGTGTAACTTTCATTAGCCAAATTGTTAGAACTAGAAGATTAATAATTTTATTATAGGTCTTAACTTGGCTTTCAAACCTATAAGATAGAATCGGATTTTGTTAATGAAACTATCCATGAAAAAAATGATCAAAAATTCATTAATTGTTCATTTAGGAATCGAGCCATTATCATTTCCAATTACCATTGGATTTGAAGCCTCAAAGTTTTGAAAGATTCTCAATAGATACGAGTGAAATGTTGTAACTTCGAGAGTTAATACAAACCAAAGGTTTTGTTATTATTATCATCCTTAATTACTATCAAGTTGAAATTTCAAGGTTTGTTTAATAGTTACTAATATAGTATATTGGTTTAATCCGTGCAACTTCAATATAGTTGCAGCTAACCAAGGACTCCTATTAAGTTTGTAAACCTGACAGGTAAATGATTTCTATATATAAAGGTCTTTCTTTTCTTTTCCTAATTATTTTTTATAATACTTGAAGGAATTATATTTACATGAGAAAAGTCTTTTTAATAATTGTCTAGAAAACCTCCATCAAGGAAACAACATTTCCTCTTATTTTTAGGACCAAGAATATAAAAAAGAAGAAGAAGAAGAAGAAGTGATGTCCAAATGTTTTTGATTATATAAAAAAAAAAAAAATCCTAAATCACCGACAGCAAACTCTTGGTAAAAATCGAAAAAGAAGTTCAAGAGAGGGGGAAAACATGTATAAGCATTATAGTTTACAGGTCACAATCTTTGCTTATATTTTAAATGGATGATACATTAAATAGATATATTAAATAGTAATACAGATAACTTCCATTCAATCCTCGATTACAACATGTGCCAGGATTCCAAATTTATTCTCAAAATTTGCCCATGTCTGCCTGCTGATGTCGTAAGAACTCTTTTTTAGCTATCTAGAAAGTAAAAATTAAGTGAAAACTGAGATGTATAAAATTAAAAAAAAAAAAAAAAAAAAAAAAGAATCTGGTGTTCACGAGTGGAAAGCTTGAACCTGGTAGGGTCAACATTTAATGTAAGTCGCTAGGAGTTTCCGTTTCCACCGAGGCACGTTCTTGAAGTTATAGTTTTGGACTTGGACTCGAGAGTTATCTGATTCTGACATATTTACTCACTTGACCATCGATCTAAGATTTGACGTCAACTAGAATATTAGGGAAAAAACCACAAGTTTATATATATATATATATAAAAGAATATTGACTGAGATTTTTTTTTTAAATAATCAAAATTTATGTTGCCTGAGCAGCTCTGATCAGATTCCGAGTTGGAGTTAGATTTTATAATTATGCTCTCAAATCAAAAGTGACATGATAAATCATATAACTAGAAAATTTATATATATATATATTTTTAAATCATCGAATACACACTGGATATGATTAAAATCGACTAGAAATTGGAATGTAAAAATTGTGGACAAGAATATAGAGAACAAGGTGGGGGCTCGACCCAAGAGTGTCCATCACGGTTGCAAGTCATGTGATGGTGCGAAGGGGTCAAGTCTTTAATTTCGTTTTTGTCAATTTGTTAATTAGTAATTCGGAGCTTTCACTACTCGTCATAATTACTCTTGACAGCCCCTCCTTGAAGGCAAATAGAAATATCCTAGCAAAAGAAACTCCCAGCTCACAAGTTTGTGTTTAATTAATTTTAGTTTAGATCAAAATTAAAATTTAAAAACATTGATTATGTTGTAAGAAAAAAAAAAACTAATCGCATATTAAGTTAATAAATAATTTACTTATTAAACCTGTATTTTTTTTTGAATTTTTTCCAGTAGAAAATACTTTTAATTAGATACCATAAATTGACACTGAAATATATATTGACAGACAAGGGAAAGACAGTCTTGAAGTTATTTTCTTTATCATTTCAATTCAAGAAAAATAAGGATGATTCTTTCCTTTTATTCTAGCTGTCTTCATATCTTTCGTCTTGATATAATACAAAAATGTCATGGTATAGTATAATCTCGATTAAATAATATATTTTTCAAACCCGATTTAAATAACATCTTGATTAGATGGTATCTCCGATTAACTAATAAATTCACATGATCTGATCTATGTGTTAACTGTACATGTTCTGGTTACTCAAGGAAAGTTATTGAGCGAACCAGCAACTTGGGCTTCCTTATCTCTCCGGGCTTTGTTGGGTACTCTGCTAGTGAAGCTGCTGCAGGTTTCCTTCCATAGATATAGATATTGTGGGCTCACCTTGTCGGCTTGTTCATAAGGCCATGCCCTAATTTCCAGGTCTCTCAATTTCGACATCTACCCGAGAATATATTATTTCTTGTCTCGATAATTTCTAATCCTATATTTTCTTAACATTTAAAGTATTTTATATTAATTATAGAAACCTCCTCAAGTAATATTTAGACTTCTATTAGTATTAAATATGTAGTTTGATTAACAGAGAGAGATTCAATGCATTCACACGAACCATCAACTATAAAAGGTTTGATGAAAATGTATGTATAAGTAAGATTTTATATCAAGCAACATTTAAATAAAAGCAAATTGAGTCACACACTCAAAAATAGTATTCTAGTAACTTATTCGTATAAATATCATCAATATGTTTTTTTTTTGTAATTAAATTTAGATCAATTTGTTTTTTTTATATATATAATTTATTGATGATTGTAAATAAATTATCTAAATGAACCCCAACAATGTGCGGGCACATTTGCTAATATATATCCATAATTAATAGAAGGGCGATATGTCATATTAACTTATAGCTTCCAAGGAAAAAGCATGATAGCTGATGTAGTTAGCCATCCACGTCAAAATATTAATTTTTATGTGTGTGGTTCAACCTTAATAGTGCTTAGAATCGAACTTCCTGATCTTGACTCCAACGGTTAGAAAAACAAAAATCCCAAATCAAGTTCAATATGCCATAGATTAATTTTATGTTTAATTAAAAACAAATTGGCCAAATTAAATATACAGTGGAATTGTATGGCAAATGATTGTTCGATAATCTGCTCTTATTATTAGCCTTTCCTCTTTGAGATTTCAGATTGAAAGCCATGTTTTCACACTTAACAATATTATCCATTGGTATATATTTTTATATTATGAACTTAATTATATATATTTTTAATTAATATACATATTCAAGTCAGCTTGAATGTATCTTTATTAATTTTATAAATTTTAAAATAACAATTATATAAATTTTTAGTAATTTTAAAATCTATAAAACTCAAACTTAATTGAACAGTTTTTCTTTCCATATGTACTAGAAAAGGAGAGATTAAGAACGAGAGCATTTGATTTGAGATAAAAAAAAGTTATATATGCATATTTTTTTTAAATGATAGAAATTTACTTTAAAACTATTACATAAATAAATTTGTTTTATTTTTCTCTCTTTGTACCTCCAGCTAAGTTTTATTTATTTATTTATGTCTTTGTTATTTAAAATTATCAACCAAGCACAATTTAGACGCATTATTGAGTCATGTCGGTTGCACATGAAAATTGCAGCAGGATTACCCATTGAAAATATGTACAAGTGAAGAAAAGAAAAGAAAGGTCATGCATTATTGAGTTTGATTGAAATCTGAAGACGATGGTACTTCAATAAATTACTTTTTTGACGCAATTGCTTACAGCCAGTTTTACAAGATTCTATAGAAACTTAGGACGGCGGCGACTTGGAGAAAGAGACAGACCAGTGTAGTTTAGTTTTAACATCGGTTTAGATCTGAAAACTTGTTGCTTAAACTGTTTTCCTCGCTATTCTCCCAACTTTCACGGTAAGCAAGGGAAAGCATGATCGTGCACGCATAAATTCAATGCATTGATCCTTAGCTTGCTACAATTGGCACTGGTGTAGATTCATGGTAACTAAGTGTGTTCTTAGCATTATAACAGTGTCGTGAAAAACATACAACAATTACTAATAAATATTGTATTAAAAGAGAACTAGAAAGAACACAAGATTTGGATAATTATATTTGTATTCATATGAACAAGAAATTTTTATTTTCACTGTATTAAAATAGGACTACATAATATATATTTATAGTAGGCCTTAAACTACCCAAAAATTCCTAATTGTTCAAATAAGCTCGGTAGGCTCCACTCCATTCTTACATTTGTCCACGAGCCACAAATTACAAATAGTTTTTGCATTTATAATTGAAAAGGGAAGTTTTAAAAAAATAAGTTCACAAAAAGTTATAAAGTGTTATTTTTTCATAACTAGGATCTACGTAAAATTATAGTATATATTAATTAACTAGGTATTTTTAAAATTACAACTAAGATAAAACACAATCTTAAACACACCAAGCTCCCAAAACAAATCCTAGGAGGGTGAGAGTTTAGGGGGGGCAAAAAATCTTATTAGTACATGGATAGTGCAGCGAAATTAAAATACCATCAATTGAATGCTGTGTGAACCTTGCTTGCTGGAGAAAAACTTTGACATGCATAATCCTGTAATGCATCAGTTGGGCTAACGTCAAAGAAAAATAAAATATCTTTATTAGGTCACCACTAAGAATTCATAGCGTTCTAAATTAGAATCCGTTGCCAGACATTTTATTGGACATTCCATCCCTTCGAACTTCTTCACTCTTACTAGCCAGGAGTTCCTTTCTCACTGCCTTGATTCTACAAAGTCAAAGCAAGAAAATTAGCTAACACAAACATAATCATGAGATTTGGATGGATTACACGCATAATAATAAATAGATTGTTGAGCACTTTAATTTAGTAAAAGATTCTGAACAAATGCCAGCAGAGTGACGTGCTTGATTATGTAAGAGTCGAAAATGGGTCCGAGGCGGCTAGCCTCCACCTTAGCAATTTGGGACCTCGTCTCTTGTACATGTTCTTCCATGGCTGGCGAATTATTCGTTTCTTGTAACAAAAATTCTGCCTCTTCTTCTTTATTTCTTTTTAAATAATGTTTTCTTCAGCTTCTTGCACAATATGTTGATTAATTAATTACTCTACCTAATTAATTTACATGGTCGGCGGGCATAATTGTTTTTTCAAAATGTATTTATATAGGGTTGGATATGAGCGAAACTAATTCAAGTTTTTGGTGAAGAATGTTGAAAAAACTTGGTTATAATTCAATCTTGAATAAGTAAATTATTTTATGTTTCATATGAACAAATAATTAATGAATATCGATTATTTTTTCAAAAAATATTCAAAGGAAAAACGAAGACAATTACGGTGGGAAGTATTTTAATGAATAAAATAAAAAAGATTCAAGAATTCAGCATCGGACCATATAGTCGATGTCAGCACTCACATAGGCGTCCGCTATAACATAGATATATAGTTTTATTTATTTGTTAGTTTATTAATTAATTTATTCTTACATATTTGTTTGTCTACGTGGTAATTATATTTAGATTAAAAATATATTTTCTAAAACCAAATACGCTTTAAATAAACGTATAGCTTCAGCAATAAGTAGTTTACATTTCTGTCTCATCCACAGATTTCGCTGTTCAAATCTTTGTATAAAGCAGACGTCTTCCTTTGATCAATTCTCATTCCTCGTCTTCTCAAAATTAAAGCCCGCACGAGCACACCAAAAATAGTTCCAGCCAAGCTTGTTTCTCACTATGGAAACATATAATTCTTCTTCTTCTTCTTCTTCTTTGACATCATCATCAATGTACTCGAAGCAATTCTCAGAAGAAACAAAGGGCTTGAAAGTGCCACAATCTTACCATTCATCACTTCATTCAATCCGGAAAACCCAGATGAAACCATGGAAGAAACCAATAGCACCATTGCCACCGACCCCACCAAGAGTTTACAAGGTGGATCCTATAAACTTCCGAGACCTTGTTCAGAAGCTCACTGGTGCGCCCAAGAAAGAGCCAGAGCCGCAGTCAAGGCTACAAAGCGTGGCACCTCCTCCACTTGATCTCTTTACACCAACATTATTTGGTAGAGACAGAGAGATCGCAACAGTACCCTTACCGCTCCTTCCTTCGCCTGCACAAACCCCATTGTCTGCCAGCTTGTACCAGGAGCTAATGTATGAATCATTGGATGCAAAACCCGAGAGGATGCCAGAAAGTATAATGTCTGTATCAAGTTCCCTCGAATTGAATCTGTCACCATCTTATCATGCTTGGTGTTCCTATCCTCTTCCTCTTCTGAGCCCAGGAACTCTTTCCAGTCTTGAGCAAGGCACCGTGCTTTAGATGTTACATCCCCATGACATATTTTACTTCCAGTACTGTTAGCACAATTTCTTCTAGCTAGGTTGAAGCAGCTCTCATACCCCATTTCCTCTTTTCGTTTTTCTTTTAGGGAATCATTTCGTTTTTGCTTAAGCTCCACAGAGATGCTGTTTAAAACCCAAGTTCTTTGCGTTGTAGTTAGGAAAATATATATGGTGTCGGTTGAGTCCTAGCCATTCAACTTCTTAAACACCAGAATAATCATCAATCACGGAAGCCCTAGACTATATGTAACTAGGTAGTCATTTGTGTATAACAAAGTGAATATTCAATGTATAAGAATGTTGATTCGTTGTAATAATTTTCTGATATTGTATTTCAATGTACGTGCGTAGCTGATTTCATTAGAAAGAAAGTTTATGCACTTGATCAAGTGCTTAATTTGTATGCAAATCATGTAATATATGGTATAATTTCTCCAGTTCATATGCCAGAAAAGCTTTGGTACATTATGATTACTTGTGTGAAATTAAATGTCTCTGCGTACGGCGCAATAAAAGAGAGTAAACTGTAGTTTAACTAACATCGTCCTCTTTTATGATCCTAAGCTAGCGATCTCAAGTTCGATTTTTTTATTTTTATAATAAAAAATATATGTATAGTGAGAAAAAAAAAAACAAAAGGACAAGAATATATAGTGAATTATTTGGATGAGTGGCTATTACCAAACAAGCTATAAGTGGTTTTGATCTGGATTCAAGTTTGTAATCTTTTCTTAAAGTTGATGAATTATGCATTCATACATATGGTAGTGGATGTCTTCCCATCCTTAGGTTTTACAATGTTAAAAATTCTTGTATTATCTATTTTTATGTCATAATTATTGCTTAATTGTATTATTAGCATAATTGTCATTCGATAATTGATTCAAGAGCTTAAAAGTGAATCCGAAAAAGTTATTTTATCTAAGGTTGAAGGTCAATGACCCTAGAATTAGTTGAATTCAATCCTAAAATTGGCAAAAAGAAGACATGGTCCAGTGTCTTGAAACAAAACAACGATGGAAGCGTGTATTGAATTTATTATGTAATGGTGAATTAGACCTTCAAAAATTAGAAATATGGCTGAAATAATTAGAGGTTTGTTTTAGTGCTAATTAAGCAGTTCTGCGTAGATCTTCAAGTGATTGCTCTTGTTAGGCTGCCAAGTGGTGGTGATGCACTCACATGGTGGGAGGTCTATTCTACCAGATTAGAAACTAATATTTCACGGTCTATTCAAATACGAGAGAAAACCACAACTACATTATGAAATGAACTTGACCTAATTGGATGCCCCGAAGACATAAGAGAAAGATGGAAATATCTGTGTCAAGAATAGGGTCAAAGTGTCCAACAGTATGCTCTACTGAATCTCAGAGGGAAACTGTCATGTTGGGTGTTGATTTTGTGTGATCCTGGCACCTCGACAGAACACAAAAGCTGGTTTGAACTCCTGATTCTGGGATTTGATGATGCTGGTTTTAAAGCTATGCTTCTGGAAAAATAGGATAAAAAACTTTGGATTCTTTTTTTTTTTAATCTCTTCTCTTTCTTGTTTGGAATTTATGCCTGCCCATTTTGACAATTTTATGTCAAATCCCGTAGTTTTTAATTGTGGTTTTTTAACATACCGCAAGTAAAAACAACAATATTAAGTGTCCTTTGGTAATTTCCTCCATTTAGGCACTCATCAACTTTCGGATCACTATGCAATTGGTCTTGTACGTTATTTCCAAGGAACAATCTTTTCCTTTGCTAATTACTTCTATTTCTTCCTGAATCTTCTTAGGTAAACCTTGAATCATTGTGCAGTTTTTTCTGTTCATATATACCAACAGCAAATCAAATATATACCAGAACACATAACAAAAAAAATATGGTAAATTCAAAATACTCCCTGATATTTCGTCATTTGACCATTACTAAGCATTTCAAAATGAAAGAAAATGATGGAGAGAAGCCGCTTCCATGGTTCAACTATAGGGTTGCTTTCAGTTAGCGGATATATGCAAAGGGTATATAAAAACATAAATATAAAAATACAAATAAATCTATTTTTATTATATAACTTTTTTATTATATAACTTTTGAATGAATTTTTATATTTTCAAAATAAAAGGAATAAAAAAAACATATTCTCAACAGTAACATACCTCGCTCAATGTCACCCCTAAAATTAGTAGAAAAATCCCACAATAACCCACAAGCAATCACCGAAAACAAAGAGAGGCAGCAACAGGAACTCGTACTTGAAGAGGTACAGTTGTTTGGCAGAGTAGAAAGAGAGAGAAGGCAGGAAATGCTTTCAAAATTCAACTGGGAAAGCTTTTTTTTTTTTTTTCCCTGAAGATGCCTTCAGATTCACTTAATTGCAACGCTATAAAAAATGAAATGGTCAAAGTTCAGAGAGCACAAATAGCCGAATGCTACTAGTGACATACTCCTCTACAAGAAGGAAATCACTGAACCGTGACCGAAATTAGGACCGTACTTCATTGAACTTCATAATAAATACCTTTGACTGCAGCATGAGAGGTGGTCCAGACATAAAGATTCAACATTTATTATAACCAGAAATTAAGGTCCGAGAATAAAGACGATATGAAGTTTCTGCAGACAAAAGCAAGCTCTAAGAAGCCGAAACTGTAAAATCCATCTATATAATCATGGAGCAGATATCGATACTATCTTCTAGAAAACAATAAGACTTCACTCATCAATATACATATGAAGAATGTTACAGGTCCTACTTATATTTTGATCAAATCTTTCATCGACAACACTGACAGGTAACGAGAAGACGGGAAAAAAAGGAAAGACGAAAATTTTTTCTAGACTAACATTTGGTTTTTTTTTTTTCCCCGATTACTGATCCCAGTAGTTTCTTAGCTGGGACATGTGTAGGATAAGCTCATCACTGCCCAAACCAATGACAATGCTAGTCATGACCCATGCAGGATGTTGCTGATAGTTTTGCCCGATCAACTCCTGAAAATTCCTGATATTCTCATCAGGCCTTATTCCCTTTCACCCCTTCATTTTGTCACACTTCGTGAAAAAACAAGTCATTGGTATCTGAAACACATTGGAATGGCAGAGAACAGTGAGCAAACACTGATATAGACTAGTGCGCAACCTAGTTATACAAATTAGAAAGTTATCGAAACAGTTTACAGTTAAGGATAGCACAATCCAAGTCAATCTTTTGAGGCAGGACACTAGCATCAATGAGAAGTAGGACAGCTACCAGAGCTTCTCTGTTCAAAAAGTACCCTTTTGTAAAGGAGGACCAATCCATTGGAGCAGAATCTGGGGCTTTCGCAAACCTGAAAAAAGAGTGGTTATTAAGCACTAATTCAACCACACATTAAAAATACTAATTTCCAAAACAGTTGTTGGTGAAAACAAACAAGATAATTAAGGATAGTCGTTCAATTCTTTGACATTATGATGAAAACATGAACAATTAATTAGTTATCGTTGACTAAAGCAGAGCATCTGCAGATGAGTTCAAAAAGAAATGATGGGTTAAGAATGCACAAGCTGGGCAAGCACCCATAGAACAGTTTGTTGCCTTGCTAAAACTGTGGTTATCTTCTACTACAATCTAACATCCACAGTGGCCCATTACGAGAACACAAGTGGATGGCCTTTATGTTAGTCTGGAATTAGTTTTTCTAAAGTCCTCACATAAATCATGAAGAGAAACCACCAAAAGTAAAAACAAATGCATGAATAATGAACAAATGCAGCTTCCAGAATCCCATTAAGATAAGTGCACGGTATTCTCATCAGCTTTAACCCAAGACGAATAAGTACATATATACTATTAGGAATTCAGTAAGAGTTGCTAACAAAACCAAAAATCTCATTTTGAAAGACAAAAGTAGCACGGAAAAAGAGTAAGACAAGCAGCCCCAACCCAAGTTTCTTTCAGTACCAGCACTTGCCCTATACTGCATGTACAATTGAAGTCAAGAACTACCTCGAACTGTTAAAAGAAATAACAGGCGAGTAAAAAAAAGCATAATAAATGAGAGTTTAGTACCTATGTTTGAGATGGAAAAAAGAAAGTTAAGGATGTTCAATGGTTGGTAGAAGAATTTATAAATCTATGCTGCCTACTCATTGTCAAAGCCATCAGGGTAGGCAAACTAAAAAATTTGCATATGACCCATCCCCTATAAACTCCAAATTTGTAACTCCAGTTCTAGAAATAGACCATCACAAGCATCCAATCAACAATTAACATTGCAAGAGATTATTCGCTCTAATTTATCATCAAGCCATTGAAGCTATACATATCAGACCATTGTTCAGTAATGTTCCCAGAATCAGATTGTGGAAAACGATATTGGAAACAGCCAGTTTTGTCGAACACTAAAATTTCCATCACGAAAATATTACTAATTGATATAAAAAGAACAGATATACAAATCAATCCAAATGGCATAGACTGGAAAAACAAAATTGTTCCCTTCACAGAATCACTGCAAAACATAGAAGCACCTCAAAGTTGCGGGCATACACTCGAAATGTCAACATAATTTTTCCTACCTTTCCTCTTTTGGACAAAATGGAGAGAACTACAGCTCAACCGAAGAACCTTGCCTAAAAGCAAAACCTTCACTCATCTCCCCGAGCTAGATCAGGTGGCAATCTCACAAAGCAGGGAAATTTTCCCTTAATCTCAAGACAAATCCAGCACACTATTCTACTAATACCCGACGAAAATCAATAATTAATTGCATATCAAAACAGAACGATAAGCAATCCCATTTATTAAAATAAAGAACATGCAGCCTAGCAAGCATTCTTTCACAAAAAATAAAACTTTCCAAGCAAAAATCCCTAGCATCAGTTTATTCAACAAAAAAAAAATTGAAAATAAAATAATAATAATAATAATAAAAAAAAACAGAGAGAGATGTCAGAAACATGAGTTGCTTACCCATAACCAGGCAAATCCACAATGTACCAACTTTTATTCACCAAAAATGATTTATCAACTGAATCTTCCCTGAATTGAATAATATAATTTTTTTAAAATCAAAACCCATAAATAATTCACACTCCAAAACTAAAATCATCTAACATTTAATTTAATTTAAATATAATTAAAGCATGCAACCTGGTTTCTTAGAAGTGAGAGCACCTTCTTTCTTTCTGACAAAAGCATTGATAAGTGAAGACTTCCCCACGTTGGACCGACCCAAAATTGCAAACTCGGGTAGCTCGTCTCTCGGACAGTACTTAGCCGCCCCCCTACTCTTAACAAACTCAACTTCCTTGATATGGGCATGATCTGCATAGCCAGGAAAAATCATCTTCTCTGTCACTCCATCCGTGTTTGCACCTGGAGCATCGGGTTAGGAAATTTTCGGGTCGGGTAATGTAAAGAGAAGGTTAATGGAAGTGGGTTTCTTGTGTGTAGAGTTAGAGAGGGAACAGAGTGATTAGGCGGTTTCGAAGCAGTAGCATTTCATTTTTGTGTAGTGTAGTTGCTGCAGTTTCTAACCTGCTTCCACATTATCAGGATGTTTCGCTTATGGAACCTTTGGTCCCTCTATTCTCAATTTGGTCTCTTTACTGTTATTTATCAAAATCTCATTATTCCATCTCTATTATTCTTTCACCTTTTTCTAAATTTATTTTCGAATCAAATCTGATAATCATACCTTTTATTGCTTTCTTTTTTACTATTATTTATGGCATAGTCGATGTATGGCCACCCCAATAATATCCCGACTAAGAAGAGAAACTAAACCATGTGAAGGGGAACTAAAATACTCAATAGTTTTCTATAGTGTTTAATTACTATTTCACAACAGAACAGATAAAGATGCATAATGGTACCCTGACGATAAGCCTGGTGAACAGAAACAGACCATCGGCGATGTAACAGAGCCATGACCTGGGAAATTAATGGCTTTCCTTTGAGAATCTACAAGCATTTGACCAGAAGCTCAGAATCCATTTCGATTTGCACCGTCTAAATCCGAAATTCCATGCTAAATCCAATCCACCAAACACTGCTCTCATCTCTGCCTGGACTGATGAACACATTCCAAGTTTTACCGGAAGACAGAAATCCACCAACCAACTTCGTCCCTCAGCAAGCCACCACCACCCGCCAATCCAGGATTGCCCTTAGCTGCTCCATAAGTATTAATTCTAGCCCAACCTTCGCCAGGTCTCCTCCAGCCAACCATTCTTTCCCTCTCGGGTGACATTCTACGCTCACGGCAGACACAATCGCTACGTCCTAGCCATGGTTTCCACAATGTCACACCACAATTGAGAGCCCATTTATCAGCTTCAGGACCACCAATATCCTCGACCATGTTCTGTTTTATACTAGGGCAAACCTGATGATTGTGTTAGCTGTGTGCATGACCACACTCTTCTCAACATATGAAAAGGGTTCCCTTCTATTTTAGGACAAACCTATTCAGGAATTTAAATAAATTAAACCATTTCCTTCCTTCTTGTTGACTTGCAATATACAAAGAACTGCATACATTGATCAGTAAAAATATGTCTAGCATATCATATATACTCAACAAAAGGCTCAAGCCATGAATGATTTGGTGAGAACTTGCATCGCAATAAATTCAAATAATCAATATTATAATCAACAAATTTCTTAAATTAAAATATAATATGAAATAGCATATAGTAAATAAAGTATCAAACGATCATCTTTTATTATTATTATTATTATTGATATGATATAAAAGTGAAATGTATCGTATTTTATTATTCATATAAATCATAATAATATAAATATTTATTTTTATATTCTTTCAACAATCATTCATACTGATCAAATCAAGTTTTTCTTAATTGTTTATCCAATCAAGAGTGTAGATAGAGTTTATCCAACCTTATTTGAATCACTGCAAGCCCCATTGGGTAAAATAATTTTAATTAATAAAATAAATTATTGGGATAGCAGAAAACGACGACGGTTAAAAACTTAATGACCGTTGTCTCTGTCAATTGATTAAAAAAAAATAAAAAAAAATAGTTACAGTGAGGTATGGCGGTCGTAGCTAAGAAATAAAACACTTACTCCGCTAGAGCGCAAGTTATTCTTTTGGCTTTCGATTCACTTACAAAAAAAAATGTCATGGCTAGCAAGATCTATAGCTAATTCTCTCAAATTCGAAGACGACGATCAACAACCAGATAAGAACACCACCGCCACCACAACCTCCGCCCCAACTACCGATAATGTTAATAATAATAATAATAAAGATTTATCGAATTCGGAATCGGATCAACAACAATCCGCGACACCTCGTGGCGTCAAAGAAGACCTTACAGATCTCAAAAAAACCCTAACCCGCCAATTATGGGGTGTGGCATCTTTCCTCGCTCCTCCACCCGAACCACCGTTGACGGAGAATCGTTCTCATACTTCGGATCCGGATGGATCCAACGATGATGACGATGACGCTCCATTGATTGCCGGCATTAGGAGCGATTTTGCGGAAATTGGGGGTAGATTTAAGTCAGGGATCACCAAGCTGTCCGGTAACAAAACGGTGTCGGAGTTTACTAAGATTGCCTCCAATTTGCTGCAGCTTGGATCCGAGAGTGATGAGATTGGGGCTACTGCTTCTGCTGTGGGCGTGACTGAAGAAGTTGTGGGTTTTGCTAGAGATGTCGCTATGCATCCTGAGACTTGGCTCGACTTCCCTCTTCCTGATGCTCAAGGGTTTGAAGGTTTTCTTTTTCTTTTTCTTTTTAAACCAAAACAGTGAACAAATATTTTGCCATCTCATAGCTCTAAACACATACAAATTATAATTTCAATCTTTAAATGGTGCATTGCTTCCTAGTCATAGCAATTCGGTGGCTGTGTTGCCTATCAGATCAATAAAGCAACCGCAGTCTAGGCTATTCATGTAAGGTAGTGTTTGGCAATGCGCCTGGGTCCCCTTCGAAAATGTTTCTCAAAATTATTTCGGATAGTTTTGATATACTGATGTTAGAACCGTCAAAAAGCTGGTGAAAAAGCATTAAATTTGATGGCTTTTCGGTCCAAATGCCTTTTGTTTTTGCAAAAACACATTTATCGCATTATTAAACACACTCTTAATGTCGTTTATATAGTCGAACCACTCGTGATTAGGTTGATTCAATTGGTCTAGTAATTACTAATCCATGAAATGTGACACTTAAAGGAGTGCTATCATCATCATCATGGTTTTTTTTTTTTTTACAATTTACTTAAAAATTGAAGTTGAAATGAATAATGAGTTACCTGTTACTTAATCTTACGGGGTTTTTTTTTCCCTTCAACTTTTCCTAGTTTGATGTGCATAAGCAACGCAAAAAACTACATGCCAATAACCCATTGAAGTGATTGCATTACTCTATTTGCGTCAGATATGCTTCTCCCACACTCTGCTTGGAAGCAATAAGTCAAGGGTATGTTTGGATCTGATTGTGAGCACGGCTGATAATTGTATATTCTTTTTCAGATTTTGACATGTCAGATGCCCAACAAGAACATGCTTTAGCTGTTGAGCATCTTGCTCCCAGATTAGCTGCTCTGAGGATTGAACTTTGTCCAGGATATATGAGTGAGGGCTGCTTTTGGAAGATTTACTTTGTGCTGTTGCACCCTAGACTTAGTAAACATGATGCTGAACTATTGTCAACTCCCCAAGTATGTATTTTTTTTGGGCAGGGTTGGTTGTTTCACTTTATTTATTTATTTATTATTATTGAGAATTTCAATAGAAATGTTGTTACACTTCATTTTGGTTCGATAGCAATACACATTGTTTCATTAATTCAATCTATATAACATTCCTTGTATCTGCACATTATTTTTATTGACATAGAGGACTTGTGTTAGTAAGTTTACTTATTTTGAACTTATAGCATAATCCTAATCGTTCCATCATTGCAGAAGTCATTGTAAATCATATGGTTTTCTATTTTCATAAACATCTTCCTTGCTAATCTGGGCCTAAGTTCTTTATGTATGCATTGCAAAGATGATGAACAGTTCTGCGAAAGAAGCTTTTGATGGTATGATAATTTTGATCCTTGGTGTCTGATACAATAGCTAATGTAAGAAATTGTGATTCGATATGTGTCGCAAAATTTACCAGAATATCATTAGTAGATGTTTTGGAATTTATGATAGTGTCCAGCTTGGTTTTCTATTTGGTCTGAGCCTTTTTTCTTGCCTCAGTATATGACCACTGCTCAACAGAAACTTGAAAGGCAGTTTAGAACCAGGAAATTGATGATAGTGTCCAGCTTGTTTTTCTATGTGGATCAATCTTGACTTCTATATATGTTATTTTGTTGATGTTAGATCCAGGAAACTGACTCTCTACTATTTAATTTTGGCAGTTATTGGTTATTGTCATTAGTTGATTTCACTTCCATGTGATTTTAACACATTGTGTTCCTTTATTGTGTTGTGAGCAATTAACTTGATTATCTGCACCGCTAACTGCTTATGTATGCTTGCAGATAGTGGAGGCAAGAGTGATGTTGTCGCATGAGTTACAGAACAAAGCCAAGGCAAAATCCACTCCAGATTGGTCTGGAGTTGACACTTCTAATGCAAAAGCTGATTTGCCACATGAAGAGTCTCTGTCTGTGCCATCTTGTGCCAAGTCTGAATCGGTTCCAATCATGACATCTGGCATTGAAGCAGTCTCTCCCACACTTGCAGCCAAGACATCTGATAATGAAGCAGCCCCTTCCTTTGTTTCTGCTGAATCAGAAACAGAAAAGCATCCAGTTGAAAGTACTCAGATGCAAATTATTGACAAATCCATGGTAGAGGAAGGAAAAGATGACCAGACCAAGCATCAACATTCATCATCTGGTTCCTCCTCTGGAATTCTGGAAGAGAAAATTGACGATGATGGTGATGATTGGTTGAAAGATGATAGTTCAGAAATGATTGGTGTCAGTGGATCCTCGATGCCTCTTGGAAATGAAGAGGATGTCTCATTCAGTGATCTTGAAGAGGATGATGGAGATGAACCTGCAATTTACAAGAAAGTGGCATCAGGCTCTGATTGTGCAACAAAAGGATCACAAGATTGGGTTCAGCTAAGCAGAAGCTCTGCTGACTCAGTCAAGGATATCAAGCACGTTAGCATAAAAAATGCTGGGTCTGAGAAGGTAAGTGCTCGCAACTCTGAAAACAAGGAATCTAGTGATTGGCTTGATGTTGATGACATTGATGTGATGTGATTTTGCCTTTAAAGCTTTCATGTCGCATGTTGTTCTTCTTATCTTTTTTTTTTTCCTTATTGTGAATATCTTGCATATGGTTTCTTCAGACCGAGTTGGGCTGTGTAACTTTATATTCCAATGTAAATAATTCCAAATTTCAATGTAAATTGGATTATCATATTTGCATGAAATATGTATTTATGTAATAATTTAACACATTCCGATGCAACATGCGATCTTGCTTTGATGTGGAGTTAGATGAGGTTGGCAATGTGGTAGCTGAATTCATAACTGTTACTCTGAATAGTAAATTGTATCAAGATAACAGAAAGAAAAGGAGACGTCCCGAAAAAGCACATCCCAATTATATTTTCATAGAATTTGGAATAATTTTCTGTTAGCCAGCATAACAGGTAATGGATTGCTGTCCTAGTTTTTGCAAACTGAAATTAGATGGTCATTTCAAGAATTTGGAATAATTTTGCTTGGAGTTGGCGTGGGAGGTATTAAAATCAGAAAGAGTGTTACCTATAGTATGTAGTCTATTCATGCAATTATACTAACAGATGACTTTAATGTCCATGTAACACTGTTAATCGGGAGAGAACTGTACAAGACAATGCGTGGATTTGATTTTAATCTTGCCATGGAGAGCGTTCATGCGTGGGGCAATGGTTAAGTTATATTACAGAGACAAGCTCATTGATTTTACTAAAGAGATGGGGCTAACGTATAATTTACTCTAGAAATTGGAGAACAATTCTGAGATATTGCAACCTGGAAACAGAAGTGACGAGATGTTTACTAAGAATAATTCCCTTGATTGCTTGGAGGTAAATGCTATATGGTCATGATTGATCATTCCAGTGGATGCTACTGAGCTAGGAAGATAAAATACTCATGATCTTATGGAGCTGAAATTGCTTGAAAGCCTCTTAAGCTGTGACCAAAATAGGCTTCCTGGAGAGAGCCGTGGCTTTTCTTCATCTATGCTGCCGTTGCTATATCTGCTAATACTACCTACCAAGGGAGTTTTGGAGGTTTTTGGTGTCCGGCCTGGTGATTTGTTAACTACCACAACAGATCCTCCCATCTCTTTTTTTACCTCATCTATTACTTGTGGATCTGCTTCGCATCCTGAAGCATCAGTAACATAGAAGGAACCAACTGCCCTATCACCATTTGTTCCAATCTCAGCCCTTGATATTGATAGCCCATTCTCTCGGAACGCCCGTGTCACATTCGAGAGGAGTCCCATTCGGTTGTGAGTGCAAATGTCCAGCCTCACTCCCTGCAGAACATAATTCAGTCACAAGTTAGCAATGATTGCTTATGCTCGAGAAACTGTACCGATTAGTGGTATTTTGATTATGCGGGTTAACGGAGTACAGTTGCTTAAAAATTTGGATTGAGTCCGGTCTTACGTTGGCCTTTCCGGCCGAGTTCAATAAACGTAAGCTAGCTTTTACCGTACATACATGGGATACTCTGCGCTCAATGGCAGCAATCAAACATTGGGTTAGTTTATGCCTTTCGCTCTCTGTGTCCAAAGTACACCCATCCTGCTGCCGAATGAAGTATTCCTGCAACATCCAAATTCCAAGCAAGCATCAATAGCCAATTGTCATGCGATTTCAGTAAACAAGAAGTTACGATCTGAAAGAAATGCATGTTGATGTCGTACCTGATCGGCCATGGTTCCCTTAGCGCTAATCGCAGCATGGAACACAACATACTGCATATCAGTTAGAGCGCAGAGTGTATCAAACAAGAGTTTGGGCCTGTCTGTACTCCTGACATTCACCACAGAGTACCCCTTCTCCTTACAAGATTCAATAGATACATGAATTTTAGTACAGTTATTTCTATGTGCTAAACCCCCTCCATTGCATCCCTGACATGGTTCGTAGTCCATGTTGGCGTACATCAACTGGTGGAGCCTCCGCCCCGTGTGGGTCTTTTGTCCTGGTGCTGGAGCCGTCAGTCGCACGCTCCTCCTCTCCCCCACCCCATGATGAGCCTCCACAACATTCTCCAACTGCTCTTGCACATGTGCTAGTCTCTTTGGATCTGTGATGGGTCCTCCTTGGAACCCATCTTCCATGTAGATTATGGAAGCTGCTCTATTATTGTGGGTCCATACCGCGGAAGCCGTGACATGGCACTCCAACTTGGAAAGCACCGCTGATATTTCGGAAAGCAGACCTGGTCGGTCAGTCCCAGTTATCTCCATGGTCGTGTGATCTGTTGACGCGTATGGTGGCCTAACTTCTCTGTGGAGAGAAGTTTGCGATAACTTCGATACCCCTCTTCTTCTATCTACACACAGTGCCTATTTTTGTTTATCGTTCATTTGTTATTACATAAAAGTAGAGCATCCATAACCATATCAAAAGCATGACAAAAGGCTTCAGGTATAAATATCTATACATGACCATTAAGTATACTTGTACGTGTATGGACGGAGAGAGAGACCTGCTGAATGTAAAGTATGAGGCTATCGTCAGTGAGTTTGCTCCCAAGCTGGTCAGTCACGTGGAACACTGCATACCATTCCATGCAATCAAAATAAAAACAAACCCGCATGAAAAAGGCAGAAGGCAAGAACAAGACATTACTACAAACACAGAGGAGTGATGCAAGCATGGTCTTTTATTTTGGTGGGTGGGCACTGACCTTCCATGAACCATCCCCCATCAGAGGAAATATATGATTTGGATATAACAAGGTCAAGATCTGTCAAGACTTGGACCATCTCTAATAGAATCCCCTGCTTGTTTGCACTGTCAACCTGCAACACAATGAAAGCGAAATACATAGCAAGGCATATAAATGTATATGTTTCTCAATTTTAATGAAACCTTGGGGCTAACAATTTATGAAAAGATCAATAGTGCAATTTGGGATGACAGGTAGAAAACTGCTTCTCTGACATTAAAGCTTAATGACAGCAGAAGAAGCTTTTCTTTTTGTTTTTGAAAATAACAATTTGAGTTCCAGTAGCTATACACTCGGTGGGTCAATCAGAGAGAAACCAAAAGGGATCTCCATCTCTTACTTAGGGCAAGTGAGATTGATGGGATCTTCTACACCTACAACCAGGGTCCCATTATAAGTTATCCACGAACTAGAAGCTGTTAAGTGTTAATATCAAGACAACAAGTTGTGTATACTATGGTTATAAGATCCAATGGGTGAGTTGACTTTCGAGTTTGATGAATCAATCTAAAATAATATATTTTTGAATGTATAGAAAAAAAAAAAAGACTAGTCCGAAGTAAAACTCGCAGGGTCAAGCTCAGGATCGGTAGGTAGATCACTCAATTAACATGTCAAGCCGAACAGATTTTTATAAATATTATGTAAACCAACAAGAAAAATATATCAGTTAAATACTTATAGGTCTAAAATCAATTGGGATTGCAAATAAAGTGTAAATAATGATAATGGGAGTAATGACCTTAATAAGAGTGCAATCTTGGTATGTTTCATTGTCTACGCAAACTCTGCACCACCAAAACCAGCAAAATCAAACAAACAATATACAAGAGCATATACATTCAAGAAATCAAAAATATTTTGACTTATACCTTGGAGGATAAATTCTTTCCATGAGGGATTCAAACTCTGCATCGATATAAGGCTTATAAGCTGTTATCTCCATGTGTATATCTTCTTAATCAGCAGCAGTGCTTCAAGGTTTGCTTGGCCTTGGAAATCACCAGAACTATTGTGTACATATCATCCTTTACAATCTATATATAGGCGTATATTCATAACACGTGCAAAAGAAATTCAGGAACGCGTTAATACAATCCAATAATATATAAATTAATTGGCTGGGGAAGAAGAGGTGGAGATAAAAATGCGGCTGTTAGGCCATCTTGTTTCTTAAGATTTTATAGAAACATGACGATTACAAATTTACAACACATTAACAGCAATATCACCTCATCAAATATTTTCTTTGATATATAAAACGAAAAAAATATGTGTTTGAATCCATCTTTGATTCAGTCATAAATGATGGTTCATTGACCTACACACACACACACAAATCAAATTTGAGCAGAAATTAACGCATCCTGAAATTTTCTTGGGTGAAATTGTTGAGAGAAAGATTGATCTTTAATCAAGGATATATAAATTTCTTGAATATATAAAGAAAGAGGGGGAGGAAGAGGAGTAATAACTAGAAAAAAAAATATTAATTACCTTGTGAAACAGCAAATCATATATGCAAAACACACCTCAATTCAGGAGACGAAAAGCTTTGTGTTGTCTTGTGTGTGAGAGATATGGAAGATGAACCAAGAGGTGGACTGTGGATGGGCTAATTTTAGAGCATTTTCTTGGTGGCTTGAGAGTTATATATGGCAGTAGCATGCAACAGGCCAAGCTAATCCCTAAGGCCATGGCCAAGGCCAAACTTGGAATGCAAATCCCACTTTTTTATTTTCTTCCTTTCTTACATTTTCCTAGTTTTCCTTTTCCGGGATTAATCATAACGTGTTTGCATAGGATTAAAAGGTACCTGGGACGAGCACTGACACTTTAATTGGGTTTTTGCCACGTATACAGTCCATGACATGTGGCAGTTGGTTTTCAACTTAAGGGTGAGAGGAATTTAGAACTTGTTTGGAATCCATGCCATCCACGAATACCACTCGCTACAGGAGGTCATCAGTCAAGAAGGAAGTAAGGAGGAGGACGAAGAGTGGTTGATTTTATAAAAAATACCACGAACAAGACCATATTGTTTAATTTAAGTCAAACAAACAAAGAAAAATAAAAATATATCAGAACACAGGAAAGTGACAAATCCTTGTTCGTTCGTCAAATCGATGGACTCATGTTTTCATTATGATTATTGACTCGTTTCATCATTAATGTTTTAGTTCCATAGTATATTAATTGTACATTTTTTTATCCGATTTGGGTCAAACAAATCATTTTTTTAAGTTGTTAAAAACAAATACATGTGTTGAGATATTTTAGGAGGAAGGATCGAGCATTCCTTCCTAGCTAATGCTGTTACATTAAATCGCAGGAAAAGTGGAGGCAATGTCATCCAAAATCAGTGAATGTTGAGGGAGCTTGGTCCACATTTTTCCTAGTAGTATAAAAGATTTTAATCCTAGGGGCTGGAGTTGGACCTTTTAGTGGGCGTAGGCTGCCGATCTAACTAATCTGGAACCTGAATCAAACAAAACCATTGGATTGAAGTTGCAAGGTCATATATTTTAACATTAAAAAAAAATGATGTGAAGTAGCGTATTGTTTCGTGTCCGATGCAATATGATATGATGCGCCCTTAGATAGAATATATTATAGTTATTAAATTTAGTGGGGGTTAATAAAATAATTTGAAACCTACTCCGAGTCAAATTTTGCTTGAGCTGTTTTAAACATTCTTTTAATCAAATTTAAATTATCATATATAAGTTGACTTATAAACTAATTGATTTTAGCGGATGTTATTGATTCCATCAGGTCACCTTTAAGGGATTAAAAATATAATTAAAATGAAACTATTTTTAGATATTTTGGCATTAGTTTTGAAGTCTAAATTCATTGTTTCCTTTTAGTTTTTCCAAGTGCAATAATAAATATTAATAATGTGTTCTCTCATGTATCTAGAATTATGCATTGAGTAATATAAATATGTGTGTTCAAGTTCGTAAGACTTACTTTTATACGAAAGTAATACGAGAGAGAATTGTTTTTCATCATGCTTCCTTCACATTTACTCTGCTTTCAATTATTCACAATAAAGTTGAATCAAAGCTAGTTTAATCTCATGGGGCATTTTAGAAATTAGTTAGAGCATGTATGTTGAAGTAACGAATAAATTATAAAAGCAAATGGACAGTGAGAAAGTATTGTAAGAAAAAAGATCATACATGGAAAAAAATAAAATAAAAAAGAGAAAGAAAACAGTCTTCTTCCTAAAAATGAGATGGCAAATTGACCAATAAGCCATGATAAAAAAAATAATATAATAAAAAGTAAATCAAAATAAAATAATCACTGAAAAGTTAAATTTTGAAAAAAAATATGTTTGACTGGAAAAATATAATAAAAGTTATAACCGAAAAACAATGACTAAGAATAATTATGTTAAGACAAATATAATAGCTAAAGAAAAATATATTAAAAAGATGACAATGAAATGATATTAACTAACCATAATAAAAAAAAAAAGAGTAGCTAAGATAAATATATATCTTCTGAAGATAAAGATAAAATAGTAGAGATAAAGATTCAAAAAGAATATTCTCAAGATAAAAGCATTGAAGTTTTTTATTATTAAGAAGGTAACATAATTATTTTGAGAAGTTTAATCTTGAAATATAAAATCACAAAATAAAAAAGAAAATGAAAGTAAAATAAGGTAAAAAAATAAAGATTAAATTCAATAGGAAAAAAAACTTAAGGAGAATAAAATTTAAAAAGATTAATTTTAAAAACCATTTAAAATAAATAAAACAATAAAAACGAAATCTAGCATATGAAAAAAAATCCATGGGTTGCATTGATTTTTGTACGTTAACATGATTTTCTAGAATGAGAGAGAAAAGGAACAAAAAATGAAGAAATGGTCGTCGACAGCGAACTCGAGGTTATGAAGTTATACACATTGTTTGGAAAGATAAGGACCACCGAGAAGATTTTATTACCGCCTTGAAAGCCACCGTTTGGCCAAGTAAATCCTCGGCATACGTTGCCATATCTTTCTTGGAGCTCCCACATGCCTCCTTATAAAATGCTTAAATAATATTATATATTTAATAAAAGATGCATTATCCCCTTTGTCGGATTGTTTATTACTGAAAACCAAGAGGATTTTACAATAATACACTTGCATGTTAGTATTTTTTCCGGCTTCCCGAGATAATTTTGATAATTTACTATGCAATTAAACATGAAAAGTAAAAAATACCTCTAAGTGAGAGATAAATGTTATTTTTCTTTTAAAGATAAAAAAAAAGTTATTATATTGTGAAAACAAGGTGTAGAATAATCTACTCTCAATTAACTCAATAATACCCAGTTATATTAAGCTTCTAAACTAGAGGGACTAAATATTTATGTCACTTAAAATATACGGACTACAAATAATTTGGTCTTTTTTTTAAGGTTGTTGTTGAGCTTCGAAGCTGATCGTGACTCTTCTCGAATGCAGAAAGAGAAACAACTGACTGCGTGCACGTGCACACATAAACTTACCTTTCCTTCACTTCTCTGCAACCGCCTTGAGATCACTTCCCTTTCCTTCTCAGATTTTCCCTTCTTTTTTAAGCAAGCAAGAAGATAAAGAATCAACGTTAACATTTGCAATACTCAAGTTTCTTGAAAGACTACTACTTGCGGTGGGCTGGTATGATTCTTGAGTTTCCATCATCAAGTTGATATGGACCTGCAGTTGCTGAAAAAGGGTCTTCTTGATTATACCAGTAAAAACAAGAGGCGGGCTCTTTTGTTAGCAGCTCTTGGTTTCTCTACATATACTGCCTATAACGCTTATCACTTTCCTTCATTAGCTGAAAAACGAAAGAGAATTTCAAAACTGGTTGTAGCTTTAGTTGCTATTGCACATCTTATCTCTGATTCTGCTGAAACTATTGGGGTTGTCTCTAAGGATTTTAAAGATTTTTTTCTGTCAGAATCAGACCAAATTCCCAATAGTTTAAAGCAAATTTCTAAAGTGGCAAGGTCTAATGAGTTTTCAGAAGGATTAGTTACCCTTACACAAGCTTTTACTGTGGGAATTTTGCGTGGTTACCAATCCCATGCAAGAAGTCATCATGATGCTGGTGCATGGGGATAGGAATAGCAAAGTCAGTCCAAGTTTCTTGGACAAGGTTTATGAGAAGCCTGCTTCTCCAACTGGGTCTGGTTTTGTTTCTGTTATAGTTGGAAGCTTTGCTAGGAACTTGGTTCTGGGATTGTATGAAGGTGGTCTGAATTCAATTTCAGATTTGAATGCTGCTGCTGATGACCACGATTTTTTTCCAAAAAGTGATGGAAGCGGTTTGTGGTGATAAGGGTAGAGAGCTGACTTCAGTTATTTTGGAGCACAGCAGTTACGGTTTACCTTGACAGGACTATGCATATCAACACCTATGACGATATTTTTGCTGGATTAACCAATTCTAAGCACGAAACCAAAATGAGAGAGGTGTTGGTACCAGTCTGTAATGGTGCAATTGAGACTAATGTCAAGACATCTCATCAAGTCTTGACAAATGATGATTCTAACTTGAATGCGGGTTCCGATTCACCTTATTTGGCCATTGATCAAGAAGAAGGGGCAATAGAGGATGGGGTATCCGGGAACGAAGCATTTTTTAGTGAATCTATGACAAGAAAGTCAGTTGCTGAGGTTAACGAGAACGGTTGGTGGGTTAATAAAGTGTCATCTGCTTTGGCAGTCCCAAGCAACAGGAGGCTTGTTCTCGAAGTAACTGGGAGGGTTGCGTTTGAGACTGTTCGGTCTTTCCTGGAGTTTCTGCTGGGGAATCTATATAATGGAACGTGGAGATGCTTTGATTTTTCTCATCAAGTTGTTGTTGACACTGGTATTGAAGTTGTGAGATATGTCAAAGCAAAATCCTCTGTTATTGCAACCCTATGCATTTCTTTTTGCTTGCACATACCGGATGCTGCTTGGATTCTGGTTCCAGCTTAAGTGGTTGAATGTTTCTACATCACTTGTTATTGAATTCACTCAAGTCTTTCATGCCACTTTTTGCGCGAAGAATGGAGATGTATGTAATTTCTTTGTACAGCTCAGTTCATCTCCCATACCAGAAGAATAAGGTTATTTGTTGATTCAATCTTGCTTCTTACTACAGAAGCTTCTTGTGTTTAACCGGTTTTAAAACTGGTGCAATACTTTTATTTGTGTGGTAATGTTGAAGAGAATACATGTTTGGTGAAAGTACCTTTAGTTGGTTAATGGCACCAGTTCTAATTATCCTTATACACCCGTAAGATGAAAAGGAATATAGTCCGATAATTTGACAAAATCCTCTGTTATTGCTTCTGGATGCATTACTCTGTGCTTGCACATATTCGATACTCCTAGTGTTGTGTGCCAGTTTGAATTGTTGAATGATTCTGTATCATTTTCCATTAATTTAGTTTAAGATTAAGAGATCATATCTGCAGGTAAAGGAACTTGTTAGTAGTTTGTCGACAATGGTCGCTTCGCATATATTCTTGGGAGCATAATCGTACAACGTATATAGTTGAAGAAGTTTAAACGCAGGAAACTTGCCTGCTGGCATGCTTTATCCTTGTAAATCTATGAATACCGAGCATATGGAGTGCAGTTACATGATTCAATTTTATTTCTATTTCGCACTGGCTTTGTTTGGATTTTACAGTTATAAAAGAAGACTTCATCGATGACAGATTGTGCTTATAATGGCATCAATTTGAGCTTGTTGATTGTAGACCTCCCCGAGTAATGACTATGAATTGCCTGCTGAGAATTTGAGATAAAATTCTTCGGTGACTAAGAGGAGCAATGCAGTGCCCAGTGCGGTTGGATTATAAACTTACTTCGGTGACTCCAGTGTTGAAGATTACTTTCAACTTCTGATTAGCATTTTAACATGGTTTAGGTAGCTTCCTAGATCATGCTCTGATTCTGTTTTGCATGTTGTGACTTTCTGATATATTTTTCCGATCTTGTTTGGCTGTTACAAACTTGTACATTAGCTTTAGTTTTTGGTTAATGTTTCAGGATAAAAAGTGACGGGGACAGTGGATATAGAAATGGCATGTCTCCATGCATTTTCCGTTTTGAAAGTACCAGAATTTACTCCAAAACTATTATGGAGATTGATTTATTATATATCTCTTTAAGTTTAAGGCAGCCCTATGTATTGATGTCACGAAAGCGAAGATAGTGTCAGAATATCTAGTAGTTGCATGTTTTCTCATGAAATGGGGCAAGGCAGAATGCCTTTTCTGTTTGAAGATTTCCTTTTTTTGAACATGGTGCAAGTCTTTTGGCGGGATTTTGATAAAGCAATGGCTTTAGTCGTGCAGTTTTGCCACAGGCTGGTGATGTTTGCGGATCCTAAACCATATCATGTATAAATTTTCTTTTAGGATTACATCACTTAGCTTAGATACTTCTGCTCGTAGCCATCTGGGTTTTTAACCCTTTAGATTTTCAGGTTCTTCCTCAGGAATTATCTACCTAGTACTGAAGTTTTTTGGGCCTCAAATTATAAATTGTTTCATAGATTCGTTTGAGTTATGATTCGTAATTAAGTGGGATTTAAAATGATTGATTGTGAATTGGGATTACAATTTTTTTTCTCTCTCCATGAATTAAACTAGAGATTGGAGGAACAAAATTCGTAACAAAGGGATCTACGTCCAAGCTAGGATCAGTATAGAATGCCTGAGCTGTCTTCTCCACAAAGTTAGTTGATTGATCTGGCACAATTGAAGCTTCTTCTCAGAGAAGTTCAATAACATGGTAAACTTCACTGATTATGGCCTCGTAAGGAGAACAAAGGTCAGCAACATTCATTATTGGGTGGTGCAGCTCCAGGGCATTTACGAGGTAAAGGTGACTTGATCTTTTCTTCTTTGACCAGAAACAGTGTTTATCTTATCCTCTTATAGATGGAGCTGGGAGCCCATCTTATCTAAAATACATTTTATCAATTGAAAACAGTATCATGAAATTGAAAACAGTATTATGTGCCCGGATTCTACATTTTATCAATTGAAAACAGTATCATGAACACATAATAAGCCTCTACAGTGTTGCAAAATTGATTTCTCTGCTCTTGTTATGAAGGAATTATGCATGAAGAAATTGCAAGCGCTATCTGCTAGGTTGAGCTTGTGTCAGTCCCCTTTGTAGATGCCTCTTCCACAAGCTTCTTTTTCCAGTACTCATCAAGTGGGGGTCCAAATATTGCCTTCCCTGAAACAACTCCGAAGCTGCAAAAGCCATATAAAGTGATTCCCTAAGCATAAAAGACATGTTACTATAAAATCAAATGAAACCATATGAAAATTTTCATTTGAAACTTAATAGTTGACAGTTCATATTTACACAACATTGAGGTCATGAAAAAGCTGTATCATCTATGGCAAAAGTAGTTTCAGATAATATACACAATTTCGCCATAACATCTCAGCAAAAATCATCAAACCACTGATCAGACAAGCTCAAGGTCCCGCCAGGATAGGTTAACCAGGTAAGCTCAGAAGCGATGGAGCTCTATTAAATTCTGGTAAGAAGCCGAAAGGCAGAACAAGGATTGCATTCTGGCTTCTGTTTGCAAATCATAAGGTGCATGCAATCAGTCAAGAAGCAGTGAAAGTTCTTTCCCTTTTTGACTGCCATTATCCACAATTTCTAAAACATGTATGAAAATCAGTTCAGAAAATTGGGCTGTTCCAACAACTAATCTTCTAACAAGTCTTCAGGCCTTAAAGATTCTTTGAAATCAGCATCAAAATGAATTCTAGCTAAAAAGAAAAACATATCAACTCTCCAAAATTTTCCAATCATAGTTAATACTTCTAAGTTAGCTAAATTAACTCCATCTATTTGTAGAAAGAGGTAATGGGTCCTAAAACATGTGTTCTAAAGGGCTAAATTTAGCACACAAGCTTGGTTGTATGACCAAAAGACAGACAGCAAATCCAAGAAACATAGACTGGAAGAATGTGGAAGAGGAAACATGATGAAAACGTAGACAACAGCTCCAGTCACAAGAGGAAATGAGGGAAACCTGCTTCTAAAGAGCATAATTTTTTTTAAAAAAAATGGATTCGAAGACACTAAAGACATTGTTTTTCTTGCACTTGGACGCCGCTCTTCGATTTCCAGGTTGACCTTCCTGCGTCTCTCCCTTTCAAGTGTTAAAGCTTTTAGTCATTTTTTTTTTTTAATCGAAGTAAAGATGGATTAAAAATTAATTTAATTTTCTTAGTCAAATCTTCTCAATGTTTAACATTAAATCTTTTTAATAATCAATTTAAGACTGGATTAAAAAATAATTAAATTGTGGTCTATGGAAGCTATCTTAAAAAAAAAAAAAGCCATTTCAATGTATATATATATGAAATGCCTGCTACAGCAGCCGACATGAAATATAAAAGAAGTTTAAACATGGAGAAGAGATTGTCAAATTTTGAAGATGTTGTTGAGATGATTAAATAATACCCATTTCATTGTCATATGCCTTTTGGTCGTGGGATTCAGCTCAAAAGTTATTTTCATATTCTAAATTGTTCTGACATCTCTCAGAAAATTCTGGGTTTACAAGGAAAGTCCAACTCTAAAACCGTGTGTGTGTAGATATCACCATCAAGGTTGCTAGCAGTTGCAAGTTGCTAATACTATTATTTATGTGTTCATAGTTACAGCTTGAGAGATTACAATTGGCTTGAGACCATTTTATTCACCAGGAAGACATATTAAAGATTGCATTTTAGGGGCATTCAAAGGTTTTTTTATTAAGATAAATATTCACTTTGAACATATTTGGATTAATTTTATGAACTTTAAAATTAACTACTATATAAATATTCGTTAACTTTAAAATTTATAAGACTTGAACTAGTAATCTTTAGAAAACAAACTTAGAATATGATTGATATCTTTCTAGATTCATTCAAAAACTATTTTTTTATCATTAATTATTGACATTCATGCAATCAATGATAGTTAGTTTATTATGATATAACTTCAAAATTATACTATATAAATATGATATAACTTCAAAATTAGACTATATAGTTAGTTTATTATGATATAACTTTAAAATTAACTACTATATAAATATTCGTTAACTTTAAAATTTATAAGACTTGAACTAGTAATTTTTAGAAAACAAACTTAGAATATGATCGATATCTTTCTAGATTCATTCAAAAACTATTTTTTTATCATTAATTATTGACATTCATGCAATCAATGATAGTTAGTTTATTATGATATAACTTCAACCTCATACTATGAATCTTGTAACATTAATAATTTAGTTTAAATTAGATTTTTTATTTATTCTAGATTATATTTTAAATTAAATAAAGTAAAACTTAATGTGGTTAAAATCTAATTTGTTTGACTTTATTTTAAAAACAAATCTTAAAATGAAATTATTTTGAATTGGCCGATCAATTCATTCAACCCATAAATCCACCTTTAACAGGTCATTTGATAACACCTCCTCCATTATTAAATCAAGTCTTTATCACCTGTGTTTATCTCTTGTGGGTTTTCTTTGAAGGATAAACATAGGTGCTTATCAACAATCAATCACATATGGCTAGAGGTGGTCAAGGTAGCCAACTAGCCACGCCACATATAGGTATAGATAAGCTAGCAAAAAATGGGAGAGGAGGACCATTCAAGACCATGTGTTCACAGCTTTGTCAAAAGGTATGGAGGATCATGTACTTATTTAGGGTCCATATAAATGGGGAGAGGACGGACCACCACATTGATTCATGATAGATCCTTGCATCTCCAATTCTCCTCTTCTAGATGGTAATTGACATCTCTTCCCCGTAAGTTAATTAAGTCAAACAAAATTATTCCTCGTGGACCAAACTACGATCCCGAATCCATGGCTAATTTGAACAAAATCCCTATAAACCAATGTCTGTTTTTAAATAACACCCCTTAAAAGATTTTTGCTTTTTATTTTTTATTTTAATAAGTTAGCCATTGCATGTTTGAATCTATCTAATAGGTTTGGTTAATGAATTCGTTAAATGCATGTGAAAATCACATGCATAACAGGGGGGGGGGGACCTCCTTAAACTATTGTCTATTTTGATTATTACCCTCGAATTTTATTTTATTTTAAAATTGAATTATTGTACGTTTGTATTTGTATTATCTTTTTTAAGTTCTATTAATAAATATATTAAAAAGTACATGGAAATCACGTGGTAACAAAAAACAAGCCAAAATAATTGATAAATAAAAAAAATAAAACATGAAATAATATTAAAAGTAAATGGAGGAAGAAATAGCTGGCTTGAAGGTAGATAATTCTTTTATTTTTATTACTCGAGGATTTTATTCCGATTATTTCTTCCTATCCTTCAAGATTTAATTATTAAAATGAAAAATTCTCCAAGAGATTATAAATCAAAATAAACAATAATTCAAAAGATCTTTATACAAACTTACCCAAATTCATCAAATAAAAATTTAAGAGCGAAATATAACGATGTTCTACGGATATGGAATCGAAAGGTTTTTAAGGAACATATATTAATTTAAATACCAAACTTTTCAAAAACTTTGATTTTTTTTATTTTAAATTAATTATTTTATATTTTTAGATTATTTTGATATATTAATATCAAGAAATTTGTTTGCTCTAGTTATTTATTTCAATTATATCTTTGATTGTATATGTCTTTATGTGAATATAGAATCCAACTTTATATTCCACCTCTTATTAATAAAATTTCTTATATCTAACAGCCAAAAAAAAGGTGGGAAAAAAACATAGAAATCTATTATTTTATTACTTGCAAGAAAATCGAGTTCTTAAAGTGGTAAATTTCTTAACCATTGGCACCAAGTCTGTTAATACATTAATAGAATCTAATAATGGATTTTAAGAACAAAAGCTGTAATTAAGTCTTTCATTTATTGCCATGGCTAATACACACGAGACTGCAATCAAATTTACGTTAGAACAAAACAGCCAACTATTATTATAATAGGTTTAATGGTCCTTCGTCGTTTGACATTATATCGCAATAAGCAAGCAATGAATTCGGAAGGGGGTTACTGATGCTCCGCAGTTATCCAAAAGCAAGAATATAATTATGCAATTAATTCTAAGACGAGCAGTTATATATATAATATATAATTTTATTATTATTAAAATAAATATTTGAGTCAGTTTATATCTATTTTGATTAATTTTACAAGTTTTAAAATTAATTATTATTATATAATTTCTAGTAGTCATAAGAAGATTTAAACTTATAATTATTAAAAAAAAAATCCAAAAACCGAGTGTCTGTATATATATATGTGGTGTAATTGCTTTGGGTTGCCTTCTTTGAATAAACAGTTTCAAGTTGAATGTCTTCATGATCTAAATACAACGGAGAAAAAAGAGTCGTGCTAATTAAGAAATTATGTAAAAAAAAATCAAAGAATACATATGAGTTATTATTAGATCATAATATTAAAATGAAATCCATTCATGAGCTCTATTAATTTAAAGACTTGCTTGTGATGATCCACTTGAAAAAATATATAAAAGGAGCCTGGAAATTTACCCGGGCCTCTACCCAGCGCCACAGAAAAATTCATAGTTTTTTCAAGTTACAGAGAGTTAGAATATGGCGCTGCAGATCACTCATCTACACAATTTTTTTTTTAATATATTCTCTATAATTACACCTTTAATATAAAGATTAGCACCGTTTTTTCTGGCTAGCAATCAACGGTGCAAACACTAATTTTATTTTATTTAATCAAATATTCTTTTTCTCGAACAATTATTATTTATAACTGAAGTATGATATCATCCACTTATCCATTAGAGAGCCAAAAACTGTAACTAATAACTAATAGAAGGCATTAATATTTTTATTAACTAATTGTTATTAAAATGAAGTGAGCTGACGTGATCCAGTTTCATAAATATTTTAAATTATTATGTAAATAAAGAAGTTACTAGGCTCAATATTTTTTATTCTATAATAAATAATTATATATTTTTGCTTAATTATGCTGTATATTATTTCTCCCGTATATTTATTAATTTAAGCATTGAAGATTTTTTTATATCATAATAAATTTAATTTTTTAAGAACAGAGAACTGTATAACTAAATTTAGACATTAAATTCATAATTAAACCAGCATGTCTTGATAAAAAAATAAGAGCATGTGAAAAGCTCAATTTATATTTGAATTTTTGTTCAAGATTTCATCAACTAGTATTTTTATTTTTATAATATTTTTTTTTTATTTCATCAACTTGTGTAACATTAAAATAAGAAAGGGGTTAACTTATCCTCGAGAATAATTGAAAAGGGAAAAGAAAACTCTTGTACCAAGCAGTGGGTGGGATATCTTGATAATTGTGCCTGTGCTTCTAGGGATTAATTAGGATGTCCTTGAAATCACCTTTGTTTCCTTAATTTAAGGGAGGTTCCTCTGATGAGATAACAAGACAGCTTCCTTCGAATGGAGGTGTTAGGATATTAATGTCTGTATTGAATATGATGGACTTGCCACTTGTCCTTGGTTAGACGTGGACCGTCGATCACACATGCATTAATCCGAATGGTTGTTGTTACCTAAACTCATTCATGGGCATCTAAGATTACTGCCAACATCAGGATCTAGCAAGGGCTTCATGTCTCTTCCAGATATCCTAAGCACTGATTCTACTAAATAGTAATTATTATAAATATAACTTATAATATAATAATATCGGTAGCCTGGTGTGGACTGGTGGAAAAATAGCTTGCTGACCAGCAGTGGTGATATGTACACAGATTTAATGGAAGTTGTCGGATCAGTCAAAGAATTAAATGAGGAAATTGCAATGACTCGATTGAGAACAGAATCACTGGACGTCAAATCAGAGACAATGGCATCTTTTCCCTTACACGCAAATTCAGTGCATAATTGGTTGGTAAGCCTGAATGATTGAAGCCTCGAAGCAACTTTTTTAGCTGTAGACGGCCGCTGTTCAGTGAAATAATTATCCAAGTAACTGCACAATGGTTTAACGTTGTTTTTTTCCCTTTGCAAAATGGTTTTTAACGTTGTTTTTTTCCCTTTGCAAAATGGTTTCTGTTTTTTCGTGTATAAATATGATTTTTTTTTTTAAAAAAAAGGAACAGCTTAATCCAAAGGTTGGAATATACAAGGAAATAATTATGGAAAAACCCTCTCCAATAAGTGTCTAAATAAAATGGAACGATAAGAAGAAAAAAAGAGAGAGTGGTAAAGCCTTGCTTCCTAACTGGAATGAAGTAAATGAATCCCATGGTGGAACACTTAGGATACGAGGTTATGTTTTGTTATTAATTATCATAGAAACATATTTCATTGAAGAGATAAAATACATACATAAAATAAATTTATTTTTAATATAATATGAACTTTTGTAATTTTAAAACAGAAACATATTTTATATATCTTTATCTCGTATATCTCTAATATTTTGATCTCTGTTATGATCAAACGTTAATATATTTTTTATTGTAAACACATACCGGCTGGAAAGCATACATGTGACTACGAGAACTGGGAAAGGCAGGGGAAACCTAGGAAATTAATCCTCAAGTTATTATTCTAGCATAGAATCCATGCCCAAGTTATAATACGTTACGAGTTATAATACACCAACGCTATATATATATATTACCTTTGAACAAATATTTATCATCATTTAAGCCAAGGAAACATCATACTATATGATGTCAAGCAAAAGTTTAAATATATTTCTCTTGACACAATATCCATACATATATAAGACCATTGTAGCAGCACTTCATGGTTTGTTCTTCTGGGTATAGATGTAATCGGTGTGAGCAGCAAGTGTCCTTCTCATCAAGCACTCTTCCTCACCAAACCCTTCACAGCTGATCTCTTCCATCACCTCTGCATGCTCGGCCTCAACAACCTGAACAAATACACAAAACTCACTTATCAAAAACATAAAGCCTATCAATCGAAATCTTCTGCATATGAAATTAACCATGTTTAACTACAAAAATTAAAGAAGTTCCAAATTCAACAAACCTTATGTTGGTTCTTTGCCAAAGAACCATCATGAAAGCCTGGCTCAGGGCGGGCGGCATAGGTTACTGTGGAGCAGAGGAGGAGGGCTACCAAGAAGAGTGCGGCAACCTTAACAACACCGGCCATCTCTTTCTTCCTGTGTTTAAAAGAAAATTATTATACGGGAATGGATATAAGATGTTGATAAGATTCTGAGACTCAGAGACAAGACAGGATACATACAGATGTGCGGTTCTGTATTTATAGATGGGGAGGGAGGCGATCAATGGTAAGGGTGATGGTGTGAACTTGTGGTGGTGTGAGAGACTTCTAATATAGCAGCTCATTAACTACGGAACATTAAATCGAAAGTGAGAATTGTATATTTTTAGAGAGTTCTTCCAGAAAGGAATTTAAAAAAGAAAAAAAAAAGAAAAAGGAGGAGATAATCAAAAGCAGACCACAGGAATTGATACAAAAATAAAATTAAAAATAAAGGTTTGAAAATCATCGGTGATATCACCACAGATTCGTTTGCATGTTATTATAGAATGACTTGGCCAACTTGGACTTGGGACGTTTGGCATATAGAGCAGGAAAAAGGGTGGTTGTTGGTTTCAAATGGTTGCTGAAGAGTAAACGGAAGAAGGGAAAAGGAAATAAAAACAAAAAAAACAAAATTCAAATTTCACTAATGATGTTCTGGAGTGATTGTTAATTAGTTCAGGGAATAATTACTGTCGATAATTATTTTTAACCATTATAGTTTAAAGGATTATTACGGATTAATTATGATAGAAAAAAATCTATTTTATCATTATTATTATTTGTTTTATTCTGTACATTTATAAAAAAAAATCATATAAACATCTATAAAAATCTTCTTACATTCATATCGGCCTCTATTTATAACAGAGATAATTCTTAATTCTCCATACCCGTTCTAATTGGAAACGAATATCTATTAGAGATCACATTATTTTTTATGATCAATTTTTATTAAATATATAGCCTATAAAAAAGAATTTTACATTTATCAAGTACGTGAATTTAATTGAGGCAATCATAGGGGGGAAAATACAAAAAGTATTTCAAATATATATAGACAAATCATAGATATAGTATATTATAAATATATGTATAAAGGTCTGTAAAAGCTAGGGATACCACACCTTCCTAGTAAAAAAAAAACAAGGAGTATTCATCTCCATCTCTATATATACAAGCAGAATTTCTTATATATAACCACCTCCACTCAAGTAAATTAATGGGATCGTACCTCTGCATCTCATGGATGCAATTATCATCCCCGGTCAAAAATCATTATCAAGTGAGTCCTCCTATCACTTATTTATATTCCGTGCATGGTGGCAGCAAAATTAACTAAATATCATAATTATATGGAATAAAAAAGTTCCGAACAATATCCTCTGCTAGATCTTCGGTAGACGTCGCTTGTTCTACAAATATTTTCCCTCCTTGGATTAATAAATGACATCTTATTTGTTTTAATTATTTATTTGATATTATTGACTTTCGAAAAAAAATTGCCAACAAAAAACTTCGCAATGGAGCAAAACCGCTGAATTATCGTCTAATACGTGAATCAAAATTAATGTTGTCACGATGTCACAATCAGAAATATTTTGCAAGTACAAGTTGGTGATATAAAAAATCCAATAAACCAACAATATTTATAAATTTATACAGATTATTCAAAGATTCATGAAACTATTCTAACTGTGTGCAATATAATTCACGTTACAGCATGTATATGTTAATATTGAGCTCGTGATTATGCCTTCTAGATGTGGATATATTGTATTTGTTGAAACTTAATAAGATAACTAAGGAAATAAAAATAAATCATATGAAAATAAACTAATGGATTAATATGTGGGAAACTAGTAGGTATCAGCTACCAGCTGGTAAGGTAAGAACATGATCTTGCTTTAGTGTACAAAGGTTGACTAAAAGACAAATAAATTGGAGAAAAATAAAAAAGAAAACAATTAATAAAGGGGTGAATCTCCTTTGAAAATGCTGCAAGGAATCGTAGGTGTTGTGGTGAAAGAGATCAGCTGGTTGAACCGAAAGCCAAAGCCAATGGTTGAAGGAGTCAAAAGCATTTAGAAATGAAATCCTTTGGGTAGGCAAATTGCATATATTCCTTGATCAAAATTCCATCTCCTATTTATGACTAATTAGTGTTAATTAGCTATAGGGGTTTGTGCTCTTCTTTCTCAGCATGATTAGATTCCTTGATTCTAATATTTATGGTCAAGTCTTAGACAATATAATTATTATATTTATAGCACTTGGTTCGTTGGTTTCATGTTGGATTTCGCTCCTTCACACCCAATCTTTAAAAGTCAAATTCTTATGAAAAGGACTTTGATTTGTGTGTGGATATTTTGTTGCTGAATGGTTAATTTGTTTTTGTGCTCTTTTTTTAGATTTATGGTATGGTATGGTATGGCATGGCATGGCTGCCTCTTTTCCTAAAAAGAAAAATAAAAATAAATAACTCCTATAAATGATTAGTAATAATAAGATTTTGATGGATATAAAATGACAGGGAAAAAACAAAATCAAAATTAAATACAACTATAAATATCTTACTCCTCACCGCGACCATAAAATATGTTTTGATTGTTTTTTTAAAGAATATACCTTAATTGTTTTTTTTCAACGAAAATGATATCTTAAAATTAATTTTCGTGCATTAAACCTCCCTGCATCGAACTTTAACCAGATTATTCATAATTATACGATTATCTATAACCGGATTAGTGTAATGACACAAAACCATGTTAAAATTGGGTAGCAAGGAGGCTGATCAAAAACGTTTTGACATGTTTGGAAATAAAACCGAACAACACGCTAGAAAATTTAGCATCACTGCCTGCAAATATGATCAGTTTTAACCTATTAGAGTAATTGCCTCTCTAATTCTCCAACTTAGCAATCCTTATCCTTTAGACAAAGTGATCATCTGTGGTCTTTTTTTATCATTGTGATAATGCATCAACAATCTTTTCATACTTTATTAAAGGCGTTGTAAAAGTTGAATGGTAGGGTATATAGTAGAGGACTTGCTTCAATAATGAAATTAATGTGACTAATTATTCCTGTGTTATTAATCACGCTTAGCTCAGCGGGTTAACTCGATAATCAGTTAGTCCAGTCTTTAGCTGGGACCGGACTTTAAATTAAATCGATGGAGAGTTAGGACATAACATCTAATAAATTAATTAATGCAACAATTTATTTTTTTTAAAGAAAAAACAAATATTATTGTTTTTTGAAAAAACCAATCTACAAACTCATGAAGTGAGCTTTGAACCAACTCATAGAACAAGTCGTCGGGTTTATTAACTTTCATTGCTCCCATGAAAATGAATAATACAGGGACTTAATTCCATATATATCACGGGTAAAACTGCCAGGGCAGTGGGCTCCATGATAGAAATTATATGCTCGATCTAAAGATATATGTTTGAACCCCACTCAGGCATGTAAGACTTCCTTTTACATGAAACCAAAACGGGATTTGACTACACCATGTAAATACAAGCACCAAGGGCTGCAAAGTCCACCATGGATAGTGTGCTTTACTATATAAAAAGTGAAGGCTTTATGTCCTCATTCCATACGTCATTTCTTGCTTTGAGCAAAACCCATGTTTTCTATATGTGTAGTTGCATGTGTTTTTACCTTCTTTCACATGTCTTTCAAGGTTGAAATTGTCGGTGGAAAGATGGACGAGGAGTTGCAATCAAACAGTAGTGTACGAGAACCATATCTCTTAAGTGACAAAAACACTGTCCATCAAATGACAGGGTAGTCAAGAAGCTGTTCAAGGCAAACAGGCAATCACCATACAATAATTTGTTGGCGTGTGTTACATGATTGAGGTTTGGACAAGAGATTCATGCCTAACTCTTACAAAAAAAGAGTCAAAAGGGCCCAGATAAATGAGTGAGAAAAGGGGCATCAAGTTGAGCCAAGAAAAATATGGCTCTTTAATGTTGAATCATAATGGCGAAAAAGGCATTCCAATAGCATCAAAGAAGAGATCGTTCGTGTTGATTAAATATTGCGACGTGGAATTCTTGGCGAGAGCTTCCCACCACATTTACAAACCGGCTTTCTTAAATGCTACAGCTTATCATGAAAGTCTTAGGTACCTTGATTGGAAGGGCTCTCCGATGGCGGGACAATTAGCCAGGTGTGAAGCCAGGCTTATGCAGGCCATGATGTCATGGATGGATGGATAAGATATCAAGCCAAATACCGATTCTCGAAAGAAAAAAAAAAAGGGTGCCGACTAATGCTGTCCTACTAGTCTTGTCCTGGGGCCTAATTGAAGGCAGACTTTTCTGATTCTTTCTGGACCCTGCAAACTTGGAGAAGTAGTCGGATTAACAGTAATCATAGCATGGGCTATCCCTGCATGGTTATCCTCACGTCGGCCCATTTGATCATGGATGGATGGATAAGATAACAAGCCGAATACCGACTCTCATAAAAAACTTGGAGTCGACTACGTTGTCTTTCTTGTCATGTCCAGGGGCCTAAGGCGAAACGCATTTGGGAGCAGACTTTTGTCATTCTTTCGACAACCTGCAAACTTGGAGGAGAAGTAGTCGAGTTAACTGTAACCATAGCATCCGAGTATGTTATCCTCACGTTTGCGTTGGCCCATTTGATCATTGGTTGCGTGGTGGATTTGATGGAAACTCAAGAGCGGATAGATAGGCTAAGGAAAACTTTCGATGTTTTTCTTGCTTTTTATTAACACTTCAATATATCTCTGCTATTTATAATCTTTTAATCACTCTTTGTGAGTGCGGCCCATATACAGATGGGTGAAAGTTTAATTTTTTTTGTTTTAAAATAATTTTTTATATTCTTAAATTGTTTTGATGTCTCATGTCAAAAAAATTTTATTTTTTAAATAATATTATTTTAATATATTTTCAAGTTAAAAATATTTCAAAAAATAATTTCTATCATATTTTTTTAATTAAGCCTAATAAAAAAATTGCAACAGCTAATAATAATAATCCTAATCTAGGACAGAACTCGGAACTCTTTTAGAACTTAGAATTTTTAAGTCAAAAACTTAGCAAGCAACACATCATTTGATTCTTTTTTTCTTTTCTTTTTGAATATATTTTTTTAAATTTGAGTCCAACTTATAGCATAGTGCGGAAAGTAAATTCTAAAAAGAGTAAAAGATCCCTATTAAAAGAATATCAAAAATAAAAGGATGAAATTTATGATTAACCGAACATTAAACAGGCGTAAAGGATTTAAAGTTGTCTTTGGTCTTCCAAGTAAAATGTTGTTGTTAGTACAAATAAGAATAAAATAGCTAAATTAGTATAAATTCAAAAATAAAAGGATGAATATCAGCTTTCAACCTAATTTTATAGTATCATTCAATCTTTTCAACTATTACCAAAACATCAATGCATGTTTTTGCATCTTAAAATCCTTTGCTTCAAATAAATCCTCCTTAATTTATTTCCGAGTTCTTTTAATGATCCAATGCATGTTGACTGCGTTGATCCACCGATCAGGTGACGTGAACACTTATATTTAACAATTTGTGTCCAAATTTCATTCATGAATACTATTTTTATTTTTTTTGTTACAAATTAATGGGGCCTAAAGGCCCAAAGCATACCATATCAAAAAGCACAAAGCAAAGTCTAATCACATTAATCAGGACACATCCAGAACACTACATGTTCATTAACTAGCTGCTCCAGCCTTCGTATTATTACAAAATATTGCCACCAGTTATGACAATTTAACCTTCTGACGGCAATATTGCTCTTAAGTTCTTACACATCTTTCCCTCTCAAACGAAAGTTTGGACAAAGAAAAATTAGAAACCGATATTTTACCAACCTAGTTGAATTTTTACTTGGCTTGTTGGTCTTATCATTGTGGGGTTTAAAAAATACATTAAGTATATTCTCTATTTCATTTCAACCATTCAATTCATAATCCATAATTATATATAAAATTATTAATTTTATCAGAATATTTTGATTTAATTTCTTTTACTAATTGTATATTCAAATACAGCAATCTATTTATAGTGTTTTAAAAAAAAGGCAATCTTCAAACTAATAATTGAGTATCTAATATTTCATTTTGAACAACAATTCTTCTCATTCTTTTTAAAACCGCATAATTAAATAAGAGAACTAGCTGTCCAAATTTGTTTGGTATGTCAGACACGAAATAAAAACTAATAATAAAAAATGATATTTAAAGTATCCTACGATAGAAATGATATCATAATAAAAAATACAGTGACAATTAATATAGAAATGATATTTTTTTATTTGAAATGATATATAAAGATAGAAAGATTATTTGTCTGGTTATTTTAGTTTCCTCACCAAAAATACAGTGACTGTGTAGTGTTTCTAGAAAAGACAAATATAAAAAGCATAGATTAAAACATGATTTGGTGATGAAACTAATCAGAATAAAAAATAAAAATAAACTAAAATATTTTAAATGATATGTAGTTAGTATCTTCTACATTTTTTATTTTTTATTTTAGTTTCCTCGCCAAATTATGTTTTTATCCATGTAATATCTGTCTTTTCTAGAAGACACTAACTAAACAGGACCTTGAAAAACACTGTATGATGTCCATGTGAATTCAACTTAATGAAATTTTTATCTGAATTTAAATTTCTTTAGTACTTTTAACCTGTTAAATGTCGATGATTAAAGTGATTACTGGGCAAGGAATAGATTCAAAACTTTGAATCATCATCAAATCGGTGACAAGAGATTCTACCTTAAATTCTTTTGAGTGCCTAGGTGACCAAGGATATATATATGTTTATTCCTGATTCTTCCCAGGTCTCTTTACGCTGATCACCAGCTCCACCGCCAAACTAGAACAAAATCCCTCAAGGGGTTACATAAGATAGATAGAATCTGTAACAGCGGCAGGGGACCCTTCGAGTTTCCCAGAAGTCAATTAAAAATGGCAATGCCTCGTCTGCAAAATGCTTTTGACTCGCCTCAATTGATGGTGTCCGATGTAATGTCAAGAATGAAACCTATAGGCTATAAGCTATATATTGCGAGCTTCAAATTTTCTGATTGAATGGAATCATCTTTCTTATAATGAAAAATATAACATAGAATACCAATAATTAATGATGGTAGGACCTATGATTAAAAACCCCAGCACACGAAATGCATCTCAACTAACCCGCACAAAAAACAATTCTTCAGCTAGAAAAATATCGATTATTCTGTCCCATTACCCTAACTTTTTCATCAAAGTATCCTCCAACTCTAGGCTAGAATTATACTATATTTCCACTTGGGTTTTTGAATGTCCAAAAGGGCATATATGGCATCTACCTTCTACAACATTACAACACTGTTTCCGTGTACAAGCCTCCAGAGACGAGCGTGTTTAGCCTGTAGTTAAACCCTTTAAGAACCCGTCAACCTCTCGAGCTAGACAATTTTGAAAATCCTCTTGAATGGACAATACTTTTATTTATAGAAGCTGCACAAATTGGTGCTCCTGTAAAGGAGGGAGACACGTCGTCGAGCCCAAGGTCCAGCCACCAGCGATTCCCAACCCACGTGTTCCTGCCTGTAGAATGCTCGATGGAGTTGCAGCATGGCTAATCAATGGTGTTGCCACAATCTTTTTCTCCTCTCTAGAGCGGTGTTCTTGCATCTACATTGACACAAAAGATGATTCTGAAGATTCTAGTCACTTGCCTTTGGTACACTATGAAGGATATGGCAACGAGGCTAAGGGCATGAGAGGAATTGGAGTTGAGAAGAACGAAGATGGACAAAAAGATTGATGATTGATATATAGGTGTTCTAAATATAGGGAACGCATACATACATACATATATATATACATATACAATTTATTTGTTGTATTTGTTCATTAATTATACAGGACTTTGCATATATCATATAGTTCGTGTAAAAGGATTAATATTCTTGGATTGTTAAAAAAATACGTTCTATCTGTTTATATACTAAGATAACGTATATAATTAAAACTAACAACACTCAATTCAGAGATAAATATAAAAGTAGTTCTCTATTTTATTTTTAGCGTTAATTTGTGGTTATAGGTATTTGTTTTCTGTAAAAAAAAAATTATTCACATATTTATATGAAAAACAATTTAAGTGATAAGGTGCGGGTGCGGGTGATTGTGGTTTGATGTGGCAGTAGTGATCATTACAGTGAAAGTCATGGCAAGGAATTATATATGAGTGGATTATTGTACATATAATTTATTTGATGAGTTAAAAATATTTTTTTAGAAATAAAATGGATTTTAAAATTGATTCTAAAATATTTTATATGATTTTTTTTAAAAAAAAAAGGAAGAATAAGGAATGAATGTGACCATTTGGGAAAGAATAATGAGCTAAGGATTTTAATATAATTATGCACAATATTGAATTTAGTCATACCGGGTAGTTTGTTGTAGTACCTTCTTAAGAGTCATTTGGTTACTTGTGTCATTTGCTTACCAGTTTACTGAATCACGAAGGATCCGAATAAAAAAAAAATGAAAGTAAAAAACAAGTCTAGCAAGTAGGAAACTCTTTTATATTGTTATTAAATTTAACTTAACATAGTTAATTTTAGAATTTTTTAATCTAATTTTTTAACTATTTTAGATTTTAAATTAAACTATATAAAAATTATTTTGATATAATTTAGTCAACTTGATGAGTTCAAAAATAATCTGGATAACCAATAAAAATATGGTATGACTTTGAAAATTATATCTTTTTTAATATTAAGACAATGACATATTATCAACTCAGATTTCATAACTTAACTCATTAAATCAGCTATTAAATAATTATTTTAATTTAAAAGTTTAAGTTATTAAGTGAAACGTCAAGATATAATTTATATTATTTTCTAACACATCCTCTCAAATAAAAAAATTAAATTTGAAACTTGCATTAATTTATCATTATCTTGTATTTAATTTTATCAAATAGAATGAGATGATGAGATTAACACCCTTCATTTAATCAAGAAGGTTATGATATTATGTTAAAAAATAATCTTAATTCAAAAATTTAAATTTTTAAATAAGACTTTAATTTATGATTTATGTTAATTTTTAACATTCACTATCTTAGTTATATATTCCCTTGAATTTAATAAATTTATTTTTTATAAAATTATAATGATGTCCAGTATTTTATAGTGGTTAATTTTATAATTATATATTAAAAAATATTAAGAGATAAAGTAAAAAAAATCAAAGAAAAAAACCTGCTTCATTATTTATTTATTTGAACAGTGCAAGCAAGTGATTTGAGATAGGAATACAGTTGAGAGAATAGATTGCGACAAGGGCACTATGATCGGGTTGTAGCTAAAGGTGAGTTGCCTCATGGACACTGCAAAAGAGTGTTGAAATATAGAGGCAAAGCACGGCAAGAGAAGTGTTTAAAACTAAAACATTTTGACTAATTTTCACACTTATAATTTAAAAATATACAGATATTTACAGAATTTCTAGTACATGCACAATCCTTGCAATTCCATGCTAATAACACCTGGTATATGTATTATATTAATGGAAATAGTAGACATATGATTGATGTATGAACCATTTAAGCAGACACATGGACTTTATTATATTCTACAAACAAGTTTAATTATTATTCAGCATTCCTTATCAAGCTTGTTTATAGAGTAACGTTTGTTACTATACATACTGGAACAAAAGAAATAAAGACAGAAGAGACAAGATAAAAAAAATATTAAAAAAATTGTGTTTCATAATAATAAATAATATAAAGTGGTTATTTTTATATTCTATTTAGTCATGATGAACAAGATATAATAAAATATATATGAAAAAATCTATTTTATCCTTAATATATATTGTTGTGAAATTTTTACTTTTAAAAAAATACATATGATTTTTTTTATTTTAGTTTGTATTAAATATTAAAATTAATAATATTATAATAACTTTAATTATAAAATCAAGTCTAACTTTACAAATTAAATTGGCGTTTAGATTGATCCAAGTTTAAAAAAAATAAAGAAATTATTAACTTGACATGATCTGATTAAAAACTCAAGATAAAATAAAGATAAAAAATTTATTGACTTTTTTAAAAGAGAAATGGTCAAAAAAAGTTGTTTTAATTATTTAAAAAAGTAAATTGGATTAGCCGGGTTGACCCTCCCAACTCATAACCTGAACTTTGCCTCGGGTTATTTCCCGAGTCAAGTTTTAAAACTATAATAATAACTAGTTTTGTTTTATATTAACCCTGATTAACTCTCCTAACACATAACTTAGTCTTTATCTCAAATTCATCTTTAATTTAAATTTTAAAACTATAATAATAATTATTTTATTATTATTTTGGGTTAACCTCAATCATGACCTAGGTCTTATTCTAGGTTGAATTTCAAATTAGATTTTAAAACTATAATAGTAATCATTTTAATTATTACACTAACTCGAGTCAATCCAAGCCAAGAATCAACCTATAAGTGGAGTTTTAAAATTATAATAATTATTATTTTATCATTACATGTCTTAGTTGAGCAATTTTAAAATGAAAAGTTTTTTATAATAATATATTATAAATAAAAATAATAAATATTATCTCTAGAAATATATTTTCTCTATTTCTCTTGTTTTGGAAGTATAAAAACTTACTTCAAAATTATCTTAGATATAATTTTATTTTTATATCTTTATTTTTATTTTTTTAATCAAATATATTTTTATTTTTATTGCCTTCAGCGTTTTTCTTTGGTAAAAATATTTGGATTTCTATCCTTAAACTTTATAAAACCAAGTCAGGCCTTTTTTTTTTTAACTTATGCACTCTCTAATTAAATATAATTTAATTTAATATTTTTCAAATCAATTACAGATTTATTATCAACAACATTCTATATGCTTTCTTATTGAAAAAATGCATGAAGCTGATGTCTCTCGTAATTAAGTAGAAAAAAGGGTCACAATTATTTTTCCTTTTAACTTCATATGAAAATTAAATAGTATCTCCCATGAAAATAAGAAATCAATGGTACTCTTGCTATCATCAATATATCTTTCATAGTTATTGTCACTATAACCAACCAAGTTGAACTCATTCGAAGAAGAATTAATAGAATAAATCATAAAAAAAAATATTCCTCTAATGTATCGAATCTTCTCTATTACCAATGAATGTATTACAGTAAGTTACGAATCATAAATTGCTAATTAATCTGTCTTGAGTAAAATAATAATAATTAATCATGTATTACAGGCGGTTCTGTTGGATGGATATATCTTCTCCATTTTCTGACAACTTTACACCAAATTGAGAAGGTGCGTTGACTGGTTTGTAATTTTCATATTGAACTCTTTAGGAATCTTTTTACATAGCTCTCTTAAGAAATAAAAATGCTTCCTTCGACTTGCCTTAATTAATTATCTTAATCATGCATATAAAGCTTAATAATACATTCATCTAGCAATTAGGAATCATGGATCGATGCATATAACGATATAGACATATGAAAGTTAATTAGATGGCCTTTGCAGCTTTGCCTACTACTGTATATTATATATACGAAGCCTAAAACATTCTCCGATTAACAAACTACTTGAACAAGCTAAACACGTGTACTATAGAGGTGGAACCATTATTTTTATAAGTAGGAATTTAGCATTACAACATGTTAATTTGTAGCATATAACAAGGAAATTTAGAAACAGGCAACATGTCTTGTCCTTGTTAAATAATCATTTAAATTCTTCACTGCTAGATATTGATGGTATAAAAGGTTAGTTTTTTTTTTTAAAAAAAAAAAGGGATTATTTTGCCCATGTTTTATGATTTTAGCGTATCTTGCTTTTAAAATGTCGGGCTTATGCCTATCATTTATTCAGCAACAATAAATTATCAGTTCATGCTTTATTCCTTTCTCTCCTTGAGTTTCTTTCCAGCTACTCCACTGATGATTCTTGTAACCTAAAGATTCTTTCCCTTATTTGGTCCTCAATCTTTTCTAATATTGTAAATTCGTAGCCCAAAAGATTTCGTGAGGATAACAATTTAGTGCTTGAGTTTTTAGTACTATAATAATTTATTATTTAGTTTTGCTTTGTGATTAACTCGATCCATTTACTAGATTGGACTATTGTTAAACTTTTTAAAACTTTCGTTGGTCTTTCCTAGAAAATAACCAAATTACTCTTAAATTAAAATTAAAAAGGTATTTTGAAAAAATAAAATCTTAAATTAATAACAGCTAAACACTTAGTCAACAAACATTTAACAAAATAAATTAAATTATAAATAAAAATAAAAATATAAGCACATAAAAATAGATAAACTTAAGACCTGGAATATATATATATTGGGTGTTGGAATCAACTTATGTATATCTTAATTAATTTCAAAAGCTCTAAAGTTAATAACTATATAAGTTTAATAGTTTTTATATTAGCAACCACAAGACTCAAATTTAAAATTACAGTAAAAACAGACTTTTTAATTCTAAACTTTTACTATTAAGCCACCTATTAGATGTTTACTAAAATATATTTATTAGTATTATATATATGTGTAAGATCTTTATAATGTTTTCATTAGCACAATATATACATACCTTAATACTAACATTTTACATACATCTATATATCTATAATATTTATAATGTTATCATTTAACATACATATATATTTATACATATTATTGAATAATAAATAATACTTTAATGAATATCAAAAACCCAATAAATTATAAATTATGTGTAAATATTTAATTTTTTAATTACTCAAGTAATGAGTGTAATATAGATATTTATTTAAACATAAATACGAGAATAAATGTACTAAAAATCCAATCCGTTGATGCGTGTTTGATGGTCGATATCATCCCCGTAAGTAGCCCCTCAACTTGCATATTCTCTTTTTTGTACTTTCGGCAAGGGCAGCAGATTGGCAAGGTCATTTTTAGAGTGCCTCCAAGCTATTGAAATTGGAATAACTGAGGAAGGTATCAATCATCAGCTGGCAAGTCGCTCTCTTCCAATTAATTAATCATCTTCAAATGTCAAAATAGTTCGGCAATTTACAAGGACTTTGCTAGTGACAGTATTCAGTACTGATGTAACAATTCTGAAACGGATGTGATAATTGAGGGGGGGGGGGAGAAATCAGTTATTAGTGATCTCAATGGCCAATCAGCTCCCCAGAACGCACCTTGATCTTTGATTAGCCAGCCTTGCAGTAGATTTTGGCATGCCTTTGATTAATTGACATCTTTTACAATTATTTATCCCAGGAACCCAGCTTAAAGCGAAGGCTAGAAAACACAAGATGCAAAGATATGAGCTGAGATGCCATTGTATTTTTTTTAGATTAACGTGGATGTCCGGGCCAGCTTTCGCGCACCACGACTAATCCCACGGGCCCTGAAGTTAACGACCATGTAAGCCTCCAGTGGCTATCATATGAGCAACCAAGGATTCGAACCTGAGACCACAGAGGGAGCAAACCCCTTGATCCCAAGTCCTTACCACTTGGGCACCACCTAGATGGTTGAGATGCCATTGTATTTAGTATTATGGGTCGTCGGTGCTAAAAAAAAAATTCAAATAGAAAGATGTTTGTTTATAGAAATATAAAAACAATTTTTCTTATAAAGTTTTAAGTAAATTTATGTATTTTTGAAACATGATAAATAGAAGGATTTACAGTCCATGAAAATAACAAGCAGCACCTTATTGATTATCAGAAAGCTATGATCTCTTTTATTATGTTTTCGATGTTATTTCTTTAATTATTATGCTTTATTCTTTATTCTCTAAATATTATTTACAAAATTTTAAAAATTAAAATCAGAAACAACTAAGAGACACAGTAAATAAATAGACAAGTCAATAAAAACACAAAGTTGAGGAGGACTCCAAAGTGTAATAATAACAAAGGTGCAAGTAACTCCGCATGTTGTGGTTAGTGGTGTAGGCGCTATTTTTTTTATCCGAACTTCAGTTCGGTTCGAGTTCTAGTAACAGTGGGGCTGAAAAATAGTTTCTTCTTATCTCTGCTGGCTCTTTTTTGTGGGGTACGTCTGTTACCCTCGCGGTGCCTTACCTGTTCACTGGATTTGCAGGATGTTCCGTGAATCGTGGGATTAGTCGTGATGCACACAAGCTGACCCGAATACCCATGTTAATTAAAAAAAAACAAAGGTGCAAGTAAATGTTTCAAAGAAACAAAACAAGACGTTTACCAAATGAAGATATTATCTAGAAATTGCATTGTTTTGAATGTACCCAGACCAAAAAAAAAAAAAAAGATGCCCCTTCGGGATTCGAATCCTCTCCCATCCAAAGCATGAAAAAAGGAAAGAAAAAGACTAAGCAGCAACCACAAATTAATATTTTATGTTCATAATTAATTCAGAAAGCAAATGTGATATCACAAGAGAAAGACATAATTTTAAATTATAATTAGTGAGCCACTCTTCTGTAATAAATAATAATAACTCACCTTAATGCCTTTGATGATTTGGTCAGCCACGACATACATGCATCGGGCCCAGTTTCTCTCCTGCCTTGGGCTTGGCTAGCTTCGGCTGGAGAACCAAGCCGCACACGTGTCTTCACGCCCAATTATTTGCTCCCCACACGCTCGTGCAATCACGATTCGACACGCTTCACCGGGGAGCATAGTTTTTTTGTTCCTTCATGGCTAAACTTAATCAAGCCCAATAATTCTGCGGGCCCCATCAGCTCATGTCACTTTAGTTTGCCTTTTGAAAAAGACCACCATGGTGCCCACTGACTGGAAAGCCAATCCCTGTACACATACGGTGTATGTATGTGCATAAGACATACGATCCTGGACGAATATACCCTTGAGGAGGCAGTTTTCACGCCAACGGGGTGGGCCCTACCAACACCACGAATTCTGCCCTTAAATACGAGCCTCCTATGATGCAATTCTTCCCTTTCCTCCTCCTCCTCCCCTCCCCTATCTATTTAGCAATTTCTACAGCCATGCTGTCCACGGTTTCGGCCATTTTCCCATCGGTTGAACCGATGGCCAGCAACCCATTTCAGTCCTTCGAGAACGGCTTTACGCCTTGGGACTGTTTCGACCCCTTTCCAAGCTCTCCTCAATCACCAAAGCCTGTTGGTTCGAGTTCCGGTTCGGATAAATCCAACCAGGCAGACCAAAACCCTGACAACTCGAACTCAAACTCTGGCTCCGACGACCCAAACCCTCAAGTTTCAGTCATAGATGAGAGGAAACGCAGGCGGATGGTATCAAACCGGGAGTCGGCAAGGCGGTCACGGATGCGAAAGCAGAAGCACGTAGAAAACCTAAGGAACCAGGTGAACCGGCTTCGGATTGAGAACCGGGAACTGACGAACCGGTTGCGCCTTGTTTTGTACCATTCCCATGGTGTACGGACAGACTACGACCGACTCCGGTCTGAGTATAGTATGCTCCGAAAAAAGCTGTCGGACATACGCCAAATTTTGATGATGAGGCAACTCCAAGAATTGACGTCCGCGTGGCCGTGCAATAACATGATTACCACCACCACCGAACAAATAGCTCCATCATTAATCGCTTCATAAACGTATAAAATAAACTCAATAAATCATGAAACTGAAAGCTAAAACAGGAAGAAAACGAGGCTTTATTTGTAGAGTCTTCTGCTCAGTACTCTTTGTAGAGTCTTATATATATATATATATGTAAATGATAAAGCTGCTATGAAGCAAAACTTAAATGCTGGGGTTTACGGTGATTTTTGTTAAAGAGTGCTTTTTAGGGCAAAATGATTGGCGGTTTTGGGGAGCCTTGGTTCATTATTGTCATTGTAAAAAGAGTAGTTGACTCGTGCCCGGTTATTTAAAGCTATATTATCCATCTTGTTTTCACTTTACATCCGCACCACTTCTTATGCTTATAGTTAGAATATGAATGGAATCATGAGTGTGTGCGTGTCTCTATATATATATAATTGGCTGGAAAAGTATACAGAGAACCTTCAACTCAAAATCTTGCTCGAGTTCAATTTTGTAAAAATTAATTTTATCAAACGTCGTTGACTTGATAAATCAACTATAGATTAGAACAAAACTCAAGACAAAATTCAATTTAATTTTCTTATTCAAAATAATATTATTTTAAATTTAAATTCCAGCTCTTAACCCATGACTTAAATGAAATCATTGAACCATCAGGACGAAACTTCATGACTATGGCACAGAGCATGGATAATGATGCCACGGCATCATCCTGACGCCCTGACCATTAACTCTCGATAACGAAAGAGAATGATCCCAGCTTGTGGATCCAAATACATGAGTGGGCTGAGATTATCAAACACCATGAGAGTAGAGAGAGGGAATTGTGTACAGGCAAGAGCCTGTATGCAGCCCAAATTATTCTTTATTTATCAGTGCTTTTTACTAATTTACATCAGTTTTTCCTTCCTTGATTTGTGTTTTCACTTTCCAGGCCTAGCTGAAATATTGAAATTCGATTTGTTAATTATTTCATTATTTTCATCATCGAGTTTTGATGACTCCTGTTATAGCTAATACTTACATTACGTTTTTTTAATGTTTTTTTTTTCCCTAATGGAAGAACAATATCAGTATTTTATACAATGTGCATGTTTCCATGAATATTTATATAAATATCTAGAAATTTATATTAAATATTTTGTAATCTAGATATTTATATTAAATATCTTAAGTATTTCTTAAGATATTTATTTTAGAAAAGCCTATATTAAAACATCTTCATCTTTCTAAATAGAAGGTCTAATTAGCATAGCTCATCTCTCTATATTCTATCTCTCTGGACACTATATATCTAAAAAAAAATAAGTCCAATACAAAATTTAAATAATATTTAATAAATATTTAAATTAAAAAAATTATTCATTCTTCCCGTCAATATTTAAATTAAAAAAATTAAAAAAAATAGATTTGAACCACTATCAACTCTCCTTTCCTGAAATTTAGTTCTTACCTCGAATCGAATTTTATAAGTATGATTTCCATTTGCGAGAAAGCCAAGAATTGAAATCATAATTATACTGTGTTTTGACTAAACATTTCAAAACAAGGTAATTCTTATGACGCATTTAATTAAAATCCCTTTGGGCCGGCCATGAATATCAAGAGGCACCTTGCTTTTTCCTTGCCTACCATTATGCTTATAATTCAACAACTTTTTCAACTAACAATCGAGAGATAGATAGAGACGGAAATAAAATTCACAAGATTTGGACAAACCTTTCAATTTTTATTGATTGATTGATTGATTTACACATTTCTTATCAACATTCATGTGATTCTATATTTATAAAAAGATTACGCTTCTAGTTATCATAATCCAACTATAAATAATTATCTAATTAAACAGAGATTTTAATAAACTAATTTAACATAAATTTATTTTTAATAAAGAATTTCTATATACACTAGAATTTAGTCTAGAAAATAGAAGAGTATCATATAGGTTAGGTTTTATTTGCTTTTTGCTTCTTCTTTTTTTTTTTGAGGTAGCCTATTCATGGTAGCTTTGAAAGTTTCATTAAGTGTGTATTTGAAAGTGAAGTAGTTAGTGCATTAGAAGGAAAAAAAAAATACACAAAGAGAGATAAATATATAAATATAAATTTGTATTTAAAATAATTTTAGAATAAATTTTTATTTTTTAAAAACACAAAGAACAAGAAAACATGTCTTATCTATTCCAACTATCTTTGTTTTTGCAATAAATATATTATTTATTAATCTATATATATACATATATATATCATAATTTATAATAAATATAAACAAAAGATGCAGAAGCTCCAAACGCTATTTAACGTTGCGTTTGACACTCCGACACCTAAAGAGTTAATGAATACCCAAACAAACCCTTAAAGCCCCAGTCCAAACCGCATATGTCACTGTGCTGTCCTTTCACAAGTTAAGATATATACACAACAGGCCGTAGAGTTTTTCCTTGACATGGATCATTTTGGAAGTTAATTGAATCATAGGTATTAAACCCGACGAGGGGTGGATTTTGGGTTTTATAGTTCAATTTAGATTAATTTAAAAAAAATAAAATTTGAATATTTTATATGAAAACTTTAAAAAATCCATGTAAATATAGGTTATATATATATATTATAAATAATAAAACTTAAAAAAATATTTTAAAAAGTTTTTTAATCACACATTCAAAAAATATTATTTTAAATTTTTAAGTTAAAGCATTTAAACTAAAAATAAAAATTATCCTGCAGTGAAAAAATATAGTTTTTTTATGAACATAGAATATATATATATACTAATAGGTTTAAAATTTTATATTAAAAAAAATAATTTTTTTAAAATATAAAATATAAATACTCATTGAAAAAACATAATTTTTTCATTGGAAACATAGAGTATATATACTAATGAGTTTATAATCCCATATTAAAAAAATTATTTTTTTTTCTGAAAACATAAAATATATACATCAATGAGTTTCTAATGTCATGTTTAAAAAAAATAATTTTTTCTTGAAAATATGGAGTATATGTACTAATAAGTTTTAAATATCATATTAAAAAGATATTATATTGTCATTTTAAGTTAAAATATTTAAATTAAATTTTTTTTTATCTCACATTGAAAAAATATGATTTTTTTTGGAATATAAAATAATTTTGGAATATTATATTAAAAAGATATTATATTGTCATTTTAAGTTGAAATATTTAAACCAAAAATTTTTTTATTTCACATTGAAAAAATATGATTTTTTTTTTGAAATATAAAGTATATATACTAATAAATTTTAAATCTCATATTTAAAAAAAAATAGGTCTTTACCGGGTCTCACTAGGGTCACGAGTTGATTCACCAAGTCAACCGGGTTTGATTAGATCGTTGCACTGACCGATCTTTTGACAAACATAGACCGGTTCAGTCCCTAAATTAGCCGAGTTCTAGATCAATCAGTCAGACAGGTCTGAGTTTAATAACTATGAATTGAATTACTTTAATAGAATTTAATGCGATATATAATTTGAATTTAGTTAATATTATAATTTTTATATTTAGAATAAAATTTTAAATCACATAATTAAATTCAATTATACAATAACTATAAAAATACTTAAATTAGTAATTTTAACTATTTTATCTTTTAAAAAAATTTGTTACAAAGACCTTTATATTTATTATTTTTGAACTACTATTATTTTAATATTAATTTTATAATCTAACTTTAGCATCCGTGCGTTGGTCTACCTTGAATTTTCATGTAATATTAGAGAAAAGTTTGAAAGGTTGATGCTGCATATTAGTCTTGAGAGAAAGAATTCACGAATATCAATGATAGACTAAGTGCGGGAGTATATAATGCAAGTAGAAATTTCAAGTAACAACAAATTTGAAATCATTTATTCATCTATTCATTACAATGTAAAGAGAATACAATTTTGATAGTGTTAATTGCTCAATAAAAACACCATAATTCTTAAGATATCATTATACAAGAATAGATTTTTTATAATTACATAAATAAATTTGTTATGTTTAAGAATATCCAAAACCTTATAGGTTGGTATGTCTTGTAGGTTGTGTGTATCATAGATTATAAGTCATTTATATATTTATTTTCACGACTTCATCATCATCATTTGTGGTATTTACTTTTTGTAGCATAATCGGATACAAGCTCGTAAGCTTTGCTAATTAAGATGCCTAAATTAACATGTTTATCTATGTATATAGTAGTGAAGACATTAATAGAGCTCCCATCCTAGATGTGGTGTGATTACAATTTCAAGTGGGTTCTCCGTAGGTAAGGCAATGCTTGGGCCTTCAATCATATCCACAGCCAAGCCTGCACCAGTAAAATATTAGCAAGTCAAGTACCACCTGGACACTAGCACAAACGGGAGGAGACTTGAAGGTCTTTCGGTGGCCCCTCACCTTCCAGCCAGGAGAAAACGTTACGAGCTTGAGTTTTTTATAAGTTTATTGGAGTTTTATATAATTATTAATTTTAAAATTTTAAAAATTATTTGAGATATATACAAGTTAATTTGGATATTCATATTAATAAATAAATACTAAAGGCTTACAACTGGGAAACATCCCAAATTTGTTGCCTTGATGACAACACCACGCGAACAGCTAGAAATCTGATCAGCACCTTCAACAGGCTTCGATATCATCACGTCCATGAAGTCGCTCTCACGATCGCTTCCCAATTCGCCATCTATTTTTTTTTCTTAAGATGAGCCAATTTCCTATCATGTCACCAAGTTCCTTGGCAGTCCTCTTCATAGCAGTTACATGCCCCTGGTAATCAAGCCAAGGAATCGCATCGGACATTACAGAAACCAGAGGATTACCTTAAAGAATAGGATGCGTTCTTAAGGAATATTTTTAGAATATTGTTTTTAATATCAGTTATTGTTATAACTCAATTTTAATTTATTAGTTTTTAATTTAATTCTATAGAGTTTAAAAAATAAAATTAAAAAACTAGATATTTATTTTGATGAAAAATGTGATTTGTTTACTTTCATGAAAATTAGAAACTACAATGTATCTTTATTATTTTATCCTTATCCTCGAGATAATCCTTACCTTTTTTTAAATAATTCTTATCTTCTTCAAGATAGTCCTTACCTTGTTTAAAATAATCCTCAAAATAATGATAGTTGTCTGTTTTTGAATTCGATTCTAATTCGAACTTCAAAAAAAAAAATTGATTAAGACTTTACTTTTCGCAAGCAACAGAACTTTTGCACTATAAATATTGATTTCAGTATATGAAAAGAAAAAAAAGAAGAAGGGAGGACGATTAGAAAAAAACTCTAAAAGAAAAAACTTCAAGAGGAGGTCATCACCAGAAACCCTAAAAGAGAAAAACATAAAAAAAAGGGGCGGCGAATCCTGTGCTAGCCGCCGCCCCCCTCAACCCTTTTTCTTTCCAGTCTCCCTTGACTTCGCCTTTAGCAGCCATACGCCTGGGTAAGTTTCCTTCCTTTCTTATTAAAATAATTAACTGGTTACTTTATTTGCTAGGGGTGTGCTTGGCAAGTATAATTTTTATATCCATTCTAATTTGATATTTGAAAAAACAAATCCCTTTTCAATAAAATAAAATTTCAAAAATATTTGGGGCCTTTGTTGATTTATTTATGGACTCCTTGCACTTTTTTTTTTCTTTTTGTTTGTATTTTTTGTAAATGTGCTCGATTTGTAGACTATTACTATTAAATGCAAATATGTCATGTGATATTTTCTTTTTAACTTCCATCTAAAAAGGGCAAATAATAATAAAGGATAAATAAGAAAAAAAAGGACATAAAAAGTTTCTTTAAATTCATTTTTACAAAAATATTTACTGATACCAGAATCAAGAGTATTGTATTTTTAGTTTTGTGTGATATTTACCAACGCTAGAGTTGAAAATATTCATAGGAATTATTCACTGACATTAGAGTCAGAAACATGAAAGGAAGAATAAAAAGAAAAAAAAACAAATTCTTAGTGATTTTAAATAAAACCAGCAATGAAGCCTACCTTAGAGAAGATGCTTAAGGGGTGATAGCATATTTTCTTTTGTGCAACTAGTCCCGTATCATATAATCTCTGTTGACCAGTTAGGGTTTCTAGTGATCATAATACTAAGTGGCGACACCTTGAACAAGATATTTTTTTTTCTTTTTAAAAAATAAAATGCTAGATATTTATTTTTTTTTCAATTGAAATAATTTTTAATCGGTCGCTGCGATGTCCGAGTGTAACAGTTACAATAGCAATTACTGCAGCTATCAAGAGAAGATTTGTTTTTTATTTTTTTAGCAATTAAATTCCATTTAAAATTCAAATCAATTCTCTTACGAAATTGATTTAATTCTTGGAAACTTGTGTCCTAGTTTTCACACTTCTCCTTCGTCTCTGTTCTAGATTTTACGTGAAAAGGAAGGTTTTCTTACAAAGCAAAAAAAATTGTTGGTAAATAGGTTACCAAGCAACTCGAAGGGTGGTCATATGCCGAGCAAAGCAATTGACTGAATTTGTCCCTAGTATTTGGCAAATGTAGTTCAAATTGACCTGGACGGCAGGCCCAGCTGGAATCAAACTTATTAGAACTCTCTATTTCCATGCAACGCCAGGTATCACAGCCAATATCCTAACTGATAATATCTTGATCTTCTTTTACATGTTTGGATACAGCTATGTTCATGTTCGAGCAGGAGCGACATCGCAAGGGGCCCTAATAGTGGTCCGATCTCAACAACCATCGGTCCCATCCTTTGAAAAAATCTACGCTTGATGTCAAGAAAAGGACAGGCCAGCACCAAAATTGTTCAAACTAGAGTCGGTGTCTAGGCCAGACTAGGTTTACAGGCCATTTAAGTGAGTAAAAGCAGTTGAGGGGTCTGCCTGGTGGCAGGGCACAGGGTTGCTCCTGTCTGGAGTCGAGGTAACTCGATCTCTCAATCTTCAATTGTAATTTCTATTGTGTACTTATCTTCGAAGCAAACTACCAACTGGAATCAATGGGGCAAGAAAGTGGACGTCACACCCCGGCCAACAAAGAATCAATGATCAATATGTATTTTGGAAGTTATATGCTGCATCATTCCCGTAGTTCTCTCTCCATTATTTTTTTTAATTATATTATTTGTTTCTGCATTATAAAAATATTTTTAAAAACTAAAAAAGATATTATTTTAATATATTTCAACATAAAAAATAATGAATTATATTATCGTACCTATAATTGAAGCATGCATGTCCTGACCCAATCTGATAATGCATTGCGCTCCAGTATCAATGGGGGTTATATTTCACAGAGATGAGGCAGCAAATTTCATAGTTGAGCTGGGAGAAATAAGACATTAACCTCAAACAAAGCAGAAACAAAATCACTTCAATTCACACATTAAAGATCACTAAAGATCCATAGGTGCAAGAATGGCCAATACCTATCACTTGGAATCAGCCATGCCTTGCATTCTAAATTGAGAAAAATGAACATGCAACAAAGAGAACACGGCCTGCAGGAATTTATCACATAAATAGACACTCCAAGCTTCTTCACATTTCCTTTACAGGTTTCATCCTTAGAGTTCGCTTGATTACAGGGATGGAATAGGTGATGAACTTGCAATTATCGAACCACCCAAGTCCTCATACAGACTAGCAGTGTCATTGTTTTTCTTGCTCTCAGCTCTTGGGCTGCTCCCAGAACTGCTATTGGAAAGGGAACAGAAAGTTGATTTCTGCAAGACTCCTGTTGGAGAAGATCCCAACTGTGGGCTGCCATTGCAACCTTCTCTCAAAAGGCTAAGGGCTGATGAGCTCTTGCAGGAATCCGCATGGCTAGTGCTGGTGGTCAAGACCTCCCCTAAAGGGCCACCAATTGAAGTTCCCCAAGAGATAGGTATCCAGTTGGCTTGCTTTTGGCCTGATTCATTATGGTCAATGCTCACCCTTAAACCCATTTGTACAGGGTCAAACTCGCAAGATAAACTCAATGGTGAGAGGGCAAGTTTCTCTTGTGTGGGTGAGGATGATGACGATGAGAAGTCTGATGCGGCCATTGGGATTGACATGGAGAGCTGGGTCCAGTCAGATTTCAACTCTTCTGGCCAGCTAATGACAGAATAATTAGATTGATCCTTCGGCCACTCATCGATGAATTGACGAAGGGGATGCCGATCTTGGCTTTCTTCATCATTAAAGTTTAGAAAAGACTCATAGGGTTTAGAGTTAATGTAAGAGCTCTTCTGCGATGGGTTGAGGAGAGAATCAGAGGAGACAAATCCAAACTCTGTTTGGGAGCACTGCTCCATTAAGATATCTTGTTTAGGAACAGAGAAAGAGGACTCATCAGATTTCCGGTTGATGGTGGAAGACATCATAGAAATGCTCTGTGCATCTTGTGCTCTGTCAAAGACCAATAGTAAGACTATAATATAGTAATTTGGTAAACAATAAGATACAAACAGGATCCATAACTCCACAAATACATTTTTTCAACATAAAAGGCTTCAATCCAAGTGTACAGGGTAATCAAAAAAGAGAAGTTATAGTGAAACCCATTTTGAAAAAGGAATTCTATGTTTCAACTACCAGGACTAGCACTGTCACCAAAGTAAAGATGGAATTACTGGGGTCAACTTTACTGTAAAGTAAAAGGACGAGAGCATGAGTATACATATTGTTAGAGGGAAATACCGTCTTATAAAACTGGAAAGAGATAACAAAAGGCAAATAAAACAAACAAACAAAAGGAAGCTCATATACACATTATTTTTACCTGTTGACATCAACATCTGCAGAAGTGTTGGTAGCAGCCGGCTGCAACATTTTGAACTGTTGTTGCGTGGTCATCGCAATGCTGTTGGAGGCACCGCCATTGGTTATAACCAATTTTGACATCGAGTTAGACGTTGGCACCACCTTTGAACTGGCAGTCCCAATGGCAGCATGGCCAGTCTGGCCTTCCACAGGCTTTCTTGAACGATGGCGGCCTCTGTTAATGTGCCTTTCACAATATTTTTGGTCAGCTACAGCATCCCTTGAGCACCGCCATTTCTTCCCATCAGTCCGACGACACCTTCCAGGCTCCAGATCAGTGTTGTTGCCAGGGTAACCAAGATGGAAAGCGCTCCATCCCACTATGCAGATTGGGAAAGAGGAAGGAAAAGGAGAGAAAAACAACAGATAAAGGGAACAGATCAGCCAGGTGGGGGTTATTGGGGGGGGGGGATATTAAGTAGAGTATTACTGTATAGCTACAAAAACATCTTTCATACAGGTTTTGATGATATATTAAAAAATCATAATAAATTGAAAAAAGCAGGTTATTATTTTCAGTACCAAACAAGAAAAATAAATCTCAAACACGCACAAACAAACAAAAATACAGAAATTAAAAGAAAATTATCAATTGGAAATGCATTGTTCTTCAGTGTATTTCAGAGGGATGGAAAAAGGTTACATGAATTGTGAGGGAAGGATCCAGTAGAGGAGCCAGGTAAGCCATAAGGGTAGACAGACTTCTTGAGAGGAATGATCAAATTAGAAGGTACAGGCACACGAGCAGTGATGTATTTGTAGATCAAGGCCTGATGTTCAAGCTCCATCCACTGAGATGGAGTAAATGGTCCTCTAACCCCAGTAAAAGGCCCGTGCATGCCTGCATTCAAGCCTCCAGTGTCATAACCTGCAACAAAAGAAAACATTTCTTGCCTGTAACATTTACGGAAGCTATATGTATCCTTAACTATTTTCCTACTTTGACCTAGGAGAAAAAAAAGATACGGGAACAGGCAGTAAACTAAACTATTGCTTAAGTTTATATCTCTGTGTAACTATTGATTTTCCTAAAATTTCTTGCTCCTTTTCCTCTTTTGTATCTAACATTCTCTTAACACAGAAAAATTAACCAAACCCAAAGCAGAAATATCAGGCTCATAAGAATGGGGAAAATCAACTTTACCCTTTGACAAGATTCGAAATGTAAAATTTGTACTAAATGCCCATGAAAAGACCATCACCAGTACATGAAAATAAAGGCAAAGTCCACCTTTTGGACAAGAATGTATCTAAACTCTGTCATTTCCAGGAAACCCTTCACTCAAAATCAAACACCAAACGAAATCCATGTACCAAATTTAACCAAAAAAACAAAAACTTGAGGAGCTTGTTTACTTACCTGCACTTCTAATATAAGAAGACGCTGTGTTCTGATGGTAAGGAAAGCTTAAGGCAGTGTGGTTTTGTGTGCTTCTCTCCACTAACCCACCATCTTTGCTTAGAAATGGAGTCCTTTCTGGTCTTGGAGAAGAGAAGCTCATCATGTGCTCTTGCTGGCGAGAATCATCAGAAAGCGTATAATTAGATCTCAGTAAAGAAGTGGGTTGGTGCAAGGACATTGTTTTGGTGACAGAAAAATCATCATTTTTTGGCATCTTTGAAGTCCTCCAGTAATCATCTTGAGCAGACGAAGCTGATGTTTCTCGCTTGCTAAACACAGATCCAAGAATCTTTGGTTTGGTCTCAGGAGGTGAGACATGAGAAGGAGCTTCACTACTAGTTTCAGGACCCACAAGACCCTCCGACCCAAGAACCCCAAAGTCCATGGCAATCTACAAAGACTGTAGGATTAAAGCAATAGTTCATTGCAAGGAAGTGAAAGTGGAGGAGGAAGCTGTCATGAGTTGAAACGAAGGCAAAGAGAAGGAGGGGTGCATCCCAAGGTTGGGTTTCGTACTTTTAAGAGAAAGACTTGATTTTTTCTGTAAAAGATTAAAAAAGATTTTAGCTTTGAGAAAGAAAATTAATAATTGGAGAGAGAGACAGGGAGAGTTGAGATTGAAAGTAGTTATAGATTGTATGTTTTTGTATTTGTTTTAAATAATCATTTTAATTTAATATTTTGTATATTTAAATTATTTTCATGTCTTATATTAAAAAAATAATATTTTAAAATGTTGATAAATAAAAATATTTTTAAAAAACAATCAATTATAATAATAAAAATCTATTAAGAAGCGGATGAGGGTGTAAGACCAAGCACACACTCGTCGCTTGTCCGACATGGCACCACATGTTAATCCATGGTGCTGTGCTGCAGGTGAAAAACAATATATTTTTGGTCATCTGAGGGACACATCAAGCTACACAAATATTCTTGCAAGCAAAGTATTGTATTTGAAAAATAAAGATATGATGAGGGTTTTTCGTGTCCTTCTATTTTGACATTATGTGCTAGCAAATCATTGGCAATTTAGAGGTCATATTCGGGAGCTCGGTTGCAATTTCGGCACAAACTGTTCTTGATTTGAAGTGCATGTTTGAAAACGTGATACAGGTTATTTTTTAAGATATTTTTAAAATATATTAAATGTTAATTTTTAAACTATTTTTTATTTGAAAATAAATTAAAATAATATTTTTTTAAAATTTATTTTTAAACTCTTCGGGATGTCGTTAACATCAAAATAACCCTTTCCATGGCTTTAGTTAGGTAAATGATAACTTTCTCTTTTTTCTGTAGAATACAATAACTTTTCCTCTCCTATCTCAAACAAGAAATTAAAAATAAAATAAAATAAAATTTGAGACCAAAATCAACTTTATTCTTAATTTTTAAAAACTGAAAGGACCATGTATTTATAGTTACAAAAGTTTAGGGACTAAAATTCATATTTTGCACAAACTTTGTTAAAGCCACTTATTCCCTCTGTATTTTTTACACTAGTCCCTTCTCTTTTAATCTCACACTTTCTAAAAAAATTAACCCAAATTAAAATTCAACTTGGCAATTTAACAGTGAAATTTAAAAAAAGATTAGCTTGCAGTGTAATTGCGAGAGAGGCTATGGTCCGTTGTGGAAAAGTAATTCCCTGTGCCTTTTAGTTTATGGTGTAATGTAAAAATACACTTAAGTCCTCTTTCTTTCTTTTTTTCTTGCAGATTTTAAACAAAGCCATATACATCTAGGCTAATGGAGTAGGTTACTAAAATAAAAAGCTACAATAAAGTTAATTTGCGTAGCAAGGAAAAGCAATAAATAAATTAGAAACATATGAAGAAAGATAAATCATAAAGCTATAATAGATTTATAAAATAAATTGTAATAAACTTGAATTGAAATTGTGTATCAGACAAATTAAAAAATTATAACGAGATATATATATGTTATCTCAACACTAATTTTAAAATATAACTTCTATCCAACAAAATAGAAAAATAACCAATGTAAGATTTTTTTTTACTAAAAAAAATCTCAACTCATGTAACGAATTAGAATCCATCCTACACATTGAATCAAATAACCTAGAGTCAAAATGGTTTTCAATCATTGCAAATCCAGTTGTATAATAAATGTTTGAGATCGTGATAATTTGTGTTTTTAGATATATGTTTTTTGAAAAAATATTAAATTAATATTTTTTTAGTATTTTTCAATGATTTTGATATATTAATATAAAAAATAAAAAAATTATGAATTTTTTATTTTAATATATGTTAAAGAAAAAAAATACTTTTAAATATGTATTTGATATTATTTCACGGAGTGCTTTCTATTTGAAAATATATTAAAAAAATATTTTTATTCTTTATATCAATATATTAAAATAATTTAAAAATATCAAAAAAATATTATTTTAATATTTTTTCAAGTTAAATATATTTTTAAAATACACTCAAATATAATTTCAAATACAATATCAAATAATCACGGAAAAACAATACTATGCGCTATATTACCAAACACCTGCATACACTTCTTTACTTTCCTTGATCATATCAACTGTCTCTTTACTAACAAACCAGCTATCAACTTTCATCAATTCAAATGTTTAATGTATATTTTGGATATCAACAATAATCCAATGTTATATTATTGGATCTCAAGAGAAAATTAAATAACATCGATGTGATAACGTAAAAACTTGAAGTTGATGACACAATCATTAATCTCACATTGATTCTCATAAATTTAGTTTGAAAAAGTTTAAACTACCTCTGAATTCATTCAGCGCTTCATCTGTCATCTTCCTCGTGCAAAATCTCGAGCTCCAAATCTCTTCCAATCATCTTTTTGAAAAACCCTTTAAAAATAGCTACGTCATCTTCAACAACCCTAGTTTCCTTGAAACAAAGCCTCAAAAACATGATTGAACTTCAGCCAAACGCTTATTTCAATATTTTTAGGGTATATTTGAGAGTGCAATAGATTCAAACAATTTATTTTTTTAAAAAAAAAAATTTTAGAAGTGCAGTTCAACGCATTTACAAATACACTTTTAAACTACATTTATTAACATTGCTTATGTGCTTTGAATTACCGTTAACTTGAAAAAAATATAAAAAATGATGTTTTTTCAAGTTTACTGCATTTTGAAACACGACATTAGCACATAGATACATGCATTTACTAAGATTAATGGAGGTATTTTGTCCTCATCAATGTAAATTTTTAAATTCTAGTTTCATTTCCAATGAAGACCGAGTAAGTACCATTACTGAATCTTAGTTTTTGGACAAAACGATCAAGGTGGAATTAAATCTCGGCCAAGCTAGAAGAAAAATTCAAGAAGTCATGGCATAACCTTGGTATTTACAAACTGCTTCTGGCCACCAAGTATAACATCAGACCAAACATACCAGAGTTGGGGAGCAGCATTTTTGTCCTGATCGAAGTCTAGCAACGTGTTTCTCTGCATGATTGCTACCAACCTTTTAGATCCAGGGGTAATCTTTAGAGCCAACCCCCATGGTTTAGAGGTGGAAACAGATGATTGATACTGAAAAGGTGGTCTGAAGATTTGAAATCCGGTCAAGCATATAATGCCCATATGAGAGCTGAGATGAAGAATACCTTGAATTTCTAAATGAGAACATGTTGCTGGAGTGATGTTTCCTGGCTTGAGGTCACGTTGAACCAGTGGCTCTGGCTTGGTCTGACGGAGAAAGAGCAAGCCAGTGGCTATCTCAGCTGCAATTCGGAACCTTTTATTACATAGAGCACCATCAAGTTTCATAAACAATAGCTAGTAGTCTATCCAGTCTCCAAGTACTCCTAACGAATCAAGTTCCATGAAAAAGCCTCAGAAGTTCTTCTATCTACATACAATTGATCTGCCATGCAAGAACAACCTGCCACGGACATGTAAGCACCATCAGCAAGCTCATAGTCTCACAACCACCTTAGTTTCTTAACCAGGAGCCCCATCAGTAACTCCAGGCAAGAAGCAAATAAACAATGAAAATCAAATAGGAAAAAGAAAAACTTGGAAGGATAAAAGACCGAAGAGTGGAAAAAACCTCATCAACATCAAAAAAAAAAAAGAAAAAAAAGTAAAGGCAAATCAACTGTGGTTATGCAAAAGAAAAAAACCCTCCTCTCAAAAACTTCCAAAAGCATAAACAAAGGGACGGAGATACATGGGAAAAAGAGCAGCTTATTAGAAACATAAAAAAGAAGACTAAATTACTTAAAAACTTGATAAAATAGTCAATTATAAAAGATAAAACTATGGTTTAAATACTAATTAATTATCATAAATACCTCTAGCTTTTGGGGTTCCATTTCCATATACCTCAACCATGTACTTTGCGATGGTTTCTTGAAGGCGAGCCAAAAATGAGAGATTGAATCTAAGCTGTTGATATAAAATCATGAGAAAAATCCAATGGTGGATAAGAAGTCCATGTCAAAATGATTTCCCTCTCGTACCAAACCCAACAATTTGGCGCCATTTTCCAGCTGTCATAACTGAAATTTCCTTCTTGTCAGAAGGTAAGTTTGACTCGAGGGGGAGGAAAGAATTGCACTGGACACAAAGGTCGTTTTCAAATCAAATGAACCTTTAGACATTATGACCATTAGGATTTAGTTATAACTATACGCGCATTTTATTAGCGCAGGGTTTGTTAAGAAAAGATGCCACGTGTGGCCGGTAGCGAGAATATAGGAAGTTATCTTCATATATAAGATCTGTAACAGAATTGGAGAAGGATAATAATGAACATAATGAATGAATGTTGAGCTGAATGCGTGGAATTCTGCTTCTATCTCTCTCTTCTTCTATTTGCTCACTAACTTGTAAACACCGTGAATGGAACTTGGCTACCAGCCATTTCCATCACAAAGGCACCTCTGGATGTTATCCAGATTGGTTCCCAGTCAATCATACACGCATATTTCTCCTTTTATTTTCATTCTTAAAATCTCTTAGCAGTTAGGAGGAGGAGGAGCCGAGTCTACTGATGGGTTTGCTACTACCACTGCTGCTACACTTGTTCGTGCAAAAGATGACAGTGGTTTTGTTAAATGGTATTTACTTGCGTTCCCCCCCTCTCCTTTTTACTTTTTTTTTTAGTTTTCTTATTTTGTGCTATTAATTTGAGTTTGAAGATTTCCAAGAAATGTAGCTATGATTTGTTTGATTTTTTTTTAAATCTGGGTTTTTCTATTTTGTGTTCTTGAATTGATTTTGGGGTTTAAAATTATGGGTTCTTTGATTTTTTTTGAAGAAATTGAGTAACCCGGTTGATTTTTGAACAAACTCTGTTTCTGGGTGTCTCTAGTTTTGTGTTCTCGACTTGGTTATGGGGTTTTCAATCATGTTTCTTTGATTTTTTTAAGAAAGAGGGAACCCGGTTGTAGAAATTAATTAAGGAATCAATGAAGTAGTTCATTTGTTTTTTTTTTTTTTTGAATTGATACATGCAGTGAAGAGTGCAAGAAGGATTTGCCGGTGGCTTTATAAGTTTCCAAGGCCGTAGTCTTGATGCTAAAATCAAGATGAATTCTGGTTATTTCAGTTCCATAATGTAGTCTTGATGCTAAGAGACATTGATTTTGTTTTTTTATCTGATTAATCAACTGATTGTTTGTCATGATTTGGGGATTGTGAATTAGTGATTTGGTTTGTAGGAAGACAGCAATCTTGACAGAGCCGAAAGCGAGGAAAGAGAAGGGCAATGATCAAAATGCACTGAAACGACCTCCCATTACTTTCTTTCTCCTCATGTGATAATGCTCTTTGTTGCTTGTTTGTGTGGTGTAATATAATGTGATGATAATGTGTGAATATAGGGAGTGGGGTTTGTATTGATGTGTGTTGTTCTTTAATTAGGGGTGGTCTTATGAAAGAGTACAAGGCAACCCACACTCTTAAGAATGTTAAGAAGATAAATGAAATGTAATAGTTTTGTCATTTTCAATTTTATTATGTTGTTTAAGTTGATATACTAATAATTATAAGGGGTGATCTTAGGAAAGAGTATAGTAATGCTAATGCTGCATTTGATGAAATTCAGGTTGCAAGGGAAGGTGGTGAGAGATGGAAATTAATGACGGATGAAGTGAGTGTTGGTTTATCTCTCTTTTTTCTATAAATCATTGGTGGACATTTATAAGCTATTGAATGATGAGAGTGGTTTGTAACTGTTATGTTTTGATTTCGATTTGTTTCAGGAGAAGAAGCCTAAGGCTGCTGAGCTTAAGGCAGGGTATGCTGAAAATAAGGATTTGAGTTCAGAATATCTCCTCAATTTATTGATTTAATGAGAATGTTGTTATGAGATTTAGAACCTTCAAACTTAATCCTTTTATGAGTTTCAGGATTGTGCCTGAAATCTGATACATTTAAAATCTCCAGAAAGTTGTTTGCCCTGTTGTTTAAAATCCTTGAGAGAAACCCACTAGGCTGATTTTATTTGAGCTCCACTGAGGATATTACATCTGGCAATTTGATTTCTAAAATATCAAACTTCAATTGGTTATGTGACAGCTTGAGCTTTTGCAAATTAGACATGTTGGTGAAGAAACCACTAATGCTATCCATTAGAAAGTTACCAGATAGGTCTCAAGAGCTCAAAGAATATGGTCTTGTAAATTTTGGAAGGTTTTCTTTGAGTTTACAGTTAGCTAGATGAACACCTGAAAGTTCTTTATCTTTAATCCAGTCAAGAACTGACCCTAAATTGAGGTTGTTGTAAGTCAGGTCTATTGATAATAGATGAGGAAGACCCCTACCTTGAATAACTGACAAAGGATTTGAGAGTTTATTTCTGGATAAGTTAAGGTGCCACAGGTTTTGTAAGTTTGAAATGGATGAAAGAATTTGACCTATAAAACTATTAGAACTCAAAGAAGTGCAAGAGATTCTTTATCTGCAGCTTCTCAGCCCTTTTCCTCTCTCCTTTTCAATTGAGTTTTCGGCTTGCTTTTGTGAGACATCTCGTTGCTGATGTGGCTTTTTTTCCTCTGATTCGCAGGTCATTCATTCCTGGATCGGTGCACTGTAATGATTGCCCATAAAAAGCGCTTTAATTTGGCAAGTTGTTCAGATTATAATTTGTGTCCAGGGAAGTGCTAATTGAGCGTCCTATTCATCTGGGACCGGTTTCCTAGGGCCTGGCCATTCCATCTTCTCTGTGGGTTGGTGGCTAGGTATGGTCTTCATGGAGCGAGGTTTGGTGAAGCCTTATTTTCAGTTTCATTTGATTTGCTTTTTTATTTATTTCCCGCACCCCTTTACCACTCCATTTCACTTCGTTTTAGGATGGGCTGCCATGTTTGCTTTGGCTATTATAGCTGCCCTGATTAGATTCTTTCCCTTCGTGTCAAGTTGTCTAATTTTTTTTTATTTAAGAGGGTAACGGATGGTTAGTTGCCCATAAAAAGCGCTTTAATTTGGCAAGTTGTTCAGATTATAATTTGTGTCCAGGGAAGTGCTAATTGAGCGTCCTATTCATCTGGGACCGGTTTCNTTTCTTGCATTTGTTTTTTGGTTGTTTTCTCTATGCTGTTCTTGGCTTCGGTTCTTTCTTTTCTTTTCTTTCTTCTCTTGGCAACATCTGTTCATTGTTAATTTTTTATTTCAATTGTGAGGATGGCTGTGACAATTGGTTTTGCTAATCTTATGTTAGCAATTTGTTCTGCAATTTTCTTGTATCGAAATACTTGCGGTTATTTTTCAGGTAGTGTAGTTATAAAGCCTTAGTTCTTGAAATTGTGAATTGTGATCTAATCAGTTAGTCATCCCTGTTCCTAAGCAATAACCCCTCTCGTTGGAGTGATCGATATGCTTTGTGAAGTGAATTTACAAGATCTGCCAATTCAAGTATCTTTGTGCATTTTGGTGATTTTGGTTGTTCATTCCTCCAGTTCTTTGCAGCATTTTTTCTTCAAAACTATTTTATGCTTTGAGCTCAACAAGAAGGTTTAAACCAAATTTATACTTTTATGCATGCAACTAACAGAAGTTGAACTGTTAAGATTTTGCATCCCTTTTGCATTGGATTTTTGCGTTATAATATTTTATTTATTTTTATATAAAAGCAGTTTGTTTCTGTATTTCTTACTTAAGACTTCAATTAAGTATTCATTTCTGTTTCCATTATGTTTTCTTATTTTGCTCTGTTCACTTGGTTTATTCTACAGATAGAAGAAGCGTGTTTGTTGACATGAGGATCCACATTCCAGAAAAGCTTCTTCAACTTGCGCTAATAAAAAAATATAATATCAATATATATTATAGCTAACATGGTGTTAGTCATTGAAAGATAAACAACGCTAAAATTCAAAATGGTTGGAGTTAGATAATATATTATCAACTATAAACTGGAGCCAAGCTTGCCTTTTCCTTTTTCCTTTTTCTTTTTAAAATCTTGGGGTCATCTAAAGAGTGTTTTTAGCTTTGATAATATTTGTCAATCTCAGTAATGATCTTATTAGTTAGGCAAGAAATGATTAGGTAAATTTTTTTAAAAAGTAAAAGTCTAATAACATTTTAAATTATTGACTTCATGGTTATGATTTTTCAATTTTAACAAATCATCATTAAATTCATATTTATATAAAGTATTTAATTTTAAGATTTATAGTGGTTTTGTTGTAAGAGTCATAATTGTACATAAAATTAATGATTTTAAAATAAATAATACTGCATAGATAATGCAATAAATCTAAGTTAAATTATCTTGTAAGAATGATATTATCATTGATATGTATATATTTTGATTCATAGTAATGGTTACTTTTGATAATGGCATGCGATAATATGTCTAAAGAATGAAGATAATATGTCTAAAGAATGAAGTTTGATTATTACTTTTGATACGAGAATAACCAGAGCCATTGATGGCCACTCAGAGTCATTCTTTTCTCTGCATACTACAAAGTAACGGAATAAATGGAAAATATCTTATTAAATTAAATTATTTTTAATTTATATAGATAAAGAAAATATCTTTAATAAATAGAAAGAATCTTAATAAATATAGGTTAAGTTATCTTGTAAGAATGATGTTAGAATAATGATTGAAAAAATGTAGGATGGCTATTGATTGATACATCATATTCCACGTAATCAAATTTAGGTTATAATAGAATGTTTAAAATTTAGGTTAAGATAGAAAAAAAAAGCAAACAAATCATTTATTTTATGAAATGTTATTACAATAATAAGTATAAATTTTGATAACATAATAAAAGATTATTAATGGTTTTGATTATGATTGATAGTTAATTTTAAAAGAATAAAGTCTAATTATTGCTTTCATTATTTTGAATTCTTTAATTGGTTCTCTTCCCTCCCCGCATACCTACAAGGTAACGGAATAATAAAAATTAAAAACCCCGACCTCCCTGTACAAGTCTCCACTCTCAGCGGTGAAAGGGATTTATTCCTTTTCTTTGCTTCAGGGTTTGAACCTCACCATGCATGCCTGTCACCCTCGCGATGCTTACTTGTTTACTAGGCTTGCAGGATGTTCAGTGAACCGTGTGAATTAATCGTGGTGCACCCTCGCGATGCTTACTTGTTTACTAGGCTTGCAGGATGTTCAGTGAACCGTGTGAATTAATCGTGGTGCGCGTAAACTGACCCGGACACGTGAATCAAAAAAAAGTCTCCACTCTATCTTGATTCTGGGAATACGAGAGATCTTGGGCCACTCACAGCCATTCTCCTTGCTGCAATTTTCTTCAAGATGTGGACATCCCCATATCCGCAATTCCTTTAGTTTGGAGAGGCGTTGAATGGCTGTTGAACTTGGCAGATACTTGAGATTCTTGCAATCCATAATCCAAAGATATTGAAGAGAAGAAAGGTTGGCCATCCATTCTGGCAATGCTTCCTCAAACTCCTCACTGTTGAAATCAGCTATTTCCAATTTCTCGAGGGCAGTGAGGTGTTGAAGTTGGTGGGGTACACTCTTCAGTTTATCCCATCCCCATATAGTTAGGTGTTTGAGGGACCCACTCAAGTTGAGGTGTTGGATTGAGTTTAAAACTCCTGCAGGAAAAGCCTCCATCTCCTCTGAGAAACGACCGATTCCCAGTTGCTCCAGTTGGGTGAGGCCGCCCAAGCAATCATCCTCTGGGAAATCACTCAAACTGGGACACGCGGCGATTCGTAAATAAACAAGAGAAGGCAATTGTCGTAAACCATGCCAATCAATACTGACGAGCTTATCACATGATTGAATGGTTAATCTTCGAAGAGAAGACAATTCTTGCAAATCAATACTGATATGGATAAGCTCACTCCAATCCTGTATCCACAATGCCTCTAGAGATGCGCAACATTGCAGTCCGCTTGGAAGAGCTCCCAATTTACATTTAGTAATAGCCAATTCCTTCAAAGAATATTTCAATTCTTGAAAATCACCAGGAATTGACATCAACTCAGGGCAGTCAAATATAAAGAATTCCACCAGAGCTGTGCAGTGTTGTGCGCTTGGAATGGATGCCAGCTTTGGACAACGCTGTATCATTAAAATCTGAAGAGACGTGAAGCCATGAAACTCACCAGACAAATATCTCAGTTCATCACATCCGTCAATTTTAAAATGTACAAGAGATGAAAGACGACATATCGGAATGCTTTCCAACTCTCCACACTTCTTAATGTAAAACACTTCAAGACAAGGAAATACTTCTCCACCTGGTACCATCCATTCTTCAAGACCATCCATATCCCACAAAGTGAGCTTTTTCAGTGCTGGAAACAGTACTGCTGCGCTGTCACCGCTGCTGCTATAGAACTCATTGCCTATACATTTCACATTAGGCATTCCACTCATATATAGAATCTCAAGGCGAGGAAGACATCCAAGTGTTGGGAGTTGCCTCAACTTCCCACACTCCTCAATGCTCAACTCTTCAAGACAAGGAAATAATGCAACAACTTCTCCACCTGGTACCATCCATTCTTCAAGACCATCCATACCCCACAAAGTTAGCTTTTTCAGTGCTGGAAACAGTACTGATGCGCTGTCACCGCTGCTGCTATAGAACTCATTGCCTATACATTTCACATTAGGCATTCCACTCATATATAGAATCTTAAGGCGAGGAAGACATCCAAGTGTTGGGAGTTGCCTCAACTTCCCACACTCCTCAATGCTCAACTCTTCAAGACAAGGAAATAATGCAACAACTTCTCCACCTGGTACCATCCATTCTTCAAGACCATGCATCCTGGATACAGTGAGTTTTTTCAGTGCTGGAAACAGTACTGCTGCGCTGTCACCGCTGCTATAGAACTCATTGCCTATACATTTCACATTAGGCATTCCACTCATCTTTAGAATCTTAAGGCGAGGAAGACATCCAAGTGTTGGGAGTTGCCTCAACTTGCTGCAGTCTTTCAATCTCAGCTCCATCAGATTATAGAGTTGCAATATCCATGATGTGAAATATTCACCACCGTAACCCTTAATTTTCAAGCTTTTTATGTCTGGGTGAGGTTGCAGGCCTTCCAGCACATCCTCGTTATTGACACCGCTGTTACCTTCTTCATCACTCCATTCAAACACCAATTTGTGCATTCTTTTTTCACGCAGTTTTGCCTTCTCAGCTTCTTCTTTGTCTCTCACTTGCTCAAGCTTGCTTATCTGCAATTCTCCTCTTAGTTCATTCAAACATCCCAGCTCTTCAACCATATGATCTGGACCCACAGCGAATAAAGGCAGAGTTTGAAGGCGTATTAAGAGTCTCACCTCAGCTGGCACTAGCTTTGGATCATCAAAATGGAGATGTCTCAAGCTCACTAAATTCCACATCTTCTTGGGAAGCTTTTCTAGTGACTCGCAACCAGTGAATCTTAATGTTTCCAAATGGTAGAGCTTGGTGATGGATTCCGGCAATGCTCTGATAGCAGTATCCGAGACATCAAGATATCTCAAATGTCTCAGCTTGCAAATTGAATCTGGTAACTGTGTGATATCAGACCGTCGCAATTTGAGAGTTCTCAAGCTTTTGAATTTCCAAGACCCATTGAATACATCAACCATTGAGAAAACAGTTCTTAATTTTCTAGCATCAATAGCTGGAAATGCTGCCTTAACATCCCCACGAGGTATGAGATTTAGATGACGAATATGAGATGCACCATCAACAGCCGAATCCTCCTCCAGCAGATTTAACGCTTCTGATTTCGAGACCTGTAATGCAAGATCATGCACAAGATCATGCATCTTGCAGCTTGTTACGATCTCAAACTCATTCCTTTCAACATCTTGGAAAAAGGAATTTGCAAGCAAGTCATTGAAACACTTGTTGCCTTCGTCTTCCATCCTCCCATTTGATGGCCTGAGAAAACCTTCAGCCATCCAAAGTTGAACCAGCTCTTCCCTTTCAATTTCAAAATCTTTAGGGAAAATGGAACAGTACGCAAAACATTTTTTCAGTGTTGGCGATGACAAGTAATCAAAACTGAGTCTCAATATGCGCAAAGCTTTAACTCCATCCGGAGAATCCCAAATTCTACTGTTTAGAATTGACTGCCAGTCCTGTGCCTGCTTTCGTTGAAGAGTTCCTCCTAAAATTTTAGCAAGCAATGGAATCCCTCCACATTTCTTTGCAATCTCTTCCCCTATAGACTCGAAGCCTGAAGGTATTGTTTCTCGTCCACCCCTGCTCACCTTTTGCTTGATAATGGACCAACATTGATCATCTGATAGTTTCCCTGGCTCGTGCTGAATCCCTGGAGCAGTCTCCATCATGTCTGCTACGTTCTTACTGCGGGTTGTAACAACAACAGCATTCCCATTCTTGCTGTTAATTTTTAACAGTTGCTCCTTCAAATCATCCCACTTAGCATGGTCTTCATTCCACACGTCGTCAAGAACAAGAAGAAGTGTTTTCTTTTCCAGCTCTCTCTTAAGGTTTTCCATAATTGCATCTAGATTGCTCAACCCACCAGTATATTTATCAATCTTTTGCAACATCTCTCCTAATATCCTCCTTTTACTGAAATCATTAGAGACACAAACCCATAGAATCACATCAAAATGGTTTTTCTCCCTCGCTAATTGACAAACTTTCTTTGCTATGGTAGTCTTTCCAAGACCTGCCATCCCAAAAATAGGGACAACAGACAGAACTTGTTGACCGATCGAGCGAATCAGCAACTTCATAACTTTAGAGGCATCATCCTCCCTTCCTACTGCAACTTCTGAGCTTTCAAGCAAGGAATCTGTCTCTCGGTCTATATCCCGGATAGCTTCAGGAGCACTCTCTACGTGTTGAGATGCAATTCCCAGCCCAGAGCGAGTTGCAAGTTTCTGAATCTCATCCAGTGATCCATTGATCTCCTTAACTTTTTGACCCATAATCAAACGGAATGCAACAGGACTGTGGAGTGAAAAGCAATCTCGTACCTTTCCCTTCTTTTGTTTTTTTCGGAGAATCTCGTACGCAAACTCGTCTAGAACATCTTCAGCATCATAAGCTACAACCTGTAGGTTCTGCAGCCAACGCTTGACAGACTCGTCTGTTACTGCCCTTCTGGCTGCGTCTTGGAGCACATCTTTGATCATGGTCAAGGACTGGTTGAGCTTTCGCAGCTGGCCCTCCAATCCCCAAGCAAGTCCAATCCCTTCAGCAGCAATGGAACTCACCCTTTTCAAAGTCTCCTCCAAGGCAAACGTAAGAAGAAGCTCTGCTGCCATATTCTCTCTCTCTCTCCCTGTTNTTTTTTTTTTTTTGGGGTGGGGGGGTCAAAGAAAAAATTTTGACCACAAGAGAGAGAGAAGTATGGTGTGAAATATTAAAAGATAAAACGAAGTGTGTTTGGAATGATGAGATACAGAGCATAGTTGCATAAGGGTCCCTTCCTCCCTAATTGATTGATGGCTGTTGGCAGCATCTTCCACGAACCACTATCGTCAAGTTGTTATGGCATGGCTAAAAAAATTCTACGAACGCCTTTGTCGGCATGGTATTTGGTGGGGAATATGACTTCATGTAGTGGTAGAACACCTCCTCCCTAGGATCTCCCCATTCCTACAATAAACAGAAAGTGATAAGCAAGTAGCATCAAGCCACCGACACATAATATAGTTGGAGCAGGCAAACCCATTAATGTACCCCACAGTAAATAAAGAAGTGAAAGCCACGTTCCGTAAAAATTTGCCCCACTGAAAGCCAGATTTAAAGGTGGATACAGTTCAAATTTCATATCTTTACAAAGGAAACAAGGCTTAACTCCCACTCTGAAGTTGTAAGGAGGATGGTTGGATCAACCATTGTAGTCAAAGCATCTACAAAAGGTACTCCAGCAAAAGCAACTTTAAACAAATCAGGCCTCGTATTAAGGACAGAGCCGATAAGCAACCCCCCTGCAATCCTTCCTTCAATGCATAGTTTTTCCTTTGGAGAGAATCTCTGTTCTATTGAAAGCGCACCACTGTTGACCAAGAATGACTCTTAAAATAAAATAAAATCTAAGCAGAATTTGGGTTTGTTTATAGTATCAGAGCTTGTTTACTATTGCTATTCCAATAGTTATTTTTATTCTATGTAACATAAAATAAGATATGCTTGAAGAATAACTTATAATTTTATTTTTTTATTGTATAAATAAACGTATTGAAATTCAATAAAGTGAGTGTTTTACTGTATCTACACTAAGCAAAATTTGTTTTCTCTTCAATATTATCAAGCACAAATAGTAAAATCTGTGCAAGTATTCTTTTTCTTGAAGAACTTTCCATTCTTGTTCCGCTACCTTTCCCACCTCCACGAATGTGAGCAAATATAAAACCATGATTCTATCTTAATGCAGGCTATTATCCTACATCAATTAGGAGAGACTAGAGACTAGGGTCTTGGTTGTTTATATATTACTAAGAATATCTTTCTCGACCTTTTTTAAAAAATAAAATTAACTAGAAGCCATGGAATACAGATTGTAGTTATTAATATATAACAATCATCAATGCACTGCACCGTTCATTAACAATGAAGCATTTACAGCCTATTGCTATTGTCAAAAGTTGCAATGGTAGATTGCTAGTAGCAACTGTTAATATCAAAATAAGTTGTAGCAACTATTAACAAATATTGCAGCTGAAACTGCATCAACCATGTACAAACTATTAAATATCAAAGATTGACAGTCATTATTATTAAAAATAAGCTGGTGGCCATTATTATTGATAAATAAGCAAGAGGAACTGCCATTAAAACTTATAAATAAACACCCAGAATGAGCAGCAAGAAAAGAGAGTAAAAACAGTCACATATGTGAGAAATATAGAAGAGAGTATGGTGCTAAGAGCAGCCAACAATAGCTATTATTACAATACTAAGAATAAAAAAATAAAATAAAGTTGAGAATTGCTAAAAAATGAATAATTCTTTCTCCTTTATTATTGTAAATATTGTTAATGACTCTGTGATATCAGACTCTTGCAAATGTCTCGGCTTGCAAATCGAATCTGGTAACTCTGTGATATCAGACTCTTGCAATTTGAGAGTTCTCAAGCTTTTGAATTTCCAAGATCCATTCAATACATCAACCATTGAGAAAACAGTTCGCAATTTTCTAGCATCAACCGCTGTTAATGCTGCCTCATCATCCCCACGAGACATGCGATTTAGATGACGAACATGAGATGCACCATCAACAGCCGAATCCTCCTCCAGATTTAACACTTCTGATTTTGAGACCTGACACTGCAAGATCATGCACAAGATCATGCGTCTTGCAACTTGTTACGATCTCACACTCATTCCTTTCAACATCCTGGAAAAAGGAATTTGCAAGCAAGTCATTGAAACACTTCTCGCCTTCGTCTTCCATCCTCCCATTTGATGGCCTGAGAAAACCTTCAGCCATCCAAAGTTGAATTAGCTCTTCCCTTTCAATTTCAAAATCTTTAGGAAAAATGGAACAGTATGCAAAACATTTTTTCAGTGTTGGCGATGACAGGTAATCAAAACTGAGTCTCAATACGCGCAAAGCTTTAACTCCATCCGGAGAATCCCAAATTCTACTGTTTAGAATTGACTTCCATTCCTGTGCCTGCTTTCCGTGAAGAGTTCCTCCCAAAACTTTAGCAAGTAATGGAATCCCTCCACATTTCTTTGCAATCTGTTCTCCAATATACTCCAAGTCTGAAGGTATTGTTTCTCGTCCACCCCTGCTCACCTTTTGCTTGATAATGGACCAACATTCATCATCTGTTAGTTCTCCTGGCTTGTGCTGACTCCGTGGAGAAGTCTTCATCATGCCTGCTACTGTCTCACTGCGGGTTGTAACAACAACGGCATTCCCATTCTTGCTGTTAATTTTTAACAGTTGCTCCTTCAAATCATCCCACTTAGCATGGTCTTCATTCCACACGTCGTCAAGAACAAGAAGTGTTTTCTTTTCCAGCTCTCTCTTAAGGTTTTCCATAATTGCATCTAGATTGCTCAACCCACCAGTAGATTTATCAATCTTTTGCAACATCTCTCCTAATGTCCTCCTTTTACTGAAATCATTAGAGACACAAACCCATAGAATCACATCAAAATGGTTTTTCTCCCTTGCTAATTGACAAACATTCTTTGCTATGGTAGTCTTTCCAAGACCTGCCATCCCAAAAATAGGGACAACAGACAGAACTTGTTGACCGATCGAGCCAATCAGCAATTCCATGATTTTAGAGACATCATTGTCTCTTCCTACTACAACTTCTGAGCTTTCAAGCAAGGAATCAGTCTCTCGGTCTATATCCCGGATAACTTCAGGAGCACTCTCTACATGTTGAGATGCAATTCCCAGCCCAAAGCGAGTTGCAAGTTTCTGAATCCCATCCAGTGATCCATTGATCTCCTTAACTTTTCGACCCATATTCAGACGGAATGCAACAGGGTTGTGCATTGAAAAGCAGTCACGTACCTTTCCCTTCTTTTGGTCTTTACGGAGAATCTCATAAGCAAACTCGTCTAGAACATCTTCAGCATCGTAAGCTACATCTTGTAGCTTCTCCAGCCAAAGCTTCGCAGAATCGTCTGTTACGGGCCTTCTGGCTGCATCTTTTAGCACAGCTTTGATCATGGCCAAGGACTCTTCGAGCTTTTGCAGCTGTCCCTCTAATCCCCAAGCAAGTCTGATCCCTTCAGCAGCTATGGTACTGACCCTTGTCAAAGTCTCCTCCATGGCAAACGTAAGAAAAAGCTCTGCTGCCATATTCTCTTGTTTTCTTTGGGAAATCAAACAAGAAATTAAGATTGAGGAAAAGAGAGAAGAATGGTCTGAAAGTTGGGAACGTTTTGGAATGTTGAGATGCGTTCAACTTGAAAGCAGGGGGTCCCTCCCTCACTGTATTAATTGATTGATTGCAGCTGGCAGCATCTTCCACGAAGCACTACTGTCAAATTTAGTCATGCAAAGGCGAAGAACATGACCTTTCCTTCTTATCTTGAGTGTCCAAATCCATCTAAGCCTGTAGACAACTTGAAAGCAGAGGGTCCCTCCCTCTCCCTATATTATTTTTAAAAATTTCGAATTTTTTTATTTAAAATTAAAATTTTTTATATTTTTATATGGTTTTAATATATTAATATTAAAAATAATTTTTAAAAAATAAAAAAATATTTTAAATCATATCCGGTACCGTACCATATTTCCATAATCTGTTATCTGGAAGGTTGTTTTCTAGGATTTAACTTTTTGAATTTCCCCTCTAAAATCTGGATTTTTCTGCTATTTTTTTTAAAATTTCCTGTAAATATCGACGATGCAATGGATGCTATTTTTTCTGCTTTATAATTTTGTTGACCCATTTATTAAAGAAATTATAATTGATTTAATAACTAAAAAGTCCAACCTTTAATAATTTAATGTTACAACTCTATCACCAAATTATGAAAAACAAATCCCCTAATTTCTCTTTTTTGCAATAACTCATCCTCATCTTCTCCCCTCCTAGCCTCCAAGCCATCGTATAAAAAGAAATTTCAGAAAGTCCAGTCAACCCTATGGAACCAAAAACATTCATATCATTTTCATTTTATTTTCACATAAAAAGACAAAATAAATTTGAAATAAATGATAATAAAAATAAATAGGTCTTTATTTACTTCTTTGCCAATAAAAAGTTAAAAAATGAGATGAAATATTTAAGATATTTTATCATAAATATAATATTTTATAAATAAAAATCAATTAATAAAATAATAACATGTTACATTTTTCAAAGACATGAGTACTCCTGTAAATCTTTTGAAAAAAAAGAGGGTCTCACCTTAGATACCGAAAGGAATATAATTCTTTTGGGGATAAAATCTTTTCCTTAAAACAAGCTATTTAAGCAATAAATCCCTCTTAAAAGCTTTAAAAGCTCTATTTGACCAAGGCTTAATGTTCAATAAAAAATTTTAATAGCACTTTAAAAAAATTAAAATATTCCTTAAAGTATTGGCCTCATTTTTTTGCTGGAAAATAATTTATTTTTAAAAAATAAATTATTTTTTGATATTTAGCAGTGTAATGAAAAATAAATTAGAAAATATTTTTTAGTGTTTAATTATACAATGAAAAATAAGGTGAAAAATAACTCATTAATGTTTTATTTTTTTTTTCAAGTTTATTAAAATAATGAGAAACAAATCTTACAAATTAAAAAAAATTGAATGAGAATGAAATTAGAAAAAATATATTTTCATAAATTATATTAGATAAAATAAATAATAATAAAAACAATAGAGATCAAATCTAAAAAATAAAAAAAAATAAAAAAAGAAGAAATTATAATTATAATAATTAACATTTCATAAATTATTTCAAATAAAATTAGTAATAATCAAAAGAATGAGGACCAAATTTGTTAGATAAAAAATTTCAATTAAAAAATAATAAGGAAAAGCAAATAAAAATTATAAAAATAAGGACCAAAGTTAATATAAAAAATAAATTATAAGGGATAAAATTGAAAAACAAATATTAAAAACAAAATATATATAAAAATCAAAAGTTTGAAGACCAAATTTAATATAATCAGCAAATAATATGATATTTTTAAATTTTTCACAACTTTTAAAAAGTGTTTTCTGCCTAAAATAAAAGAAAAATACTTTCCTGAAATCAAGTCAAACTTTCCTGAAATCAAGTCAAACTTTTCTGAAATTAAGTCAAATTTTTATAACTAAAAAGTGTTTTTATTAACCAACTTTTCAAATAACAAACAAACACATATTTTTTTTTAAATAATTTCTAAAAACAAACACATCCTAAATCATCAAATTTCACTTGGTAACAAGCGTCTAAATTCATATTATTGCAAATCATAAATCTTAGTTTAATTTCATAAATAAATTAAATCATTATAAATAAAAAAAAATAAAAATAAGATAATTGTTTTATATCTTATAAAAATTGTATTCTATCATATATTTTAATAAAATCACACTCTCAAATATACCCAATTAAAATTATAAATAATATTGGGGAGCAAGAAGATTAACTTCAAAGATAACTTCCTTCTCCCTTGGGAAAATAAGAATAATGAACAATATATCTTGCTGGAAAGGAATGATAATCAATTACCAAGTGTTTATTAGTCTGTGAGCCAATAGTAAATGACCGATTCAACCCTCACTGGTATATTTGCCATCTCTTCAGGCAGAAGGACCCTCACTGGCATGCGCTCCATCTACACATTTGTTTTGTTATGCTCCAACTGCTCTAATTACTTCAGGATGATTAATATAATTTATAGATATTAATTTGAAAAACAGAAATTTATGGAAAAACAATGTCTTTATTCTTGTATTAAAAATTGTTTTTAAAATCATTTGATTTTAAAAACCACGCACGCTTCTTCTAATAAAAAAAGATGTATTTTTATTGAAATAAAAAATATATAAATAAAGAATGAAAGTTTTGATTAAAGAGATATATTTTTTTTCTTTTAATTTAAATAATTAAAAATTCTTGAACACTTATTTAAATCATCAAGTTTTTTATTTATTAAAACAACTATGTTGCTAATTAAAAAATATATATGTTTTTGTCAAAATAAATAATAAAAGAGAATTTTGAATTTTTTATGTAAAATTAATTTATCATTTTTTTTACAAATACTTATTTTAATTATCTTAAAATTAAATACCAATAAATTTCTAAAAAGGCATCGTGACGCAGTAACAGAGGAGGAAAAAGACATCGTCAAGCTGTGACTGCGTGGAAAGCTTGAAGATACAGAGGAAGTCGCAGTAAATAACCTGTTCTAATATTGCCTTGCCCTGTACCTGCCAATACATACACACATATGCATACACATACACTACTGTGTGGAAAAGCAAAGATTCTTCATTGCTTCCCCTAGTGGATGACATCTTTTCTCTTTTCTCTTCCCTTCCGTTCCCTTCTCTTCTTTCTATAAAGCAAAGCAACTGCATTTGCCTCTCCAGAAAGAAAGAAACTCCCTCTAAGCTTCCCACTGTCAAGACCTCCTTCACAGACCTTTGTTTTATAGTACCCTTCCTTCCCGTGCACCAAACCAACTTCTTTGTCAAAGAAAAAGAAAAGAACCCAAGAAGAAAAAAGAAAGCTTTTGATCAGAGGGGAGATGAGTTATTACGATCAGCACCAGCCGCCAGTTAGTGTTCCTCCACAGCAAGGTATGTATGGCTTTTCTTGGATTAAGGAGTTTTGGAGTTTATGGTTTTTAATTTTGTTTAATGGATTTGTAGGGTATCCAAAGGATGCTTATCCACCACCTGGATACCCTGTTCAGGGATATCCACAAGGGTATCCTCCTCAAGGCTACCCTCCTCAAGGGTATGCCCCACAGTATGCTGCTCCTCCTCCTAGGCAAGAAACTGGTTTCCTTGAAGGATGGTATGTATATGCCTCTATTTATCTCTCTCCTAGTCTTTTGATTAGGTGACTAGTCAAATCATTTTTCTTCTTTTTCTGTTAATGGAAAGATGTTGTATTGCCTTTTGCTGTTCATCGTACTTGTTAAGTTCAGTTAAGGTTGTTTTATGCACTGATAGTTTTTATCTGTCTAGAAATTTTTACTCATAGCAGCTGTAAGTAAACGTCTTTCCACTTGTTGGCTAGTTGGTGGGTGTGTGTGTATTGGAACAAAAGACTACTGCATAATTGACGCAAGACTTACTTATTTAAGTTCACAAGGGCTCTTATTTGGTGATGGCAATATCTTCATTGGATCTGATGCCACTGTCATCAGGGATTCTAATCTCATTTCAAATTGGGATATTTTTTTAAAAATAGTATAAATTATATTTGGTGTTTCATGTAGATTGAATTGATTCATGACTTGATTTCAAAGTTTTAACATCAAATGGTCAAGTAGTGTTGTATAGTAAAAGTTTTAAATTTAAAAGAATTTCATCCGAGAAATTGAGAAGTGTGTTAAAGAATAAATTTTTGGACAGAACTGATCCTTGACAATAGCTCCCATTGTTGCAGACATCAACCGTAGGTAGGCTGTCTTCTTTGTCTAATGCCTTGGTATGTTTAGTAGTAGAACAGAACCAGCCCCTGAGTCTACGCAACCTGATTGCTGCTGATGCTTCTTAATAATGAACAATTTCCATTGATTAAAAAAACGTGTATATGTATTTTGTGGTGAGATATTCTAGGCAAGAGAATCGTCGACAATCGAAAAATTAGCAGGCAGCAACTATCTCGCGGTGGACCTTCTTTTGAAATGCTTTGCAGAATTTAAAATGTCAATCAGTGAAGGTTACGATTTTCTTGATTATGCGACGGTCCGGGTCTGATTAACTCGTGTTGTTAAATTCATCCGAGTCAGAGGATTGCTTGTATAAGGATTCTCTAGGGAAGGTTTCTACTCCTGGTTAATTGAACTGAAATTTGAGAATTTTCTTGAACCGTGTGGTTTTATAATCGAATTGAATTTTGACAAGAAACTTTCTTGTTTCATGTGCAGCTTAGCAGCACTCTGTTGTTGTTGCCTCTTGGATGCTTGCTTCTGATCAGGACTTAAAAGGAGTGTTGTGGTTAAATGTTCATTAATTCCTCTGGTTTAGGTCATGACATTGTCTATCCTTGTCGGTGATTGTTTCAAGCTCACTTTGGAGCTGGCTACCGTGACATGTTCTTGGTTGATTTCGTGGAGTAACTATAACGTTGTGATTTGTCTTTTGGTAGGAAAACTTGTTATTTGATCAAATAGAAGACGGATCATCCTTAATTTGTACCCCATCCCACATTTGCTTCTGTCATTTCCATACTCGTCAACGCCGAGCCCAATCTAGCAAAAGATCTGCTGATAAGGATGCGCACTTCCTAAAATATCTCGTATACATAGGCGAGAACAGGGGTGACGAGTGAGATTTATCCAGACAGGCGTGAGAGTAACAATACGGTTTATAATGCTACAACGATGAATATAACGAGTAAAATCATACGAAAAAAATGGGGTACTAAATAACTATAACAGATGTGCAAAGGGGTGTGAAGTGATTGATTGTGTTTTTCAGTACTAGAAGGTAAATCCATTAAACTTGATTTATCATTAATAATTAATAAATAATTTTAATATGAGTGGATTTAAAGCTTGTTTGATAATGTTTTATATTGTTTTTCAAAGTATTTTTTATGTTAAAATATATTAAAATGATATATATTTTTTAATTTTTTAAAAAATTATCTTTAAGAAGAACACGATTTAAAATATAAAAGAAATTTATTAAAAAAAATTAAATTTTTTTTAAATGTAAATTAACCTGTATTTTTAGTCAAGAAGACACAATAATAGTACTTCAAGACCCCCTACGTGTTCATGGCTTTTTTTTTTTCCTTCTTGACATGTGTTATTTTGACACAAATCTTTTTGTTTCTGTGGTTCAACGTCGAGTTAGTGGATATTGTAGTTATTAAAGCCAATATAGATCTAACTACTGATTCGTAGCTCAGGGTAGGTTTTATTTTGAATGAATTTAAAAATTAATATATTTAAATGTATGTTAACTCGATCAAATCCACCAACTGAACAATTGATCTAATTGAAAAATATGTTTTGGCGATGAAGAATATCTTCTTTCTTGTGGTTCTAAGGTAAAACTCGTTCGTTCATTGTTGACATTTTAAGATTAGGTTTTTAGTTAAATAAAGATCACAGGTTCAAGTTTCCCCACCTTACTTCCCCTTTTCCTCTTGATTTTTTTTTTCCAAGTTCTTACTGAGTCTTGAGTCTTGACCATAGCTATTAAACTTAAACTTTAACTGGTTTTTATTTTAAATAATTTTGCATATCAGCTTGTTTAAACAAGTTCATGCGTATCATGTTAATTCACATGGGCTCGTCAACGTAAGTGACTACTCTCTTTCTAGCATGTTCTCTGAGAAGAAAGGAAAAGCCATGGCAATAATTGAAGCATGCTATAGGGAAAGAGACAGAAAATTGAGCACCTAAGTCAAGGAACTTGCACCAAGTCATAGGAAATAGATGAAAAGATGGAAAACAATTATGAAATATTGCAGGCAGTGGGCCCTTATATGGCAGTGTGCATTATTAATCACACTTTTTTATAACTAATTATTTTCAAATACTTTTTTAAAGTATTTTTATTTAAAAATATTATTTTTTATTTTTTTAAAATGATTTTTCACATCAATATATTAAAATAATTTAAATAAAAAATTATTTTTTAAAAAAAATATTAAAATTTTGGTAAAGTTTTTTTTTAATTCAAAAACTCTATCTAAATATTGTTTTCACAAGATTTTAATATCATTAACATATAAGTAATTTGTGCAACGCCCACAACTTTAAAACTCATTTTAGATAACACACTAGAGATGAATTATTAAGATAATAATAAATTGAATTGTTTCCGGTACTTAAACGACACATATTATGGAGATATCAATGTCATTTCAATGTGTATTAGCACGAGAAAAAAACAATAAAACCTCTAAACAATTCTCAAATGATAATTAAACTAGAGGAAAAAAATCATTATGCCCCTAAAAGACAACAATTTGAGAGTTTCTTGAAGTGTAAAATTATCATTCCATTATTAAAATTCACAGTAAACAAAGACAAACTAGCAGTAAAAACGCTACGAGTTTTAGCTTGTTTTTTAATTGCAGCATTGCCCTACAGGGTACAAATTACACACACAAGTTGATCAGAATCATTCACCCGACCCCGCCAGCACAGTACACCATTAGATGCACACTGTTCACGCGCAATAGCCAATAGGAGACAAAGATGAAGCGGTTGTCAACTGTAGCACGTGCATGGGAGTGCTTTTTGGTGGTGGGCATGTGAATGTGCTGTGTCAAAATTATCATTACGCGGCTTCTAAAGACACAAAGGACGACGCGGTTTCCTGTACCTGTGTTGTGCTTTCATTTGCCGCCACTTTCTTCACCAAATGCCACCTATTTAGGCATCATAGACTATCGATCTCTTAATACCAGTAGAACTTCTGATCTTCCTTCGCTGACCATCGGCAAAATTCTCACCTGTTCTCCTTTTATCATCAACTGTAGCACGTCTAACAGCACTTGTAATAATTGGTGCTTATTACAGCTGAATCGCGGTTGAGACATTTGTTTAGTAAGTTGGAATTCCCTAAAGGTTTTTTTTATAGGGTACGATAGTGATATTTCATATATCAATTCATGGGTGGCCTCTAAGGAGTATTCATCATGCTAAAAAGTTTGGAATTCTCTAAGGGTTTTTTTTACAGGGTATGATAGTGATATTCCATAACTCGATTCATTAGTGGCTTTTAAGATCTACATAATAATTTCAAGTTCGAGTTAAGCATGTATTTTTTATAAGAACCTAAAATAATCCAAGTTTTATCTAAACCTATAAAATACATTTTTTAAAAAATAAAGTTTTTTCAAATAAAAGAAAGAAAGATTCATGAGTGGCTATTAAACTAAAGATTAGAAGGCATTATTTTAGAAATGGACTCCAAGGTTTAAAAATTGGTGGATGAAGTTTGGGCTATAAATCTGCAGGGAGTTGCCTTTGTTTTGCAACTGCAATGACATTTGTGCAATAAATCTGCAGGAAGTTGTTTAAATTAGTCAGAAACATAAACAGAGAATCACTTGTTCCTGATTTATCACCATTCGGAGGTTCTCATAATAAACACACGGTTGAGAAGCCGGGGAGGCTGCAAGTTTCTGTCTCCTCAACCCAAACAATTCAACCTGGCTTGGTACATTTCTGTGCAAGGTTTGCATCCTGTTGGTCTTTAATCTTGCTCTCTGAACTATACAATACAGGCAATCCATTAGAGATGCCCTTTTACATATACTAAGCTGTCATTCCTTCAGGTTTAAGCAGGACATCTCCTCATCAATTGTCAGATTCAGATGTCTACCCGTCTACCTTCCATTTCACTCCTGAAAGGAGAAAATTCTCAAAAGATTCATGGGAAAATTTTACCAGAGTGTCCACGCAAAAAGCTGTTAAAAAACTTATTTCTTCCACTGATTTCAGCAAATGGGCAGCAAGCTGCTTACGCAGAAAGAATAAAGGTGACTCCAAATCCACATGCTTTTTTTTGGCTTAACGAACACCTTTTATTAAAAACAGAAAACAATATTGGCAGGATAATACTACTAAAAAAAATCAATATAATAGCATAACTATTACATGTCAGGATTAAAAATCATGATATTTATAATTCGTTGTTATTCAAACTAGCGATATTCATAAAAATTTATTAAACAAGCAGGAGAAAGGATAAAGAAAAAAAAATCTATAAGATACATTAAAACTCCAGTTGCAACATTATTAATATTCTAAATTTTTTTTTTATAAAATAAATCTAACGATATTAAAAAATATTATCAACAATAAATCAAATATATCACATTTGTAGGTGTTAACTCACTTGTGTCAGCAAGTGTACCTCACCATATCATCATTTATGGCCTTTTATGATGTTAGATTTGTCTCTTTGAACTGTTTTAATATGTTTCTAGAGTTTTTTTTTTATGGATATTGTTATTTTAAATAGTGATAAACTATAAATATTGTGTTTTTTAATTACTACATGTACAAATTATGTTATTTTGTTATTTTTTTAGGTGTATTATTCCTCTAATATTTTTAATTTAATGTGTTAGTTTTTTCTTTAAATAAATAAAACCCACCAGACTTCACGGCAGCAGCAGTGCAAGTGGCTCCTTTGGTTCTGATGCTCAAGAATATGGATAGGAAAACCCACAATGAGCTTTAAAATGTTGATATCCCAAAATATGGGAGGTGCTAGCTCCAATTTTAAACAAACCTCATAGGGTAGGGTAGGGTAGGTTAGAGTAGTCATTGGAAGGTAGAAGCTGCCTCACTTGCTGCATCGCAGGCCTTTGTTTTTCCTGATGCAGTTACTACTTACTAGCTCGTCCAAGGAGTGCGTACCCCTGCCATTTAGAACACTTTGCCAGGTAACTTGTGATGGCGTGATTCATGCAGGGAACAAGAAGTTATCAAGGATCGATGATACTTTTCTCACTCTACACTTACAGTAATCTTCAAGATTCTTCCCTGGCTACATCACTCCTTCTATCCTCCACTCAAAATCAACGACTATCTTCTATCCTCCAATGACTCAAGTTCCTATCCAGCTTACTCAAACATCTCTTCCTATGCATAATCCCAAACCATGTTCCCGGTAACCAAATGGTCTACCTTGAAACTTTCTAATCCAATTTCTTACCTCACATTAATTTAAATATTAAATCATATAAAAATTATTTTAATATTACTCAATTAACTTAAATGATTTAAAAGAAATCTAAGCGAACATTAAAAAAACATGGTTTAATTTTTTTTATAAAAAATATAACATTAAAACGATGATATATTGAATTGATTTGGATTTTACAAATTAACACATTAAATTCGTAATTTGATTAATAAACTCCATTGGGTTGAAGAATTTTTTTAAAAACACTTTATTTTACTTAATTATATAATAATACACCATCATTTTACTTAATTATATAATAATAAAACATTGAGCACAAATTAAATATTAAGATACTTGTTTGAGATTATAATAATTTTATAGAAAATAAATCAAAATAATTGATGATGAAAAACTTAAAACTAAACAAATATTAAATAATAAAATTAAAAATAAAATGGTGAAAAAAAAAGGAATTAAAAAAAAACCACCTCCTTTGCTATTTTCACGTGCACCCCAAAAATTCTTAGAGCTGTAAGGTAATGATCATACTTCATGGGTTCAAGTTGTGCTTGCAACTTAGTTCCTTGTCTTCCTTTCCTTTTATTTTTTCTCTAAGTTTTTACTCAATCGAAATCTTGACCATAACTATTAAATTCAAGTTGATTTTTATTTTAAGTAATTTTTAACATGAACTTGATTAAATTTGAGTAATCTAACGAGTTGATTCGTAATTTAATTTATCCTATCAAATTCAAGTGAGACTTGCCCCCAATAAATTACAAGGAGTTTTTTTAATTAAAATAATATTGTTTTAAGAATATTAACCTAGCTATGTTGATAACAAGAATTTCTTAACGATAAATCCATTCAAATTAATCCTCCAGTTGTTGGATTTCCATATTAATCTTTCAATGTGAATCAAGTTTGACAATCATGTTTATTTGATTGCCTTCTTTTCATTAATTTTGAGAAAATTAAGATCCAAACCAAATACAGAGAATCACTTGTGTTCATCCGTTTTCAATGGTCTGTGCCCTTCTTGTCATATACTTTCCCTCGAATAAGGCATTATGCACTGAATTGTACATCTTGTATATCTGTGCTGCAGATATTATGTTTCATATGGTATACTTAAAGACCTTTTGACCTATTCCTTTCCCTAATTCAACAGTCTTTCATATGAGAAAATGGGAACGTGCAACCTTATTTTTCTTTTCTTCTGGTAGTTCAAATTGAAACTCGGCTTGGATTAGGTTATCGAGTTGTGAATTTTTCGAGCTATCTATCCTGTCGAGCTAGATTTAATAACTATAATTAGGAGGTAGCCTTTCCTTACTGTAAAATAATTAAATAAATTAAAATTAGGAGGACTCTACCCTGCTCAGGTGAAAAAAAGCTACCGAATATATAACGGTTACATTGTCCATTGGTGTATTTCATTTTTTTTTTTCTGTATGTGAAGTGTATTGAGATGATCATAAGGAATATGCAAATCAGAAACAAAGAAGAACTGCAAGTCATGTCTTACCCTTGAAAAAGAAGGGCCGAGCTTGAAAGACTTGTGCTTCAGATTCCCCAACTCATTTGTGATGTTTTGTTCGATTCTCATATTTTCTCCACCTCTCTTTCAAGTTTTAACAACACCGTTTAGCCGCGTTTCTTGCTGATATAATCATCTATGGCACCTCTCTCTGTTCTTCCACGTGACCTTCAAGAAAACCTCTCTGGTTCTATAAGGTCACGAAAACAAAAAAAATGGAAACCATGGCCACCTTCAAACCAAGCCTGCCATGGGGTTTTCTACAAAATCACTGGGAAACTACTACTTCCTCTTCTTCATGTCACAATACATCCAAGTTTCTCTAGTCATTGTTACCAAGGAAATATGTTCTGCCATGGCATGAAGTTGAAACTAAAGAGAAACATCAGAATTAGGTAAGGGTTGGGGATACAAGGGTGCAGCTGCAAATTTACTAGTTGCACAGAAGCACAATGCAATGTTTCAGAAGAAGAGAAGAGTTTTGTTGAGATTCTCAGGGAAGCTCAGCCTTGTATTAATTTGCTCAAAGACAGTACATTTGTTGTGATTTTATCCGGGGAAGTGATTGAGAGTCCATTCTTGGACACCATTCTCAAGGCAAGTCTCTGTAAACGCTACTCTCTCATCCCAAGTACTATTCAAGTCTACTACACAGTTATCAGATGCACCCAGCCTGCAATGGATCACCTGCCTACAAATCTGACTCGGGTTTTCGAACCTTTTAGATGATTGTTTTTTTTTTTTAATGAAACAGTAATATGTACTAGCTAGCTAAAATCAACTGTTTTTAATCATCTTATAAACATTGAACAAAATGATTATAATCAGTTTTTATCATTACTTCATACATGACTCAAACACCAGGGTAAAAATCTGCAAATGTGGCAAGACACACGCACACACACACACAAAGCTAATTGACGTGGAGATTTAACTGTAACTCTAGATACAAATGACTGTAAGTTGCAATAGTAAACTTTACAAGGGGTGCATTGTGTAATTAAAATGCTTATAAGAGTGTTTTATTATATTCATAATTTTTATTTTTTAATTAAAAAACTACTAGTGTATATTATACATGTTTTAGTAAGTGGATGCCGCCAGTACTATTAAAAAAAACATAAAATATTTTTTGATGACTAAATTTGATCATTTGTCATGTAATTAAATATATAAACGTGTTATTTTCTATACGGTGCAGTGTGTATAAACATATTATGATTAGATTATTATCAATAATTAATTATTTATTTATTTAAAAAAAAAACTAAAATATATAATTATATTCTATTTATTTGTTATTTACTTAATATAATATATAATATGAATTATTAGACCCAAACATCTTAATTCTAGTAAATATATTTTAGATGTAGCAACCATACTAAGCTCGCTTGGTAACAATATCTCAAGAAATCAAAAAATTAAGGATGATATAATTTTTAAATTTAAATCAATTGAGCCTGACATGTTTTCTACATGTTTTCAAATCCAAATCGCTTGAGTCCGGTTTGTTCCCTAGACCTATGAGCAATACACTAGTGTATATAAAATGAAGGCACGCTATTATCACCGGTTCTGAATCCCAAGTCCTCCAGTTGGAATAACAATCAATAAGTGGGAACTTCTCGGATGATCACTGGGTCTCCTCTGAGCTGAAGTTGTTGGAAATAAAACCTTGTTCCACTAGGCCAGAAGTCATCGACTGTAAACCATACAAATACACACATGAACTATGGAGTGTTTTTATCAACAACCCAAGATTTTTTTTTTCCAAGCCTTTAAACTTTGAAGCACGGAATGTTTTAATCGACACCCTAATCTGTTAAATCCTGCTAATTTTAGCTGTCAAATATCAAATACAAATCAACTATTTTTCTACAAAAAGATCCATAAAGTCATTAAAAAAACATCAAAGACAGATCTCTTATTTTTATCCAAGACATCAAATTACTGTTAATGTCATCATGAATGAAGGGTACCTAACTAATCAAGATCTCATAGTAGAGGGACCAAATAAAATGTCATCAACTCCCTTACATCAGGCCACACGTAAAGTATGGTAGAAGAAATTTTGGTCACTCAAAGGAAGCGGCGGTTGCGAGCTGGGGCACCGTCACATGTATCTGCTTTCGCTCAACTTCAGCCTGCCATGGTGGCCTCTTCTCCGTCCTCTCCTCTCTTGAACCCACCAATTTTTATTGTCCGCGTCTCAGTCTGTAGCTCCCATCTTCAAACATCAACGAAGAAATAAAAGGCAACGAAGATGGTAACTCCTTATTCAAGCCACTGCTTTTCTCTACAAAATCACCACTTGCTTCCATTTTTATCCGCAAAGCCGCTCTTTTTTTCCAGCAAGAATCTCCATGTAAAAAACCCACCAAGAAGGTTTTCTCCATTTTTAAGTAGTAGTAGTAATGAGGGAGGTTGGAGTAGCAAGTTAGCAAGTCGGCGAAAGGTGTTTGGGGAGACAGGGAGTGGGATTATCGAAGAGGGTTCTAATTCGGTGGAAGACAAGCAATTTGTCAAGTGGTTTCGTGAGGCCTGGCCTTACTTGTGGGCTCATAGAGGAAGTACTTTTGTTGTTATTATTTCTGGTGAAACTGTTTCTAGTCCTTTCTTGGATTCCATTTTGAAGGCAAGTACTTTTTTAACTATAATTTTGTTTATGGAGTATTTGTTTTGTGGAAATTTTCAAGTGGTTAGTGAAAGAAATTTTGTAAATTGGATAATTGTAGGATATAGCATTTCTGCATCACCTGGGGATTAAGTTTGTGTTAGTCCCAGGAACTCATGTCCAAATTGACAGTCTTTTGTCTGAGAGAGGTAACTCTTTTCATGTTTTTTCATAGTTAGTGTTTTTTCATCCCTTAGAAATTTGCTTAGGTTGCAGTTAGTTAATGGGGTGCATTTTTGCTTTTAAATTTGTAGGGCATGAGCCTAAGTATGTTGGTCAATACAGAATTACTGATTCTGAAGCTTTGGCTGCCTCAATGGAGGCTGCGGGGAAGATTCGTATCATGATAGAGACCAAACTTTCTCCTGGACCTTCCATATGCAATATTCGTCGACATGGTGACAGTAGTCGTTGGCATGATGTTGGTGTCAGTGTTGCTAGTGGTAATTTTCTTGCAGCCAAGGTACTGTTTGAGTTATCGTATAAGATTTTCAGTTGCTCTTAAAATGTTTGTGTAATCTGAATTTGACAATCAATCTGTTATATTGATTCTTTGCAGAGACGAGGAGTTGTTGAAGGAGTTGATTTTGGAGCAACTGGTGAAGTCAAGAAAGTAGATGTTACTCGAATGCGTGAAAGGCTTGATGGTGGTTGTATAGTGGTGTTAAGCAACTTGGGATATTCAAGCTCCGGAGAAGTCTTAAATTGCAAGTATGCTGAAAATTGCCGTCTCTTTCTTATCATGTGAATGGACAACCGATTGAATGAAAATATGTGTCAAATTGTTTCATGGACACTTTGGATATCTTTCTTTAATGAAACCTAACTCCTCTTCAGTCTATTAATACTAGAAATGCTCTGCTTATAAATGGCAAAATTACAATTCAAGGGTATCCTTTTTCCTTAATCATTATAGTGATTTTAGTTGGATGTGCGGATATATGGGTATGAAACATATAACCAGGATTTCTTTTGTTTCCTTTTGGCTACAGCTATTGTCTTTGCTGAAAGTCTGATTTATGATGGTTTATGGTTATATAAATCTCAGCACATACGAAGTTGCTACAGCTTGTGCCTTGGCTATTGGGGCGGATAAGCTTATTTGCATCATAGATGGTCCAATTCTGGATGAGAGCGGACACCTTATTCGCTTCTTGACTCTGGAAGAAGCAGACATGTTGATTCGTAAGCGGGCTAAGCAAAGTGAGATAGCTGCTCATTATGTCAAAGCTGTTGGTGAAGAAGATTGTGCTCTTCTCGAACACTATGATTCTGTTCGAATTGATGCATCCTCACAGAATGGGAAGTCTCTCAGTGGAAGGCATAACGCAACCTTTCACAATGGTGTTGGGTTTGACAATGGAAATGGCCTATGGTCTGGGGAACAAGGTTTTGCTATTGGAGGTGAAGAGCGACAAAGTCGATTAAATGGTTATCTTTCAGAATTGGCTGCTGCAGCTTTTGTTTGCAAAGTAAGTTCATGCTTACTTTGTTTTAAATCAATGATGCCTGCCCCTTCTCATTTCTTTTTTTTAATCACATTTGAATTCTTTATTAATTAGAAATCCAAAATGCAAGCTCTCTGCAAGCTTATTTTATGGTGCAGCCTTCTCTCCCTGCAAGCTCCCTTTTCTCCCTGAATTGCACTTGAGCTGATTTATGCACAGACATGTTGCCCGCAGTTTGGTTAGGGTAGCATGTTGCTGTCTTAGAAAAGGGTGGATCTCTTGTGATCCTTTTGTGTGAGATGTATAATGGACCGAAGAATTACAATATATGTGGTGGGATTCTCCCCTCCCCCCTCAATTTCAACATGTAAAAATAACAAACAAATAAGAGATTATGACATGTTTTCAGTTGCATTATCTGATGTAGAAGATTCTCTAAATGTTCCTACTTTTCAAGAAAAAAACATATATTCCTAGTATTGTCATTACTGATGACAATGGTGTTACAAATGCTAAAGGGAAGCAGTTGCAATAATTCTGGTTACCATGGTTATGAGCAGGTGCAGTATCTTGCATGCTTGGTTATGAGTAAGTGCTATATCTTGCGTGCTCATTACATGTTAATTGTTATCATATGGTAACATGCGGGAATGGTTTAAATTCTATCTTACTAGAAGGCTATACTAATACCATCATTATGTTGGCGTACCTCAGTACGAGTCTGAAGTTTCTGTAGGTAATGGTTCTCAGTTCCCAGAAAATGGCTCACAGTAGTAGTAGTTGTTGTTTTCTTCCCACTTCAATTGTTTATATTAAAAAATTATATGCTGCCAATTATGATTCATACTTAATTTGCAGGGTGGCGTTCAAAGAGTGCATCTTTTAGATGGCACAATTGGTGGAGTTCTGCTGTTAGAACTGTTTAAAAGAGATGGAATGGGGACAATGGTGGCTAGGTGAGTGATTGTTTGCAATACTTTCTGAAGAATTTTATCTTCATCAGTTATATTCTATGTCTAGCGCTAATTTGTTTATTGGTCATGCTATATTACTCCAAGCATGCTTGTAACTGGTAGACGTTTTCTCAATGCACTTGCATGTTTAAAACTTGATGTTTCATTTTTACACTGTTTCTCTGAAGCATTTTCTTTTGATGTTGCATCTTTGTAATTAAGAGCTGTCAATACTATTCTGCCAAATTACCAAAAATGTTACATTAAGCACTGGTGGTGTCTTTGCAGTGCTTAGATTTTTGGACTGTGTGATTGAGTCTTACGACTATTTATTTTGTTGACATTGAATAACTAATCATAAAAACACCCTTGACTTTGGCATTTTGAAAACAATCCCTTATCTTCAAAACCCTTGACTTCACCCTCTCAACTTCTTTTTCGGAATAGAATCATCTGTTGGAGTTGATTCCGAAGAGAACAAAAAAGTAAAAAAGAAGAAAATAAGTTGAGGGAAAAGTCAATGTTTTGAAGTTACCATTTTAAATGGGTGAAGTTCAAGAAGATATTTTTCATTTTACCGTATTTGAATCTTGATAAAATTTCAATGAAATGACCACTAAAAAGCTAATTGGGATAAAGAGAAAATCTCCAATTATGATTAGCGATATTGAGTATTTTGTTGCCTTTGGTTGGTTTACATTCACCCTTCGGCCTGAAACCCTTGTGGTTGCCATTATCCTCATCTACCTGTCCTATGTGAATCTGTTTTCTTTTTTCTCAATGGAGATGATGAACTGCCATTATCCAAGCATAAAAGTGCTGATAAAATATGTTGTTGTCTATCTGATTCTGGAATAATAATTTCATTTATTATATACATAGTATATCAAATAAATTGCCGTGTTCATCAACTGAAGCTACTTAACACATGGATCAATTATGGAATTATATTGTATGGGACAAGGTGAACCTGGAATTGTCAGGGTGTCGCCATTATCTAGCACAGTTGCCAAAAATAATTCCATATATAGGAATTCATCACTGGTTTTAGGTTAAGGCTTGAATGCACTTTAAAATAGGTTTATATAAGCCAAAAAGACTCCTGGTCTCAACATTGGAATGAATGTTCTTTGGAAGTTCTTATTTCAGTAACAAGGAATTTGAAACCAAATTCATGTAGCTAAAATTGATATGATGACATGTTAATTTGTTCACTGATGCTTAATTGAACTTTCTGTCATTCCTTCCATTGACTAATTTTTTTCTTTTCTGCTCTTAGTGATCTTTATGAAGGAACTAGGATGGCCAGAGCGACAGATCTTGCAGGAATAAGACAAATTATACAGCCGTTAGAAGAATCTGGCACATTGGTTCAGAGAACTGATGAAGAGGTTGTCTCTTGCTCCTTTAGATTCACATCCATAACACCGTCCATGATGATGTGCTTATTAACGCCGGATAGAAATAGGAAAAGGGAGCTGATTCTGCTGTTTGGTGTTATAATGTATACCTTTGGATAAAAACTAAATGTTTTTCTCTTGTCTTGTGTTCATAGCTGCTTAAAGCATTGGATTTCTTTGTTGTTGTGGAAAGAGAAGGTCAAATTATTGCTTGTGCTGCTCTTTTTCCTTTCTTTGAAGAGAAGTGTGGAGAAGTTGCTGCCATTGCAGTTTCTCCTGAATGCCGAGGACAAGGGCAGGGAGATAAATTACTCGGTATGCTATTTCTTGTGCTCAAGGTTATCAAAATTGCAATCCTATGTAAGATACAGGATGGAATTGTAATCATATGACCCTACAGAAAATGGATTTAATTATTTAACTTGTATATGAATACAATTATACAAATATCAAAACATATCACAATACACAAGTTATAACTTGAATGACAGGTAATAAATGTACAAAAAATTCTCTCTCTAGCATGATGTGCATTTGAGAGTTGAATAAGTTCTTTCTAACCAAATACTGCTATAATTTCAATTGATAATAAAACAACCTGTATTTGTGCAAGAAGCAAATGTGAATCTCTATATGGATTTCAAATAAATCACTTTATTGATTGAAGTGATAACAGTTACTGTTCATATACATAATATGAACACAGTATGCTCAAAATTAAATCAGTCTGTCAAAATTACCTTCTATAGGTTAAAATCATGCAACACATGAATCATAAAAAAGAAAAAAAATATGAGATAAAGCTGTTGAGAGCATGATTTTAGAGTATGGACGGTCAAGGAGTCTTTTCATGCAAGTCTCTTCTTTCTTATTGTTATTGATCCCTAAACCACTCTACTATAAAAACCGAATCTTACAAGGAAAGCCCTGGTGCTGTTTAGTGTTTTGGCTTTTATCTGGATAGTGTTAATAGCAAAATTGACACTGTTACTCATTACATATTAAGAAGCATCATAAGCCTTTGTTAAAATCCATTTTCTGTGCCATGAAAGTGAAGAGCTGGATAGCCTTTCGTTTTTTCATTGCCCAGTTGTGTGGGCTTGATAGAGCAGCATATTTTCTATTGAGAATGAGTTTTTGGTGATTCTAGTTAGGATATTGAATTTGTTGCTGATATGCTTTGTTGTTTTTAGGAGGAAAAATTGCAGTTTATGGCTTTGTGCTGTCTCTGCAGTCATTTAGTGTTTGAGTGGACTGGAGTTTTGAAGTTCTTAAGTACCACTTCCTGTCAAGACAATTATTATGTGTTAGGATATTGTTCCTTGCATCCTTGTGGTGTGCCGCTTCAAGGTTTTTCTGGAATACTTCCTTTGGTGACGATGTTCAGCACAACTGGAATGTTCTTTTATTTTGAGTTCTGGCTGTTGTATTTCTTTCCTGATTTTGAAATTGTCCTATTCCAACCTTTTCATGCATGTTCTATTTCCCATCATGCATTCTTCTTTTTGTATGAAAACAATTGTGGGGAGACATGATTAACACTTCACTTCTATTTTTACCAAGCCATATGGCCTTTGGAACTCGTGTTAAATTACTGATTGTGTTCAAACATTTGCAGATTTCATTGAGAGGAGAGCCTCTTCCCTTGGATTGGAAACACTTTTCCTGCTTACAACTCGCACTGCAGATTGGTATTGTGTCACATTCCACCCTCTAATGTTTTGCATGAGTGCTAGTTGTGTGTTGGTCTCAAAAAGAAAAAAGAAAAAAATTACTTTAAGCTTGTAGTAATTTTGTGTTAACATTACGAGACGAGTCTTGATGTATTCTAGTTCAGATTTTTGTGCTGGACCTATGCCTTGTTGCCTATTTAAAGTTCAACCAATTTCAAAGCTATGAATACTAAGTCATTTTGCATCATTATTGGTTTAAATCTATTATTTTTTTCTTAAAAAATATATATCTTGTTTTAGAACACCTGTTATGAATTAATTGACTTGTTGTGTATAGTACGGATTACTGTGTTAGAGGGAAACAGAGAAGACAATGCAAATGCTTTGTGTATAAGGTTGTCTAAATTTAAGATTCAGTAGTCGTCACTATTCCATCTACTTCAGGTATTGGCAGGAGTGTCATTGTCTCAGAAAATAATTCCTGGCATTTTGTTTTACAGGTTCACAAGGCGAGGCTTCTCAGAGTGTTCCATTCAATTGATACCAGAGGAAAGAAGGAAGAAGATTAATCTATCCCGTAATTCCAAGTATTATACAAAGAAGTTGCTACCTGATACTAGTGGAATTAGTGTTGATAGAGCATTCAGTTAAAGTTTTATTGCAGCTTGATGGAATACGGCCTCATAGACCGGTTATTTCCACTCTGTGAAGCCGCTTCCTAGTTTATCTGTTCTTGTATATATAAATATATTAGCCCTTCATGTTTGAAGTTCTGGGCAGTGTTATAAAACCTGGCTTGGCTGGTCAAAGAGCCTAGGCCAAGCTCCAGATTGGGGGGTGGGGGGGGGGGGGGTTACTAGGTTGACTTGCCAGGTATTATATTTGTGAGTACAAGAGTGATGGCTGTGAATGAAGTTATTCAAGCTAACGTATTCAAATACCATTAAGAATACCAGTCCAAACTCTCATTGATTCAATTATCTCTCTAAGTTGCGGTTCCCTTTTATCACTCTTCTACCAGCACGTCAATCGTCACTGCAGCATAATGATTCAGCGATAAGGCAACGGCACAGCCAGAATCACATCATCCTTTAACTAGAATGAAATTTCAACCTTCATAGCATAACGAGCATTATCAGAGGGGTGTAAGTAACGCCCTGCTCTGGCGAAGGTTTTCAAGAATCACGTGCTTCGGGGAACAACACTTGGACTTGTGTTGCTACTAGCATGGAATGACCCTGCTCTTGTCTGTTCCTTCTTTTAACTGAGAGATAAGAGATATTTGCCCTGATCCTTTGATTTCACATGAAGGGGGTTTCCTGTCAGTAGTCGACTTCATCAGGGTGCTGGTAAAGACTTCTCTACAGACGTGATTTTATGCTCATGTCTAGCAGAAGAAACTACAGAGAAGCCAAACTACCAAAACCTGATGACTCCGAAGACAGGTTCTGGCTCTGGAAAGGACAAGTGGGAATTCCCACGTCTGCAGTATACTTACTAGCAAGTTGGCTAACAACATGAAACAAGCAAAAATATACAAATAGGATAACGATTCAAGTCTATCCATCTTGGCCATGTATTCGGTCCTTGCTGATAAGCAACCATCGTAATCATACTTAGGAAGACAGGATGTTTCTCCACGTAGTAGTCCCACCTGAAATTTGTTTAAATCAGGATCATGAAGCTGCTGAAAAAACTAATCTGATGCAATAATAATACTTGAGGCAGTATTGGACTTAATTTTAATTTAATTTAATGGGGCCCGGATCGTTAATGATTACTTGGATTCAAGAAAAACATGGGGGAGGGATTTGAACTGTCAAAAATCCAATCCCAACCTTATAAAAATCTAGGTAAAATACCTGTTTATTTTTAAAAATAATTTATTTTAATTTAAGATTAACTCAAACCCTTTCAAGACCTTATACCAAGTCGATTTGGGTTAGATTTTAAAATTATGCCTTGATAAATTGTGATTTTTTTTTGAAAATCAAATTTAAATTTTTTAGATTCAAATTTTAGAATAATATTTTTTTAAATATAATAAGTTGATGCTAGAGATACAGTAAAACAACAAAAATAAATAAATTCATTTTTTTCTTTCACTTTCTCTAACTCCTAACTCCTGTTGTGTGTGTGAGAAGAAAAATTACAAGTTTTGTAATGAAAATCAAGGGATTTTAAAGATTAAAACAAACAATGGCAAGATTAAGACACGTTGATGGTGTAGAGTTAAGCACGCTCCCGTCCGTTAACTATATTTTATATATTATTTTTGTTTTATCAAAGTTAAGTAACTCCTTAAACATGCCTGCCTGTCACCAATTTTATTAACTCAATGTTAACTTTGTAGAGTTAATCAAATATATATATATATATATATATATATATATATAACTCCTTAAGGTCTGGTTTTATAACTCTGACTTATTATTATCAGAATTAAGAATTGAATCGTGGAATTATTTGATTGTATGAGTTTTCAAGTTTATAATATGTAAAATTAGAATAAATGGCAACTTTTATTTAATATGTAAAATCAAATAAAAAATTAAAAATTAGAATTGATACGTGCAAAATCAATGAAATTACACTGAGTTTTCAAGTTTATAAAAAACATAAATGGCATGTAACTGATCGACCGATTCCAGGTTTCTAACAAAAACCAATTGATTGCTTACCCGTATGCATTCTTATCTGAACTTATTATGAACCGGAGACTTGTGTCTGTTTTTTCAACACAAGACGAGGAAGAAATGAAGCAGCGGTTTAGTTCAAGTGCCAGTAGCAAATTATTACTGAAAAATTAATTTCAAAAATTTAAAGGGCCAAAAATTACAGATTATCACCATAGAATGTCTAGAAGATATAGGTGTTACTAAAGATCCTACCTCACGTGCAAGGCGATAATTAATTTTTTTCTCTCTTACCTTACCAAATCTTAGAAGCATGATTCAGTTTTTTTTTTTTTATTAATTATTACTTCATATTAAATTTTTCTATACAAATATTAGAACAACATCTTTTTTTTTTCAATATAAAATTAAAAATTTATTCATACATATACTCTATATTTATAAAAAAATAATATTTTTATAACGGGTAATAATTTCTTTTGATTTAAATATGTTAATTTGAAATGAGAAAATTATATTTTTTAATATATAATAATTTTTAAAAAATAATCTTCAAATTTTATTATTATTTTCTAATATGAAATAAAAAATTTTCTATTATTTATTTTATTTTTATGTTTATTTTGTTACTTAACTGAATATGTAATTAATTCAAAAAATTATTTATGATTTTATAATTTTACATTTTTTTCTTATAACTTTGCTCTGACGCGCACACATAAATGTAATATATATGTACATATATAAAGTGATTGTAGTTATTAATTTAGAGACATGTTCAGTCCACAATATATATTTTCCACTCTCATCTTCGTCTCCATCACCATCATCTTCTTCTTCTTCGGCTTCCTCTGCTGAAACAAATTCAAGAAATAGTTGGAAAAATGGAAATGATAGCCTCCTAGGTTTTTCATTTTCTCTCGCACATTCTCTGTCTCCTGCTCTTCCTTGCTTCCTTTCATCAGGTAACATAAATCAATCAATCAATAAATAAACTCATTTTTTAAAAATATTATTCAAAATAAGCGATGATCAGGCTGTTCGTGTCGATTTCAATTTCTCATTCCCGAGCTGATTTAATGCTCTTTTTTTTCTTGTGATCCGTGCTTAATTTTCTTCGATTTTAATTGTTTCGAATTTTATTGAAATTAGAAGACTTAATATTGAATTTACAATATATTTTAATTTTAATTTTTTGATTTTGATTTTGATTTTGATGCTGTAGTTGATGCTTATATTCTCTTGATAATATTTAAAAAATAAAATTAGTTATGTTTGTTTGGTGTTTGATAATATTTAAGGTTGGAAAAAGGGGTGAAGATTTTATAGCTACTGTTGATGGGTGCTCCCAAGCAGAAGTGGACAGCTGAAGAAGAGGCAGCCCTTAAAGCTGGAGTACTTAAGCATGGGACTGGCAAATGGCGTACAATACTCATGGATCCTGACTTTAGTGCCGTCTTGCGTTTGCGTTCCAATGTTGATCTCAAGGTATCCACATTTTCAATTTATTATATGAAAGGAGCACGCTAAGCCGTGCCAGGCATGGTGCTTGTTGTTGTTGCAGACCTAGGGTTTGATTTGTTTGACAGATGTGTTATTATATCTTGATGATGTGAGTTTTGATTGGGGGCAGGATAAATGGAGAAATATAAATGTGACTGCTATATGGGGGTCCAGGCAGAAAGCAAAGCTTGCGCTTAAAAGGAGTCCACTGACACCAAAACGTGAGGAGAATGGGAAGGCTCTTAGCGTCGTGGTTCAGAGTAATGAAGAGGTTGTTGATGCTAAGCCTCTTGCAATGGCTAGTGGGACACCAAGGAATGGTGGTCCGAAAGACCTGCTTGCGAGGTTAGATGGTTCTACTCAAATGATGTTTGCAGTTTGTAGTTCCTAGTTTTGCCGAGCTTGGATTAGCTTTTGATTTTTGATGGTATGTAATTGGAGTTGGAGCATGGAAAAATGACAAGTTAACCAGTTTTTTCTGATAAAAAAAAAACATCAAGGATTAGCTGTAGGGTTAATATTGTTATAGGAAAACGGGAACGTTCACAATATTCAAGTTCATCAATGGGCATGAACCCGGATGATGAGGTCCTGACTCAGTGATGGTGATGGTGCTGTACAGATATACGATAGAATTGAACTATCTCCTACCACTATTTTTGTTCTCAAAAAGAAATTTGGAAAAACAGTTTGCATATTATTATTGGGGTAATGCTTGTGTGCTCTAGAGACTATTTGATCATCATTCCAGTTTTCAGTTAAGTTGCATATCCATTCTGACAAGTATGACCACATCATAATAGCAGATCTTACATGGGAAAAAGCATTCACTCTTTTTGCATACAAGCTTTACTGTATTGTCTGGAGCTCTGATAGAAAGACTGGCTGAGTTAATTAGCCAGCTCTCAGCCTGTGAAGCAAGATGCATTGGTTAGGTGGCTGACAATACATATACAGGTCTTTGTCAATGAAGAAAAATACCAGTATTGGGCCTAATATTCAATCAAAATGTGTTAATAGATGGAGGTAAATGGCATAATAGAAGTCAAGTAAAATAGTTCGAATGAGAGGCTGCTCCCTGCTGTATTCACATTTATTCTTTTGAGATCTTCAAGTTCAATTCTGGTCTTTTCTCACAGTGGCATTGTAAAATGTCATGGTCCTTCATGGCTTTATCTTAGATTTTAATGCTCACTGATTTATTTTTTGTCCTTCTTGATGTCATTTTTAATTTATATGCATTTTTTTCTTTGTTACTTTCTGCAGAGCTTTAGACATTCTTCTTTGGTATATGAAACAGTTTTGCTTAACAATAAGTTATCTTCTGCTTGTGTGTCAGTGTTTCTTTTTCTGCTGTTTTCTGCCCCCTCCAACCAGTTTAAGCCTCCATGGGTTACTAGCTAACCTGTCCTTGTTCCATTTAAGTTGATGGTTGTGGTCTACAGATTCCATAATTTGAATTTTCAAAATGTTTCGATCTCTATCATGGGGAAATCATATGTGCACATAAATCTAATTGAAGAGTGTAAAGGGTGAAATATTATTTTATGACAACATTGCAAATTGAATTCTAATGATGATTAATGGCAGCATATTACAACTCAAAACCTATAGTTATGCTCTACAAATGCTTTGAGAATTTATAAAATGAGGCTATATTTGTATGTACTTGCTTATAAAGATGAGGTGGAAAATCTTTGTCGCTCGAGGCTAACAAATCTCTGTATCTGAAACCATGTTGTCCTGCTGTTTTGTGTAATTAATAACGAACTCTGTTGTAACCTACTTTTATGGCTGTAGGTTGGATAATCTTATATTAGAGGCTATTACCACTTTGAAGGAGCCAAGTGGTTCTGATAGGGCTTCAATTGCTTTGTACATACAGGTACATGACCTCACATGTCTCTCAGTTGTAAAGCGGCAATTGTTGAGTTTCAAACTGAAAAGAAGTCTTAACTGCTGGACATTGTTAGTGTCTGTCTCCAGATCTCTGTTTTTTTTTTCTTTTCTTTTCCCAACTATCATAACTATGTCAAGCTAAGCATATCCAAAAGTTGTGTGTCCAACACATGCAAACTGATATAAATAGATTATTCATTTGTGATCAAAATGATTCTGATGTTGATGTCTTGTAACTTGTAGGAGAAATACTGGGCGCCCATGAACCTCAGAAAGCTATTGGGAGGAAAACTAAAGCATTTGACTGCAAATGGAAAATTGATTAAGGTGATGATCACTCTGAGGTGGTGCACGAGCATGCATGGGAATTAATTAGATCTTGAAGTGATTTGAATTAACATCCTCTGCCTGCAGAGTCAAATTAATTCCTTGTGTTTTGTGTTTCAAGGACATCTTAGAATTCAATGATGCAGAACACTGAAATTTGATGATAATGCTCTGGTAAAAATGGTCTTAACAGATTGTGGACTTTGAAAATTAATAAAGCTTTGTATAAAGAGAAAATAATATGAACAGTAATGTGAAGATAAAGAAGAAAGGATTTATGATGGGCATGCATGCGTTTGAGGCTTTGAGCTTATAAAGGTAGTGAATATTTTAAAAGAAGATTTCATAGTATTATCATCCTTTGTGTTTGTATTTATAGGTCAAGCACAAGTACATGATTGCATCTAGTTCAACAGTTTCTGAAGGGAGAAGAAACCATCCCCTCCCTGAGGGGAAGCAGAAGGAAATGTTAAAATTGGAGAAGAGTAAGAACAAAATCCTGACTAAAGCTCAGGTTGATCAAGACCTATTAAAGATAAGGGGCATGACTGCCTTGGAGGCTGCTGCAGCCGCTGCAGCTGCTGTTGCAGAGGCAGAAACTGCAATTGCAGAGGCTGAAGCAGCAGCAAGGGAAGCTGAGAAAGCAGAGGCTGAGGCAGAAGCAGCACAAGTTTTTGCCAAAGCAGCAATTAAGGCATTTAAGCACCGAGCATGTCATCCGTGGTAAACTCATCTCTCTGCTGTCATAAGATGATAAAATCTCATCCACTAGCCGAGGTGCACTGTGAACTGGACAATTTTATTTCACTTCTAATTTCTATCAGTTAAGTCCAACTTTTTGTTTCATGCCTGAGAGTGAAATCACGAGACGCTTAGTTCTAAGAAGAATGATATGTATTTGTTTTGCCTTGCCAGTATCATAACAATCTTCCTTTCTACGTATGTTTTCTTCCCTTTCCTCTTTTTTTTTTTTCCCTTCGTTTTCCATTGGGCAAGCTGGAAATAGCTTAATAAATTCTGTTCTTCCTCTAATCTTCTTGATGTCCTCTTAAACCTGTGCAGATGACATGTTTTGCAGATGGAAGTCTACATCGTTGGGCATGAAACATGCATTGGACTTGACATCATGTTGATGCAGCTGTATCAACTGCCATTTTGTCTATATAACTGTAAATGTGGTTAGCTTGTATATGGGGAGATGCAATATTATTCCATGAAATCATATTCCCCTTACAGAGGGATCATTTCGTCAGTAGAGTATAGGTTTTTGACATCAAAGTTTACAATGTGGTAAAAGAGCAGACACTGGTGAAAGAATCAGGAATAGGAAGGTGGTTGCTAAGCAAGATGAAACATCTTCATATGCTTGTGATGGTTAATTAATCCAATGAAAGAGTGAATGTATGTTGCTGAGTTTGAATTTTCCGTGTTCCATATGTACCTGCCGCCTCAAATGTATTACCCGTGTCTGTTCTTTTTTCTTGAATAATATAAATTGTGTTCTTCTAAACCCTAATCATGAAACCCTAACATCCATGAAACTAGTTCAGCTTCATGATCTGAAGCCATTCCTCCACGACAAAGAGATTATAGGAGGGGTCGGGCATCAATTCTCATTGTTATGCTAAATGGAAGCTCCTCCTCAAATATGGTTGGTGGAAGCAAAATGTCGACGAAAGTTCCCCTGGCGGTGCAGGATGTGGTGGTGTAATCAGTGATTATTTAGGAAGGTGGTGCTATGGCGTTTCTTCTTGCATTGGTTCTGCAACAAATTGGTTGCTGAGCTGTGGGGGATTGATATGGGAAGGAATCTCTCTTGCGAAAGATAATGGCTGTCCCTCTTCAAGTTGAAACGGATTCCATAGAAGCTGTTCGGTGCTTACCTTGTACTCCGACTACTCATCATCCTCTCTACAATATTATACCAATGTTATATTGTAGGTTTGAGATTATTCGAGAGGGCAGTCAATGTGCGGGTTTCATGACTCGATGAGGTTCATCTCGAGATGATCGTATGCTAAGATGGGAGTCTCCTCATGTTATTAGGGATTTGTTAGATGCTGATAAAATTGTAGTTTTCGTGCATTTCTATTCTTTCTGTTTTTTTTTTTTTTTATGAACCATTTTAGATATTAATTTGATCAAGTTAAATGATTTGATACGGCAGTCTACTAAATGGTTAACTTAGATAGGGCTTGCTAAAACTTATTGAGTTAACTTCAAATATTTTTTTTTTCTATTTTTTTTCAAAATAATCTCGTTTTATTTTTTAATTTTTTTTTACACAATCTACCATTAACTTTAAAGTTGACTCAAGATTAAACAGGATTGATCAAGTAAGTTATTTGAAGTTGACTCAACAACACGGACTCGTGACCAAATCAAACCCCCGAAGCAAGCCTGAAAATTACGATAATAAGCTTGGGGTTGCCATTTAGCAACAAAACAAAAGCGAGCGAAAGCTATTAGCTCTTTTAGTGAAGAAAGGATGATAGAAGGCGACATGTGTGCTCAGGCATAATCTACTCGTGATGTAATTTCGCTATTTGCAAGCACGTAAAGCATCGATAGATTTATCTTTGTTGAAGAACAAAAATGTCTTAATTCAACTTCCATTTTTCAGTACAGGAATCGGAGTTGCTTCTGCTCAACATCAAAGGGGAAGAACACACCATCCCTTTTCCTGCTTACCTTCCAAACATCTTGTATGTCCTGAGCTGAGGGCAATTCAGATGTACACAAATCATCAGCCTCCATCGTTCTTATTTCAAGCTCTACCTCTTAGGCATCTTTTGCAGGCTCTTCTAATAAGATATTTGAGAGCTTCTTCTGTAAACAAGCAGTAGAAGATCCAGATTCCACATTATCAGCAATAACGTCCCTCTTCACTAACGGGTTAGTTGCTACATCTATAGGCCATTAACAGAGTTTCCAGTGCTAGAGCCATGTCCGGATCATCACCTCCTCTGTTGGTACTGCTGTTATTAACAAGGGACATATCTGGAGTGATAATAGGTTTATTGACAAAAGGATCCTCATCCAGCTCAGGATTTCTGTCTACCATACTTGCATTAGGCATGAGCATATGCAAGCTCTTATTGCCTGCAATTTCCCCACTGTTAGAAATGGAAGAGGTTCCGATCAATCAGATGCGGGTTTGTTGCACCTGAAGCATATAGATAACCTAGTAAATACATTTATGATGTCAGATGACTAGCCCAAAAGAAAATACTATCACTTTTGAGAAGTGTTGGATGTGCTCAAATTTAACTAGGAGATTCTATAAACCTCTGACTATAACTAACCAAGACTAGGAAAGTCTAGAATTAAGCTTGGAAGGTGTTTTTATCAATTTTCATTATATTTCTGTTTATTTTTAGATTTTAAGCTTAATTTTATATTTTATATTTTCTTTAATATTTGATTCAGGATTATGATTTTCACTTGAGTACGGTTTAGACCCATGTAAAAAGGTTGTATTCCTTTAAGAGGAACAAGCTATAATAGAAAATAAATTCAGTAAGAAAATACAATTAAAGCTTTGGTTGTTGAGGAACTTTTTTTAAAATTCTGTCTTCTTTGTGCTTTGCTTCCCTTTTGCTTAGGATCGGTTGCGTCAGTTAGCATTGAAATGAGAACCATCAGTGTCCTCAATGCAAGAAATGGCGTGGGGTAAATCTCCTGATGCGCCAGACTTACATAGAGACTGCAATAATCTCGACAAGATAGAGACTGTAACCTCTGATGCCATACCACAACGGCCAGCTTCATCCAACAGCTTCTCTAGTCCATCCTGACTGATTTTTTCACCATTTTTCTCAAAAGATCTGTCCACTGCCTTTCACTAATTTGAAATGAGGCATGAGCCATGGTGCTAAAAGAGCGAGAGGCTTCTAATAATTCTATTGAGCTGTGGCTTGAAATCCCATTTCAGTAAAGAGACTGGATGAGGGATTTCTCCAGCTTCCAAAATCTTATCGAATGCATGCTCCAGAAGATGACTCTGTATTAAGAAAACAAAAGGTCAAGAGACTCAAATTCTACTCATTGAGCTCATCTGCAAGTCATGGTATAATGGTAGTGGCACTACGATCAAATCCTTTGATGTCGTCAAACATAGTGTATAGGGTCCCAATGTTTGGGACACAATGGGCTTTCATGTGTTCAAAGATGGGTATGCAATCATCAATATGTCTACCATTAGTAGAGGGACATGTCTCAGGACAGAAAAGACTGTAACAGTAAAAATAGAGATGATATGTCTCCTTATTTTGAAAGTACAAAATTCTCTCCTAAACTATCACGGAGACAGATTTATTTTATATCTCTCTTTATTTATTCAATAAAATACATTGCTATCTCTTTGTATTTGTTCTTTTTATCCCGAAATATTAACCAAATGCAAGAAACGATCATTCCAGTGAGAAACCTCCAAAGGCTTCTCATGACAGAGTCTTTTCATTTTCTCACCTTGGCATGTTATTAACATATGTTTTGTAGCCCATAGATATTAAATAAAATGCAGACATTGAAGCTACTGAAGAAAAGAAACCAAAGAGCACATGGTTCAACAACGCCATAACCAAGCAAACTTAAGAGTCCAGAGCAAAGCAATCAGTCTCTAGAAGTGAAGATCCTAACCTCTAGCATAGCATCCTGTCACCTCCCATTGTAGCACAGGCAGCAAGCTCGCGCATAGTATACACTGGCCGCTCCAACTACTCCTCTTTGTTCCATGTCCCCATCACCGTTTCCACAGCTTCATTGACTCTACCTTCCTCCCAAAATGTTCTCATAAGAACTGAAAGTCACAGTATACAAAATGCATGAGCTACAAAATATTGTAACATTTCCCATATTAGGCAGCGACTACATAACTTCGTCTGTAAGGGCTTTCAGAGATTCCCCGCTTCTGTTCGCTTTCCTGTAAGTATTCGTGGACTGATTTGTACTTCCCGGAATGCAGCATTATCTTACGACAAGCATATTCTGTTACTAGCCGAGGTTGGAAAGGCCTCCAAGTTAGGCTTAAAAGTTCCACTTCATGAATAGCCATGATACCCCCGTATATTGGAAGTGGCTGAACAAGGTGTCCACGATGACATATTCTGATGAAGGGCTTTTGATGAACCAATACCAGACATCAGATCCTTTTGGAATAATCCCTTCTGGACAAATTGTCAACGGCACCACCATCTTAGAATCGCTCAATATTAATACCACTCATACATTGGAGGTGGGAGAAGGTGCTTGTGATGTTGGGTTGGGCTGTTCTATACAGGATTTTTTTCTACATAGCTCTTCGATTCTTTTCAAAGAACCAGAGGTCATAGAAAACTGAAAAGCATATTAGCTAAAAACAAATCTTTCAAACATTGATGAAGCGTTTAACCAGGATCTTCAGGGTCTTTCACATGTCAATAAAGAGGAAATCCAATGATAGTCTGATTATTCTTACCAAGGTTCTACCATTCAAGAACCTAATAAAATCAATCAATGACGAATAGGGAACTTTTTTGGATGTGTATGATTATCTTGTTGCAGTAATCCTTCGATATTAACTATGCGAACAGTCAACTTTTATCTTTTAATTTTGCATCGTCATGGATATCGATACATTTCAAAGCTTGAACTGAGGCTCTTAGGGGATTTAAAGTATCTACAGGGAAAAGCTTCTGGTGTTTTGAAATTGGCTTAGCGGAGTTGACACAGGAAACACTGGAAATAGCATCGGTTATGCTGCCTATACCATCTTTATGCTGACCACCTATGCTGGGAAGAAAGTACATGTACATGTTTTCTTAGTTGCAAACATATAGGCAACCTTTTCTCTTCTCTTAATATGCACAAGGAAATATATCCGGTGTAAGATGTACTGGTAAAATGGCAGGAAGTGGCAGTGAAGGTCCTGCCATCTACTTCAAGTCAAGCAACTCTGGAATTCGTGAATGAGAAAGACATTGCACTCACAATCTTCTATTATTCAAACAGAAACTCAGCATTTCTCATAGAAATATCAAAAATATTATCTTCTTACTCTCTTTTCACCAAATTTTAATGTTACTGATTTTGCCAAGTAACATCTCTTCAATATTCCCTGGTCTCATCATATCTAAATAGAAGGTTCATGTATTGACACAATCCAGTGAAGTCTGCAACTATGGCTCTTGTTTTAATTTAATGTCTACTCCGCAACTGGTATTCATTGTCGATGTCTCTTGGGCATGAGAACCTGTTGCCTATTCTTGGTTAATGTTGTGAAAGTGATCAACAAATTCTCGTTTATCCATTTTTTGTCCAATGGCTCTCGACAAGTTCTCCTCTATGGTACTTTAAACCAGAAGAAAAAACTGTTTTGACATGGATCTCTTCTTAACAACTACTGGTCCCTTGACAGGAGAAGCAGCGAGGAGAAAAACGCTTGCCTGGCCATCCAGACCCTCTATGGCTCTCGGTGCTCCTCGAGGCAAGTTATATTGGGGTATTCAGCCTTTTTTTACTAAATTACCTCGTAACTTATCATACCGAAAACAGTAGTTACGTAGAAAAACTTTTAACATACTGGCAAAAGGTTGCAAAAATATAATCACACATTTGCTTGGGGTTGCATTATACATAGAGATGTCAAATCAAGCAACATCCTCAGATCATAGCATGAATGCCAAGGTGACAGACTTCGGCTTCTCAAGGTATGCTCCCTCAAGAAGGAGACAGTGGTGTTTCTCTGGAGGTAGGGGGGATGAGGTGAAATGAATGCATAAAACATCGGCAATTAATCGGTATGTTTTGGAAACAATCGGAAATAACTCGGCAATAGAGATGACCGGGCAATCAATCGGAATATAAAAGGATCTGTGCGGCGACTAATTTCGAATCATCGCCAAAAGATCGGAAAACAATCGTCATCTGAGATGCTACTCCGCATTTGATCGGGAATATATTCGGGAATTAATCGGTAAAGGATCGCCATCTAGATAGGCGTCTTAATTCCTCGCGAATTAATCGGGAATGAAGATTAATAAGCAAGTAATCGGTAGCTGAGTGAAAAGATCGGTGGGTTGATCGGCGACGAGTCCAGTGAAAAAATAGGAAGCGAGCGGATGCCTGATTTCTGGGCCTCGAAGAGGGAGAGATGGCTAAAAAACCTTAATCTTATTCTGCCTCTTCTCTATTTTTATTATTTTTGAGTTTTGTTTGTGGCACGGTACGAAGGGCATTTTCGTTAATTAAGTGGGGATTGAATAAGGCATAAAATCTTGTTAAGAATGGAACTATCAAAGGACCTGTTGAAACAGATGTCTTCGATTGTTCAACATTTATTACAAGTTTTTGTAGCTTATGCGATTATGGGACTGCTGAGAAAATTAACCGCATTATTTAAAATATTTTTAAAAAATTGATATGAAATTAACCAAACTGTTTTTATTTTTTTTCCTTTGATTATAAGATTTAAAACAAAGATTAAATTCAATTTCGATTTTAGAAACTAAAATCAAAACGACCCAACAAAAATAAATTGAAAAAAACCCACTAAAAATTAAAAGTCTATTATAAAAATAGCACAACTAAAGAACCTATGAGTTAGATTGGACTTATTAGGTTTTAAAAAATGCAAATCTTAACTGAACTAATGATGCATTAGGATTTTGTTTTAGGAAGAGTTGTTGGTTTTCTTAGTTGTTTTTCTATTTAGTTTAGAAAATTAAATAGCATGCTTAATAATTTTGTTTTCCTAGTTTGTTTTGGAATTTTAATGTTTTTCTCCTTTATTCTCAAGTTTCATAGTTTGTTTAGGTTAGTTTTTGAGTTTATTTAAGGAGTTGTAAGCTTTTTAGTGAGGTAAACTATTTAAAAAGAAATATTTAGTAATAAAATTATGAATTATGATTTCATGTAATAACCCTATTCGACTTCAATTCTATCTATCTAGTTTGCTATCTTTTTATTTGAATTTCTATCCAAGTTAATATCGAAGCTTAAAAATTCTAATAATTATTTGCTTGTTGTGTTTGAATAACTATATGAACCAAAGAAGAGAGCAAAACAAGGTATACTCATGTAGAAAATAATGAGAAGATTCCTCTTGATAAAAGGATAAAAGATATGTGGAGACAAGTTGCAAAATTAACTTGTCAATCGGATAATGTGAGGAGTCAGGGTAATGATGAAAAGAATGATTATGGATACATGTCTAATTTTGAGAATATGTTTTGAAAGCACAAGTAGAGAAATAATTTCTTGATCAAGATGGATATGATGCCGAGATTGAAAGATGATTCTATTTCCTTTGTGAATTGGAATCAACTATCAAATTTTGCAATGTTTTTATTTTTTTGCAATGTCTATAAAAAGGAACAAATTTAGAAGTGATTCTTGAGGTAATTTTTAATGAAGTACATTGCGAACAATGTGCCTTCCTGGTGCTTGAAGAGAATTTTGAAATTGATAGGATCAAAACTGATCTTCTCTTATTTCAAATAAAATTTGTGAAGTAGATTTTTAAATCTTCTACTCACTATAAGATTGGTTTCGTTGGTAGAAAAACTAAAAATATTGTTGACAGATAGAATGTTTTGTTTTTCTAAGTGGTTATATTCTTGTTTGCATCAACTAATTAGTTTGATTAATCCTCCTGGGGAGACCTTAAACCAGCACTCATCCTCAATGCAATGGACGTCACTGACCTAGGCCATGGACCTTCTTGATTGCCCATTGACCCTGTCCATCTTGATCGCCCATTGACCCCATCCAGGTGTAAGTATTAGATAGTTATATTCTTGTTTTCATCAACTAATTAGTTTGATTCAATTTTAACTTTTTTTAAAAAAATCGATTTGTTGTATCATACGTAAGCCGAAGACCATCTTTGGCTGAATCCTAGTTTATAACTCCATCATTCAGGCACTACTCAACACAACATGTTCTGCAAAAAGTTGAGTCTTTTGCTTGGGGTGGCTTTTGCTTGAAATCCCACGTGGCCAAGAGACTCACAACGCGCACAGGCTACGAGATGAGTATAGCTTAGTCGAATAAGAGTCCGTTTATCTTTTTTTTTTTTTTTAAATACTTTTAAAACCAAAAACAAACTGTACCTAAGTATGTCTTTTATGTCGAGCTTAACTTCTCGTTTTCAAAACTTCGATGGCTGTGGTGCCTCTCCTGTCTATATCAATCTTGTATAACTAGCATATCTGCCTGAATTTCCATGTAAACCAAAGAAATCACTTTCCTGCAGGCAAAGCCTTGCATGAAGGAGCCAAGGACTGATGAAATTGTGGATCCTGGCATGAAGAGTGGGTACCATGCTGAGGCAACGTGGAGAGTGGTGGGGGTGGCACTAGCATTCTTGTCAACCTAAAAAGCCCAAGCATAATGAAAACAGTAGTCTAACGTATAAATCAACCCCATAGATACTAATCAGGAAGAGCTAGCTACTAAAGAGCTCCGGCAAGTCAAATTCATCAAACACCTTGGGAGCAAAGAGGCAAGCAACCACGGAGATACAACAGAGGATTCAAAACCAAAAACATGAAAATCCTCCATCAAAAGAACTGAAACCAACATCAAGAGACATAAACAGACCCACTACCACAAAATACAAACCAAAATAACAAGGAGCAGCCAGCAACTCTAGCCAGAGCAGACACAAAACCAATGCATGACAACAGGGATAAACTAAAGAATCATTTGGCATTGCTGTTGGGGTGGTGCCTTTTTTTCTTAAGAGCATGCATCAAATTGATGTTTTTCTAGGTAATTTATAAGTATCAAATTGACTTTTTTTTAGCAAAAACACAAGCATTGGTGATAAAGCTTCAACCTTTTTCAACATTGGGTAGTCATTGAGTTGGAAATCATCGATCCTTAAGACGACAACCTAAGAGGAAACCAATAATTCCACCTTCAGCTTCATATTCAAAGCATCGATCGCATCTTTATCAATATCTGAGCAGAATCTTCAGCGGTATCAACCCTAAGCTAATATCGAAGAAAATGAACAATAAACATACAAGAAACTGATAAATAACACCCCCCAAAAAAATTAGTAGTTGATTATTACAGTAAGAGAAACCCAATGGGAAAAAAAAAAAACAGAGATCAAGCGGTGGTGGTCGTGGTGGAAGTGAAAAGAGAAGGATTTGAAGTGGCCGTGGAAACTTGGAGTTCGAGAAGCTGTAAACGACGCTCCAAAGTATCGAGCTTGAGATTGAGAGAAGACAATTTGGACTTGGTGGTGGACTCAAATTGGATGAGGAAATCGAAGAGACGACGGATGTTGAGAGATATATGAGATATGAATTCTCTGTTCTCCCAATCTGCTTGTACTGCTATCCCTACGTTCACCGCGTTTGTTATCCCTCCTCCGCCTCCTCCGCCTCCACCTGCTCTCGCCATTTCTTCTCTCTCTCTTTTTTTCTCCAGATCTGAATCTTATCGACATACCCGTCTCCACCTTATTATATATACGGTTATTCATTTGTTTTTTCAACTTTGTCCCTATAAGTTCACCAATGTTTCACTTCTACACTTATCATTTATCATTTTTCAATTTATATATATATATATATATATATATATATTCTCGTAGCCTTCTACAGTTCTACAAAGTTGACAAACCTAGCCTTCTACAGTTCTACAAAGTTGACAAACCTGGCTTCGGACTAGTCCAGAAAAAATGCTTGGAGCATCGGATTAATTCTCTCATCGGTTATAGAGTCAATCATTTTTATTAAAAATGGTGTTATTTTATTTAAAAAAAATTATTGAAGTTGATTTAGTTAAGATTAGTTAATTATATGATTAATCTAATGGAGCTAATTAGATTTTACTAGATCAATATTTTTTGGATNTTATTAAAAATGGTGTTATTTTATTTAAAAAAAAATTATTGAAGTTGATTTAGTTAAGATTAGTTAATTATATGATTAATCTAATGGAGCTAATTAGATTTTACTAGATCAATATTTTTTGGATTTAATTTAATATTTGATTTAAATCAGTTTATGAGTAATGAGTTTTCTTGATCAATCTATTAAATTGAGTTTATCAAGTGTGATATTATAAAAGTTCTAGTGTGAAATAAATAATTTATTTTTAAAATTTAATTTTTGAGTTTTTTTATTTTTACTTTTTACAACATAAATGTGAATTGAGAGAAAAAAAAAGAGAGAGAAAAGCAAGAAAAACAATGAGAAAAAGAAGAAGAAGAAGAAAAATAGCTTTTTTGCTAGGTAGCTAGTTAATGGTAAGGGGGCAATTGAAACTTCCAGGAGAACTATAGGGGTTATATTAAAAAGCTTTAAACTATAGATATAAAAGTGAAACACTAATGAATCTATAAGGGAAAGAATGTAGCTTACCCTTTGTTTATATTTAATGCAGCTTTTTGCTGAGTCCCTTTCCCATGTCCACCTAAAATGGGGTCAGTTTTTGTAATTGTGGCCTTTAATTCTCATTTCTTTCCTTAGGTTTAACTCCCTAACGAACACCCAATCTTTTCTTTCTTTCAAGGCAAGCCCTCATTATTACATTTCAATTTTCTTTTCCTTTCAAGCTTCAATGTGTTCAGAGCTCAATCATGCATGAATTTAAATTTAAATTTAGTTATGGAGGACAAGTTCATTGACTAGCACCTTCTTAAGTGGTTAAGTTCTTTCTTCCTACTTGTTTATTACGAATTATTTATTTATTTAAGTAATTTAGATAATTAAGATTTAACCATGTTTGTCACCAAAGATAGATAGAAGGAAGAGTAGATTGAATTAAATAAAAAAGGAGGAAAGAATAATGTGCTATCCATTTAGAGAGGATTGAAAAATCCCTTCGTCGAGTCTTTATCCATATTGTCAAGGGATAAATATTCCTAAGATTCCTCTATTTTTATTCATCCTTCTCCCAATTCCTCCCGAAAAACAAATGCAAGTTATTTTAAGGTTAGATTGCTCTCTGATCTGATTATCTACGTCCATTGCAATGTTCCAATTCATGAACAAAAGCCATTAGAAGAAGGCAAAGAAAAGCAACCAAAAAATAAACATCTCAAGAATCATCTTAAGAGGTGTTTGAAAGGAGAATCATTACTACTTGAGTAAAATCATTTACCAGGTTCATTGTGCAATAATGATCTACTGAATGAGATAAAAAGGGCTTCAATTTTGAAGACAAGAATATCCCTCAGGAACCAGATATAGTGTTGCCACTCAATTTGAAGAAAGAACAGCAACCCGGATACCATCTGGTATGAAAAATGTGACTTATGCAGAGGTTGTCACTGATAACAAGCCATTGTGCCTGAGCAGTGCCTCTGGCGAAGGTTCACGCCCTCGGAACTCAACAAAAACCTGGACGTTTCAAAACAAGGAAAGTCAAGTTCAAGAAGATGGGAATAATTAGCGAGGAACGTTTGAACATCCTAATTGCTGGAATTATTAGCTTTCAAGTTTCTGGATGATGAGATTGAGCTAACAGTTATGTTCTTTTTTTTTTCAGGCCAAAAACTTCAAAGGTTTATAGTTAAACTGGATAAACCAGCGCAAATGCAGGCCAAGAATTGAGTTTGTATCAAAAGGAGAGGATAGAACAAGAGAGCAAAACCACACAGAAGTTATCTTACTGACAGCTTGTGAAGAGAGGGAGCATAAGTAAAGGAAATTCAGCAGGGAAATAGTTTTTACTATCTAACCTCTAGTGGCGCTTTTCCACCTCCAAGAGCAAGAATGGTTTCCCGGAACTTGTGCCCTGTTTCTTTTACAGCCTGTTGCATCACAGAGCTTCGTTATTCCAAGCTATACTTGCACCAAATGCAAATGTGAAAAAAGAAAAAAGCCCTTGTTTTTTTAATAAATTGTTCATGTCAATATGGGGTTGCTATTATCATAGTATAGCACTCATTATGACGTAACAAACTCCAACTAAAGGCATTGATATGGAAGAATTCTTGGAACTAGAGATACAATTTCAAACTTAAGGAGGCTAGGGATCCCATCTCAAATCCCACATGGAATTTTAATGTCAAAACCCATTTCATCAATATCCCCAACCAAAAATCATTGCTATTTATCAGAAGGATCAATTATGCTTTTGAGCTCGGATTCTTAGTCAACTCCTAGATCGACAAGATGAAATAGAGATATTATGATCGGTGAGCTCCAGGAAGGACCCGTCAGGAAGAGTTCAAACACTCCAATTAATCTTGACACAGATTACAACCCACCATGAGGATGCATGAATGAATAATCAAGTGCAATGTACAGAGAGAATTTCTATAATCAATGCACACAAATCAAAGATGGAAAATTAAAAGTAAAAGATCAGTGGCAAGGCTGCAAAGGTCTGTTGGACAGCCCTTTATCCATACCTTGTGGTTATCCAATCCAGCATCCTCAAAGGCTGAGAAAGCATCAGCAGATAATACCTCAGCCCACTGCAAAAAAGAATTGCCTTTAAATATCATGCCATAGAGTGACAAAACGAGTAGAGGAAACAGAAAATAAATTGCAGTCAAACTTCTTCATTTTCTTTGTGTGTCAGAAACTTGGAAGAAAACAGAGAATTGTGCAAGCTCAAGCCAGACTTTGGACCTATAGAAGGCTAAAATTCAAGTCACATATGGAGAGCCTACAAGACAATCATATAAAAGCCAAGGGAGAAAACTTCTAAGATATTCAATTTTCTTAACTAACAATGAATTGGACTACTATTAGAATAACTAACATTGCAACATTCTTTTCAACTTTATCTGCAGGTATTGTGTGCAAGTGTACAAGTATTTTGACACATACCTTGTAACTGTAGTATCCAGCTGCATAGCCGCCTAATATTCATAAAAGGTATAAAAATCAAGGGAATGCAAAAGGGGAAGGATGAAGCCAAGTTAAAAAACTGACAAATCCAAATAAACATTACAGTCAAGCAAACCTGCAAAAATATGACTGAAACCGCAGAGGAATCTATCTTCTGGCAAAGGAGGGATCACTTGTGTCCTTTTAGAGACCCTTTGGTCAACATCATATATAGACTCCAACGCACCTGGTATATATTTTGTATGCAACTCCAAATCTAAACTTGCAAATTTTATCTGAAAATAAGATGCGAGTGAGCATGCATTCCAAAAACTAAACTATGCAAAATACAGTACGCGTTTCTCAAAAATAACATTTTCACTCAAAAATGTGGAAAATTAGAAACCATATATAATGTGATGAAAGGGGTCTATTTCCATGATCCTATCTTCTAAATCCACAAAAATGTTAAATGGGTTCCACGCAACATTTTTAAAAAAGTTTTTAATGGACACCCTCTCTCTCTAAGTCCTGATATCAAGTTCTCTCCTCACCCCCATTTTATGAAAGGAGAAGGAGGAAAAAAGAAAGTCCATGGTGTTTCCCCGTGCTGTGTCCGCCAGTAAATCCCAGTCACAGACTACACAAAAATCTTACAATAGAGACAATGGCACCAGGGAGAGGAACATAAAGAAAGCCAGGTTTTTTTTCTTTTACAAAAAAACCAGTTGAAATTTCTCAATCTTTTATTTGTTGAATTTTAAAAAGAAATTCAACAATGGCATGCTCAAGTTTTGAAGACCCAATGATTCACTTCCATTGTGTTTTTCTCAAGCTTCTCTATGTTTTTGTTGAAAGACGATACCGAGGTGATTTTAAGCTCAAAAAAGAACTTTGAACCTGCAAGTTCTCAAGTTGCAGTTTCAAAGCCATTAGAATCTTTACAACTGAAATTTGTGACAAGTAAGAAAGGAAAAGGAATGTGATTTGCCCTTATGCCTTGATGAAGCTGGTGAACAGTGAGTAGATCAGCACAGTGGAGGTGAGGAGTTTGACTTCTTGTAGAATTTGAATGGTGCTAGGAAAGAGGAAAAGAAGTTGCCTAAAAATATAACAAAAAAGGCACGCAGCTCCATTTATGGTTTTCTCATGGACTTAGAATATAAGGTGTAAAAACTGACCGTCCTTAATGTGATATACATGATAATTGTGTAATGGTAACGGAAATAAGTATCTCTACAATCTTGAAACTGGAAAAAGGAAATGAGAGACCTAACATAGAAAGAAAAATCTAGTAAGAAAGGCACTATCCTCAGATGACTACTGACAATACAAAATGAAAGTAGCATATACAAAAACTTAATGCCAAAAAATTGCAAAAGGAAAACAATGGAAAAGCACCATTATAAACTAATTACCTGACGAAGACTAAAGGACCCTGCTCGAAAAGTCCTTGCAGCAAGAAGCTTCAAGTACACTTCTTCTGGGAGACTTTCCCCAGTTTCATAGTGCTTTGCAATGCCCATCAAAGTTTCCCTGCAGCAACACAAGTAAATACATACACGTTGTGTAAATTTGTAATTGATACTATCTAAATAGATGAGATCCTTCAAGAACATTTATATAAATCCAAATCTCCATGATAGAACAAATGAGTAATTTATAAATAAAGTTACATCATAGCACTTGTCATTGGAAAACCACAATTCCAATGTCTTGCTATGTGAGTGAAGAGAAAGAAGCTATAAGAAACCAGACTGCTGTAGCCAAACAGCGTTTATCCATAGTAAGGAATGAAATAAAAAGGAAGCATAAGAGCTATATTCATAATCATGAACCTTGTACTCACAGCAATTAATCCTTTTTCTTTCCACAAAGCTGTTTGAAAGAATTATACTACCAATGCTATGGAAGATCAATCTCCACTGAGGTTCACATTATGTTACCTGTGATAACACCAATTTTCCATGAACTGGGAGGGTAATTCAACAGCATCCCACTCTATACCCCGGATACCAGCAACAAGACCCTCATCCTGCTTGGTTAGCATATGCTGGAGGGCGTGACCAAATTCATGGAATACAGTCTCAACCTGCAAAAAGTGTCATCAACCCCCATAACTAGGTTATATAATATATAAAACCACACCACTCACTGCAATATCCATTCCCATTAGTAAATTGCATGATATACCTTTCTTTCTAAAACAGCACCTAACTTCCCTTTCATAAGACACATAACTCCATAATAATCAACCAAATCAATGCAGTATAACGATATAAAATTCTTCGTTCCATGAAAGCCAGGTATGTGATGGTTAGACATGTTTTCCATTTCATTTATGTGAAGGAAAATATACACATGTTGTTGCACCATTACACCGATATTTTGAGTTATTGTGTCTGAAACTTGTGTAGGTTTCTACAGAGAACAACCATGTCCCTGATCTAAAAATCAATGCTAACTTACCTCCCGAAATGTCATCAGGCTTGGTTTGTCCCCAACTGGCGGTGTTTGGTTGCACACCATGTGGGCAATTGGCAACCTTGGAGCGGTACCATTGGGTGACAAAACACGACTTCGAGAAACTACCTCATCCATCCATGCACCACCCCGTTTCTCAGATGGACGAGAATATGGATCAAAATAGAAGTATGCAATTGGACTGCCCAAGGAATCTTTGACGCAGTAAAATTTAACATCACTATTCCAAACCTATTACACAACAAATGGTTATTGATAGAGCTTAAACTAAATAAGCTCCTTCACAAACAGAAAAGCAGTGTAAAATGAAGTTAATGAAATAGATCACCGGAGCAAGACCATCAGCCGGTTCGATATCAATTCTAAAAATAGTCTTTGCAAGGTTGAAAAGGCCATCCATAACCTTTGGCAATGAAAAAAATGGACGTAGTTCTTCCTGCAGAATATAAACCAAGAGATACAAAGCATTTTCAGACAGAAATATATATTACAGAAAGAATAAGGCAAGCAGATGAAGCAAACAATAGAAGGTGAGACATTAGAGCATTGAAGATAATCATCCGCAATGCTTATCACACAAATGCTATGGCAATTATGGTCATAGAGTTGTACGCGCTGCATCATGGTAGTAGCCATATTCTCCATTATGCAACAGGTTATAAGCATGTAGTAGTGGTCTTAAAGCCTGTTGACTGGCATTGTGTAACAACAATTGATGAAATTTAAAACTAGGTGCACAACATTAACACTCACACATCCATTCTTTAGTACCATGAAGTGAAAGGAAAGAACTCATTTAAAGACAGCAGGAATGGATTTCGCAATCAAAGAAAAAGAATTATATCTACATGGAGTTTCTTATCAATTATATCACTCTCTTCTTTCTTCGACAACAAGAATTAAATCAGTTCCTAACCCACCTTTAACCATGATTAAGTATACAAAAATCAGCATAAATATAAAAGCTAATGGACCTTTTACAAAACAAAATGTACTAAACCCCCTCCCCCAACCAAAAACAAGCGTATACAGGTGGATGAGTAGCATACTAATAAACTATCATTGGAGGAACATGTCAATTTTATAGAGCAAGGTGAATTTGAGAGAAAATGCTTATAGAACAAACATAAATCATAGTTTGACATACCAAACCTGCGACATGCTTAAATCAAAAACATCCCACGTTATAAGCAAAGAGCGAGAATATAGATGGAGAGGGAGGGAGGGAGAGGGAGCCAACCTCATTGATATCATATTTTGACTCACGCAGCCTCTCAGCCCAGAAGCTTGTATCCCAGTGAGTGAAATCATTTCCTTCCATTGCACCTTGATTTTTGGAGAAAAGTTTAAGGTCTTCCATATCTACAAAGATCAAATAAAGGATCTAGTTGTTAGATGTTGAAGCAGACAAAGAAACCATCATAATGATTTCAAGGTCTTCTGTATCTACAAAGAAATAATCTAGTTGCGAGAATCTGAAGAAGACAACAAAACAATCCAAACTGATTTATAGTGATGTGATGTTTGAAAATTGAGATATTTATGTAATATCTAGCAAACTAATGTCTTCATGCAATGCAAGCACTGAGTGGCTGTCAAAAATTGTTCAAGGCAAAGCACCCCATTGAAACAAACACAAGTACAACTCTACCACAAATTGAAGATGCTAGTACACCTGAAAATCTTCAACTAGCCCAATTACCAATGCCAAGAAGAGAGCAAGTTTGAACCACGAGATATAGCAAGTGATATTACTGAAAGAGTTTTGAAGTTCCAGGTTTTGAAGGAGGCAGATCCTACAATTGATAGAAGCCTACCTAAATCGATATGCTATTATAACTGAAAATCTTCAAGCAGCCCACTTACACATGCAAAAACAGGGTAAGTTTGCAGTGCCATATATAGCATGTGATATTACTAGAAGAGATGATGTGGGAAATTTTGAGAGGTTAAAAAGGGCAAGGTGTGCTGGAATATGCATTTTTTTAAGAATATACTAACCCCGTAGTTTAGTTCAACCACAGATATCACAAACAGACAACAGCATACCAGAGCAACGTATGACATTTTAGTAAATGCAGATTTTTCATATTAAAAAGCTGCAAAGAAAATAAAAACACGACTTTTCAAGAGAAGAAGTCACAAACAAGCAAAGTTTCACTTAAACTTCAAAAGTATTGCAAAAAGGTGATGCTACTACAGTCCCGAGAAATATAATCTGTTACCTTGAACAGCAGCATTCCAAGAAGCTGCGCGCAGCTTTTCTAGTAGCTCTTCTGCTTTCTCGACAGTAGCCATCTTGGTTGCCATGCTTACCTGTTATAAATAATTGAATCAGCATATCAAAAGTAGCTTTGAGCCTTAACATAATAATGAATCATACCTCAGTGTAGTTGTTGTAGCCAAGGAGCTTAGCCTTTTCAAGCCTAAGCTTCAATATTTCATCAATAATTGCTGTATTATTCAGATCACCACTTGAAGCTCGAGTTACATATGCACGGTAGATTTCTTCACGTAAACCACGATTTCTTGCATGTTGCATGACAGACATAAAACTTGGGGCATCCAATGTAATTATCCACGGTCCCTTCTCAGTAGATGCATCTGTATGCCCCTGATACGATAATATATAATAGAAAACAGTTTATTAGACTTGATGAATGAAACCAACTTGCAGTGATAATGACATGCAGTACCTTAGATACTGCAGTCTGCGCAGCCAAACCAAGTGAGGTAGCAGGCAATCCTTCTATATCTTTCTTATCTGTTATGATTTTTTCAAACTTCTTTGTGGCATCCAGTACGTTCTCCCCAAATTTTTGGGATAGTCTTTCCAGTTCCTGCAAATTAAACAGTTAATTGAGAAGCAGGCAATGAGCAATGCAAAACTATGACATGCACTGAACAGTAGTTGCCATTTAACTTAAGAGTGTGCTTGGTAGCATATGCACATAACCAAGTGTCCCAGGAAGGAATAGAAGTAAGCTCTGTCTTTCAAAGAAAATTGTTAATATAAAAGCACCTGTTCAATTTTGTTGAACTGCTCTCTTTTATCATCATCAAGAGCAACACCATTAAGAACCCCTTCTTTTATTTGGGCTGTACTCATAAAAATATAAAAGCCATCAGACATGTAAGATAGCTTAGGTGTAATCTCAAATGATCATGTCACAAGAATTAAATAGGAAGCAAGGAAACTGCAAATGATATAGCATTTATTTGGTAAGTGATAACCCTAGCGCACGACAGAGAACATCTGGTTGGTAAGAAGTAATCTGAAATTTGTTGAAGGGTACACTAGTAACTGATGGGGTTCCATGACACCAGCATATCAACAGGATTTCATGAAATATGCAACCATTAAAAGCACTTTCCACATCCATTCAAGTCACAATGACCAATATCAGTGGAAATAAATACGATTAATAAGATTTTATAATTTTTTTTCCTCCCTCCTCCTATTTTTCAAGCTCATATCATTCTCAGCAATCAGCGTAATCCTTGTATGACTATTCAGTGTAGAGGTGCTTGCTGCCATAAAATTACATCTGGTGGCCTTAGAGGTATAGAAACATCTCCTATCTACCAACAACTGCAAAGATAACACACACTCATTTCTTTTCTTCTCTGATAGGCATGCCCCCAAAGACCAAATAATCAAATAGTTAAAGTTGCATCATTTACAATGATCCAAATATGAAAACCAGATCATGCAAACCTGCCTTGGTTGATGGGGGCTAGTTATCAACTCATTTGATACAGGAGAAAGGCATCACAAAATCATGTAAATGGATGCAGTCCAGGTGCAATGCAACTCCATCCAAACTTAACAAGAACATTGCTACAACATCCAAAACAACCCCTTCAAAGGACTCCTTTCCCTCTTTCAATAAAAGATTATAAGGTAAGGTCTATTCTAGCGGTCCCAACCCCGGCAGTTTAATGCTGCTGACAGTAATCAAGAGTGATCCAGAAACTAAACTTGTTTATGGTCATGACACCAGAAAAATTCAGCAAACCAACGAAACTGGTAGACTGAAGTCACAGGGTAACAAAACCAGACAGCTAGAGAAAAACCAAGAATTAGGTTAACGAAAAACATAAAAGGACATAATAATATTTCAGACAACAAGAGAAGTTTAAGATACTTACATTCCACTATACGTTTCCGAGCATCACTTAGTGATGGCCATTGAGGAGAATCTTGGATGGCCTTAAATGCATTATATATAGGTTTACTTTGTCCCAGCCTTAGCTGAAATTTCACCTTTTCGGGCTGTAGACAAAAGCTAAAAGCTGTGAGCACACATGGGCAATGCAGCGCACAAATTCACAAGAAGGGCGATAAACAAATTAATGCAGAATTAAAAGGAACTTTTAATCAAAGCAAAATTTTGAATCATATATTAGAATTCATGTGCATAGAGCATGAGAAGATAACAGTTTACCTGAACTTCTTCGATAGCAGCGCGGAGTTCAGGTGAGTCTTTAACAGCCTTAAGATGATTTATCACACCCCAAACAACAGTCAACTGATCTACAATCTTCTCCAATGGCTCTACCAATTTTGGCCATGATGGCTCCACTGTTCTCTCCAATTCCTCCAAATCACTCTCCTACAAAAACATCAGTAAGAACCATCACAGAGCAAAACGATCAAACTTTGATCAACCCATAAACTGGGACTAACAAAAGATTTCTACTTGGGAGCACAAACACCAGAATACAAAAAGTTCGCAAGGAATAATTAAAGTAAACCCAGAAACGAAAACGTCAAGAACAAGAACATAAAAAGACAAGAACATACGAGGTTCTTTAGGAGAGCACGAATCCCAGGTCGAACATGTTTGGCCTCAACAACATCAAAAGGAGGGAATTCAAAGTCTTGCAGTAAAGGATTGGCCTCATCAGCAACAGGGTCCATTGAAATTGAAGAGTAGCAGTTAGAGATAGAGGGAGGGGTTGTTGCTGTTGTGGTTGATGATTTGTGAAGTGTTTGGAGGCACAAGGAGAAGGACGAAGACCAGAGAGGGCAAGGATAAGATTTGGGAAAACGTTTGGGGGTAAAATGGGAATAAGGGAAGTGGTTGTTTGTGCGTTGGAGGAGCAGGATGGAGCGGGAGAGAGAGATACGTGAAGCCATGAGAAGGTTGATTATAAGGAGAACGGCTCCTGCTGGATGTAATTTTCTAGTCTCTGCCATGTGTTTTATTGTGTGGAGAGTACTAATAGTTTTGTTGTTTTTATTTTCATATGCCCTCTTGTGGTGTGTGGGCATACTCGAGCTGTCTTGAGCCTCCGATATGTCAACTTAGCGATTCATTCATCTGGAATTGGGCACAGGCCAGATTCCATTTCAAACTAGGTTTTTATCAAAATGATGTCTTTTGGATTTCTTTGTGAATTGAAATGACTTTATTTTGGTAAAAAAATTGGATTCATTCACCCATTCATGAGTTGACCTAGCATCTTGCATGTTGACAAGCTAATCTGTTATCCAAATCTTAAATCAGGTCAAATCTTGTACCGCGAGTGTTGTATGCCTATTTAGGGCTAGGTTCTTAATTGGGTCGAGCCCGATGACAGGCTTGAAGCCTTGCCAAGTTTATGAACCGAAAGGCTGTCCAAGCTAGCTGTCGAGCTCCTCTGCACATAAAAAAAAACATCTCTGACTGAAATGATTAATAAAAAGCTCAGAAAAAACTTAATTGATTTGGATCAGTCAAAAACCAAACCAAAATTAATTTGTTTAAATTAATTTTTAATTCGGTTCAATTTAAAAATAATAATCTTCATTTAATTATTTATTCTAATTCAAAACCAAACCAAAACTAAAATGCTTATTCCTTTATTTTATTTTGAGATGCAGAGAGGGGCCGGAGCCTCCCTCATAAAATGAAAATCCGGCTGATTGAGCATGTAAAATCCGACACAAATAATTACTCTTTGGATAAGTATAAATAAATAAACAAATAAAAATCTAAAAATACATTTGAATTATTGAATTAGCAAAACATCCAAGAAAAAAACACAATGCCGAGTATTAAAAACAAATGACGAAAAAAAGGCCTCTAGAACAAGCATCTGTGAAATCATTCTACACTCGGACCCGTTTCTGGAGGCCCTTCTAAACGAATGTAATCATACATAATTCCTCCAACAGGGGATTTGCTTCTTGACTGAGTGAGATATACAGTGTTGTTCCCTTGGCGAAGCAGACGGCTTGGCACGTTAATTCTATAAAACCAGTACAGACCATGAATTCCATGCCGGGCAATTGCATTGTCCCTGCCTATTAGCCTTGTTCTGAAATGAGGTCGTTTGGCTCTTCTGTCATTGAACCGAACCTATGATCACATGTTAACACACTTCCACAAGTCATCACCAATCGACTTATTTTACGCTGTTCATGATCCACAAATTCCTCGACGATCGATGACATTAGAGGCTTGCAATATGCCAATCTTTCAATCATGGATAACTGATGGATCATATTTGAATATCAAGGGCAGCGTTGGTACCTGTAGTTCAGAAGCGGAGGCTGATGCCAAGGCCACTTGGAGTGTATAGTTTCCAGTCCTCGGGGTGGCATTTTCTATCTCGAATTTGATCTGCCATGTTGTGGCTTGATATGTGTGATTTCCCATGTTCCTGAGCAATGCAGCAATATAATTGGAACCTGCTGCTGCTCATCATGCCTGTTAATTATTCATGGGCTAGAAGAAGCACAAAGGGATGAGCGATGGGTACCTGGGAACCTGAGCAAAGAACCAATCTTGATGATAATTACTGATGCCAATAGTGTAAATAAGGTCATGCTTAGGATACAAATCTGAGTACCTTTCCCACAGTCCATACTGCCTAAACCTGTCCATTAAAAGTATTTAATGTAAGCAAGAAATGCTCCCAGACCATACTTTTGTAAGCTTATAAAAGGAAGATGTGAAATTTTTGATGACGTGACTTCTAATATCAGGCACTTTATCCGGTGACTGCTACAGTTAATCGGAATATTCCATCGTTTGTTTGTTTTTTCTAATTCTCTGTTATGTGTTAATTGAAATATTTTAATGAGATGATAATCCGGTGACTGCTACAGTTAATCGGAATATTTTAATGAGATTAACCCAAGTGGTAACACAATATTTTTTTTCTTAAAAAAAAAGAAGACATAGTGCAATCAAATATAATAACATCAAACAAAACTGGATATCTTATTATAGTAATTCTTTTTAATGGGAAATAAAATAAATGTGACAGCCCAAGCAATGGTCAATTAAAGTGACGGAAGAAAAAGCTGTACTTGTGAGTTGATTGGTTGATGAACAATTTGTTCATGAGCGTCGGGTACGTGTCGGGCACGAAGAATTCGGCAGCAGTGCGGTCAGGGATTCCTATTTCCCAAAGGGTTGGACCATTTCTTGGAGGCTCGTACACAAGAACACCCAATTTGACATCACATCCTGCATTTGAGGATTCAAGACAAGCTGCTAGTCTTTATTACCATACCAAAATAATCAAAATGAAATAAAAGACATTCCTTTTTGCCATGTAAGAATCATGTTGTTAAATCTAAGAGGAATTGACCGCAAAATTTAATATTCAGAATTAGATAGAGTATTGATTTATTAGAAAAACTTTTTTGATTTACCTGGTTGGATGTGGATAACAACATCGTATCTGCAATCCCCAACAATACCGGGAACCCAGGCATACAGATTATAGTGCCCAGCTCTGATGTTTTCTATTAAGAAATGACCCTCCTCATTGGCTTGAACCCAGAATTGATACCCCTGAGAACGATCAAAGAGAAAGAAAAACTGAAGCCTTCAACAAAATCTCCCTTCAATAGTTAACTAAATCATCGTATACTCAAATAGAAGTGCAGTGAAAGTAACCATGGCGTCTCTTTGCCACGAACCCACCCCTCCTGGTGCAGCCAAGCCCACATAGGCATAGCTCGCCCACATTGGTTTGTCACTGATGCACCTAAATAATGAGCTGTCATTAAATTACTGTATAATTTTATTTTTTTATACACACACATTATAGAGTATGCATTATTCACTCGAAAAAATAGCATTTAGAAATCTGTACTGTACAAGTAGCTAGATAGGCCATTACCTGTCACCAACTAGTAATTGACCAGAAACAGTTCCTCGTCGATCTGAGCTAGGGAAATCTTCTGACTGTGGGAAACTGTAAGGCCAGCTGTTGACTTCTATAGACATCTGATACATATTTGAAGCATACAGATGAATGTAATATATATCAGACGGGTGAGATTGATGACGTTGAAGAAGTGGAGGGTTAGATGTCATTGCTAGTTAACTTGTTGAAATGTTAATCATACCTGATCTTTAGCATCTTCCCATAGTGTTTTGGGATCTTCAAGGGAGGAGATGGAGTTGAGATAGACAAATACAGGTCCTAGAACCTTTTTCCATGGCCTTCCGTTTCGATATTTTGTGTTCAAGTCCTTCCCACTGTAATGAGTGCTGGTAAACATCTGTAAATTATTCAATTTAGCTCGGTTTAACACTACACTTTGGTCCCTTCATTTTAGTCCTCATAGTTCTTTGAATTATTAATTTAAACATCATAATTCAAACAAAAAACAAATTCATTTCAATTTTTAGGTACAGCAAACTCACAGAGAGGACGGTGGGGCCAACATGAGATGTGAGGTCTTGTTTCAGGGGGCCGCCAGCCCGGAACTCATCACTTGGTGTGATCATCCAAAATCCCACCGGTGGATTTTCCGATATCCAACCATGTACCCTGTTGTCTTTGTTCTCACATGAATATTGGTACTTGTCGTCCACCTTCCAAGTTCCCAGCAATCAACATTAAAGAAGAGAAAAAATTGTCACCGTAATATTTGCTGCAAAAAAACGAAGAAAGAAGGATCCAGTAGCTCGATCACTAAGTAATTAGTTTAAAGAAGTACCTCTCCTCCAAGCTGTGGAGTAGTTGGATTGGCCAGGAGAACAGCTTCTGGATATGCAAGAGGCTCACCACTGATTCTGTCTCGAGGCATTGGCATGATTCTTTGCCTGTCGTCAGATATTGCCATGAAGTGAAACCTGACAATTAATGGATTAATTTTCGATGCAATAAACATGTGCTGCTAACCTGTCAATTCTCCATAATCTGAACACAAAAATATATACTTGTCATTTTGGAGCTTGAAAACGATTCTAATCTGATCCATGTCCATGTCAGGCCATCCTTCCAGGCGTTCAAATATGGCATACAAGTAGACCCCTGAGCTGTCCCGTCGCATTATATACCTAAAATGTTGAAAATATATTAACATTAATACCTAAAAAATATGCATATTGCTCATGTTATGCAGTATATAATAGTAAATTTATGATCATTATTTTTAAATATTATCAAATTTTAGGTTTATTATACTCTTAAAACCAACACAATAAATAGCTTCATGTATTTAACAAGAAATAAAATTGTATGGAGCATGAAATTAAATTATTTCATGCAAAAATTAAGGAGTATAAAACAATAACAAATTTTGGGTTAACTACAAGAACAATTGATACATTTTGCAACTCACAATGTTATTGTATTAATTCCAAGTACTACAGTTGATATCTGAAGTTTCTTGCTATGTAAAATCCATTCATAAAATTTATTTGCAAGTTTATTATGTCTTTAGTAGTCATTTTCTTGCTCTAATTAATATTTTCAATAAGCAGGTCATAATTGCCAATGTATAAAACAATATATTTTTAACTTTATTTTTTATAAAAAAACTAAGGGCTCGTTAGTTTGATCTCCAGTGAGCTTACTCTACTGGGATTGAGGGTGGGATTTCTGAAATGGCTTATACACAACTTTGAGAAGTCATTTCCCTTTTTCTTTTTTTTCAATCAAATGTGAAAAAGAACTTGAACCAATTACGAAAGACAGATAAATATAATCCTACACACTTGAAAATTGTCTGCAAACTGTATTTGTCTCTTAGGTTTTGCATGAAATATTACCTTTTGTCTACGTTCAGGGGGGCTGAGGAGTTCCCATTTGTGAAATTCCAAGACTTCTTGAATGAGAGTTCTACCTGGTCTTCATCTTCCATTATAACGTTAAAATCTGTTCCTTTCAATCTTCGGAGTAGTGATAAATTATAGAGGTTTCATGACAAACATAAATATATAATCAATTTACAAGCCACTTAAACATTTACAATAACCTTATTTTACATGATATAAGTTGCGGAAACTACAATGTACCTGTCGTAAGCTATATGATTTCCAGGCGAGTTCCAGACAACGTCCCAATACCTTTACTCAAATTAATTTTCGCAACGAGATGGATGTAAAATTAGTACATGATGATCATAACAACATTTGATGTGATTAGGCAAGTGTAAATGCCATACCCTCGGTTGCCTTCCCTGTTCCTGGTTTCAAGTACATTATGGATTCCGTTGTTCTGTATTCCGGTGATATCACCGCCCGGACTAGACAAAGTGACTTGTACGAGGCCATTATCCATCACCATCTGAAAGGTACTGTAACTTCAGTAATTAAAAGCATATGAAAAGATATAGGATTATGGCACAGCCACATTTAAATAGACAATATTTGAAACTTATTTTTACTTAGAAAAAAGTTTTGATAATGATTTAATTAATTATTTATTTATTTTAATATGACTTAATTGTAAAATAGTTGTAAGACATGTTATGCAGATTGAACTAGAAAATGGTGTAGATCACCTGAGAAATTTGGGTCAATTGTTTTCTTTTTTTATTAAAATGATATCTAATTGTATTTTTTTTTTTAAATATTCATGGTGTTGACTTGATAAATTCTAGATTGAGTTTGAGTTAATATTTTTTAAGTTCAACTTGAAATTAGGTTTTGAGTCACGAATTTTTTGAATCAATTTGCTGAGTCGGGTGAAATTTAACCCCATCTATAAAACTTACTTGGCTGATCAACCTCGTGATTCAAGGGCTGATTCGGGTTGAGTAAGTGGAAAAACCTAGGTTTTTTATTAAAAAAAAAAAAAAAAAAACTTGGGTAGATCTCCATTAACCAGTATTGATCCTTGGATTAGAATGCATGATTTTACAGCTAGTCTACAATGACGAAATCAGAAAGTATCAATATCATTCAATTTGAATAGATAATGGTTTAGATTTATACGGTGATCAGTGCATGTTACCATACATACCCGATGATGATGCTTATGCAGCCGCACCCCAAGAGATTTACCGTTTTCACTCTGGAAAATTTTCCTGCAATTAGATAAAAGATGTTACTCCAACGCAGGGATTCTTTACATGAATCAGACTCAAAATGATTTTAATATGTTCGTGACCATGTTGATACAAAAACAAAATCATGCAAATGCAAGTAATCGATGATGTACGGAGGCACATTCTCTTTAGGGAGTTGCAGAAGAAACGATCATTTTATTATGCTTGAAAATTCATCATGTTTGCAGGGGAAGGAGAAGAGTACAAAATTAATTCTCAGTTTTTCTTCAGAATAAAATGTTGAGAAACATTTTCTCCTCTCTTAAGAGCATAAAATGAGAAAATAAAATAAAATTAAAGCTCCTCGGTTTCAAGGCGGTGCCTAGCTCCATCCATGTGAAATGTGAAGAAAGGTAAGGGAAAGGGACATGGAGTAAAATGTTCCACCAAAAGCGCAGTAAAGTAACACTGAAAAGGAAGAATATGATCATGGGGGATCATATATACCTTGAGGCAGCGGTGAGCTTGACAATGAAGAAGAACCAAATCAACAATGTTAACCACCTCAAAAGAGAAGCACCGACTTTCTCCATTTTTGATGAATGAAATCACAGAAAGCAAGTTGGCTGCATGAAGCCAAAAAAGGGACTCTTCCAACACAATTAAAGAAGCAAGAAATAAAATACTGAGAAACCAAAAACTTGCACACGCAAAAAACAAAAAAAACAAAAAAAAAAAAAACATGAAATACCTTGCTCAATGTCAATATATGCCAGAGGCTGTTCTTGAATGCATAACGACCCTTAATTCTCTTGGAAAAAACGTTCAGATGCAATGCTTAGTGAAAGGCCTTGTAAAGGTAGACCGGGAAAAAAGAGAAAGATTTCCATTTCATTGCTCTTTTCACAGTTTTCCTTGCAGCAGATTTCCTCAATCTCTTATATATATAGCAGATCATCGAGGGACTAGAGTGCTCCTCTGTGCAAGAGATTGACAGAATTGCCATAAAAATATATAGCAGATCATTGAGGGACCTGAGTGCTCCTGCAAGCGAGAGATTGACAGAATTGATATATTTTGTAGATGTTGATTGAAAATGAAAGTTATAGTTCAAAGATTGGGTTCAGTTTAGTTTTTGTGGTTTTGGATCTTACATCTAGAGGGTGGTGTGTGCTGCTAAAGGTGTTCTTCCTACATCTAGACAATGGTATGTGCTCTGCCTTGGTGTAATTTTGTGTTCCGATGGACAAGATTGAATACAATTAGTATGCGATTATGGTGCCCTCTTTGGTGCTTCCTGGGCCTGCCCAAGGCAATGAATTTGCCCTTCTTAGAGATAATAAGAGCCATTTGTTGCGTTAAGTTAATTTCGGACATTAGAATTAAAAAAAAAATTATAAATTAGTTATCTAATAAAGTGGTTTTCCTATACTAAACTATGCTTTTGATTTTTGAAAAAAATAATTATTATTATCTATGTTTTTATTTTTTCAACCAAATATTTTTTTTGTTTTTGTCTTCAAACCCTAAACCAAACACTACCTAGAGTCATCCTTGTGGATTACTTAGAGAGTCTTGTTATTTATTATTTATTTTTTAAACTTGGTTTTATTGATAGAAGTTAATTAACTAATAACCAAACAATATAGTTTTGTTGTTTTAAATCTATAAATAAGACGAATTATTAAATAAAGCATAATACATACCAAATTCTTTTTTCTACCTTTAAATAATTGTATGATTTTATTGCGTTGTCTCAAGTCTATAAATAAGATAGATCATTATCTATGTATTTTATGTATATGTTTTCAACGAGCTAGTTCATGGACATTATTTTTCAATTTATATTTTTTTTATTTTTAATTATGTTTTATTTTATACGCGCACATTCAATGCCTGAGAGTATAAACGAGTCCTTTTCCTCAAATCTAGATCCCTTGTGAAAGGCTCTTTCAAGCTACCGATGGATTTTCTGCAACCAACTTGATTGGAGATGGTAGTTTTAGCACTGTGTACAAAGGAAACATTGATGAAGATGGAACACTAGCTAGTTGCAATCAAAGTTCTTAACCTGCGACGTCGTGGAGCGTCTGAGAGTTTCAAACATTCGACATCGAAATCTGGGGAGGATCATAACTTCTTGCTCAAGCATTGATTTTCAAGGTATTAATTTTGAAGCCAAAGGGAGTCTGGAGAAATGGTTGCATCCTCCTCAAGAAACACATCATGAGATGATCAGCTGATCAGTGAGATTCAGCATCCAAACCTTCTTGAGAGGATCAACATTGCCAGCAATGTGGCTTCTGCACTCGACTATCTTCATCACCATTGCTACAACCCAGCCATTCATTGTGATGTAAAACCAAGTAATATTCTTCTTGATACAGACATGATAGGCCATCTTGGAATACAGTCTTGAAAGCAACCCGGTTGGAATAAAGGGAACTATTGGATATGCTGCCCCAGGTAACAATTGTTCATTTCCTTTGCTCATATTCCTCTTAACATTGCCAACATCTTAATTGAATAATTCACTAGATACTTTGTTCGATCATAACATTTTATTGTAACAACTTCATCTCCTGGTATATCTGTCATGTAAAAAGAAAATAAAATAAGATTATCAGCTATATTTACATGTATCTGGACTTTCTTGAGTGACAGAACATGGCCAAGGAAGAGAGTTGTCAATAGATGGAGATGTCTACAGTTATGGGATCCTATTGTTCGAGATGATAACAGGGAAGAGACCAATCGATGACACATTTGAGAAAGGCCTTAATTAATCTTCACATGTTTGCCAAGATGACCCTGCCCGACCATGTTATAGTGATAGGTCCCAATCAAAACTATGGAGATTTTTTTAACAGAGAGATTATTCTCTCAGGGTAAGAACAAAGCAAATACATGCTGGAATAATAATGCAGCCCTCTTTATTCTGATGCATGATTTATATACAAGCCAAGTTTGTCACTACAGAACAGAAATTAAAGGACCTGCTAGTCTCCCAACAAAGCCTAACGCTTATCCACTAACAGAAGCTAATCATCAAGCATTCAAGCAACCTTAGCCTTCCCCACGTTAGAAATCTAAATCCTGATACTTGGGTTCTGTTTTGGCACCCTCCTTGATCTCAACGGCCTCTTCTTATCATATGGAGCTAGATTACAGACCCAAATCCAAATCTGTAATCTTTTTCCTTATGATCAAGCTGCTACTGTAAATTCGAAACTGGTTAGGATACTTGCATGACTTAAGAACCTTGGAGAAGGAAGAGAAGAAAGAGGATCGAAAATCTGTTACGTATAAATGGCTAGTAGAACCTGACATAAGATAATTTATCAGAAGTTCGAAAAAAAGCCGAAGCATCGTGCTAAGAATCTAAAGGTCCAACACCTCTGCAGAATGATTAATAAATTGAGACCCGCACGTAAGCGTTCTTCCAAGAAGGCGGATGTTTATCCATTGGAAACGATCCTTCCTCTCGGACTGGCCTGAAAGAACCACCAATATCAGTGTCGATTTAGTTTGTCTTGTATACAGGCAATAAGTTTTAAACTTTAGGCCCGATAGGATTGATGATCAAGGTTGCTGGTCAGAGATACATATACAACGGAGGAAATAATATGCTGACACTCCAAACATAATGAAATGTCAAAGTATCATAGCAGCCTCAGATTATATAGTAATTAAGAGCGATGATTTTAGTGTTGCATCGAAATATAAGTGATGGTAAGGAGGGTTTATGGAGAAAATCATAGTTCGAAAACAAAGAAAAACTTGGGTTATCGTTTGCTTAACAGTCTGTTTTGCTGCAGAATGTCCGTGCCATTATATTCTGACCCTGCTTTGGGTTCTGCTGCTTTGGCATACCTTGAATTTGCCAAGCTGATGCGAAACTTGTTGACACAAGGTTGGATGTCTTCAATTCTTTAAATTAGCCTGAATCCAAATTTGTAATATTTTATCCTATGATCCAACTTCAAAATGTAAATTCGGATACTTGTATGACTCAAAAACCCCGGAGAATGGAGAGAAGATGTCAAGTCTTTAAATTATCATTGATTCCTCTTCTCTAACAAATGTATTATTTCCACCAGTTTCAAAGTTGATTGTATAGTCACCGATGCACAAGATATCACCATTTTTCTCATGATTGGGAAAACTGCTAAAATCTTCGCTGGCTCTTCAGCTCACCATTATGGTTTCAACAAGGGCTATAACAACCTGTACAAAGTGCCTCCTCCCAAGATTGAAGATTTAAAACCAATTCAAAATATTCCACATTTGCTTCAGGGTGTACAGGTTCACTAATGAAACCGGTGTAACCTTTTGGTCAGCAACGTGTTTGATGACGATCCTCAAATGAAGCAAATTCAGCAGCCTCAACACGCATCGATCGAGCTTTTTCTGCCCCAGCTAAGCGACAAAACCACCTCTTTTAGCCAAAGAAATCAATCGCCAAACGACCATGTAACTAGCAAACTAGGAGCAGCAGCCCATCATCGCACTGGACACTCTGAAAACTGCGGTCCATTCAACTTCATGTAATCTAAAGCAAAGTAGCTTTCTGGACACAAAAGGAAAGTTGGTCTTTCCTTCATGTTCCGAACTACCAAGTCGGCCATTTTTTGCTTTCAAAACTGTCACTTTCAATGGCCATATTTCGGAACTGTCACTAAGCTTTTGTTACGTGCACAGCCAGTTTTAGACAGCAGGTTGGGACGACTCAATCCTCTGCCTCCAAATACAAATAACAAAAGAAAATACAATTTCCAATACTTATAAGTGAGTTAATCAATAAATATTGGGATGTTCTTAATATTTATGTCTTTAGTCTTCAACAATTGATATAAAGCTTAGGTTAATTACGATAGAAGATAGAAAAACGGAGCAGCCTTTTCTCCCTTCGACAATTGAAAACACATCAGTGTTTTTGGCAACGGTAGAAGAGTACAGCAGCAGCTTGAATCTCAGACCAAACAGAAACAGTTTTTTCTTCGTGGCAGTAACTTGGACTAGCAGACAGCAGCAGCAGTTAGAATCGACACGTTAACAGCAGCAGCAAGTTTTCTTTTTCAAAATCATTTGATATCAAAGTTTTGAATGAAGAATTCCTTATAGAATTGGCGGTGAAATAAAATAAGTAACTGCAGCTTCCAATAGCAATTGTTAGATACGTAAGGTGACGAGAGCGCGTTTTAGCAAAGCCAGTGAGAAACGTAGCGAATCAACAACAACCGAAAAAGAAAGCAGCTTTAGTATCCAATAATGGTAGAAAAGAGTCTCCAGTAAAATCATCATGACTTCCGGTAATTTTATTCAACCAGCCATGATCATTGCATCATGCTAATGGAAAGATTGAAGGGGTACTAGCAAATTGTTAATTTCTCAAGAAATAATTTAACCACCATCCGGATCAATAATAATATATATGCAAAGACAAGAGATAGAAGCACAACCATTGAAAGATTTTAAAACAAAATTATCTATTCCAATCAATTGACCAATCAAATTTGAAAACTACATTTTTTTTTTGTGAGGAAACCTCCAAAGAAGCACCCAGGAACAACTAAAGTAAAAAATCAATAACTTCAAATACTTAGAATAAAATCTGAATTACTTAGGATAAATATGGTGAATCAGTCATAAATTATTTTTCATGAACGAGGCAATCATTAACAAGATGTGAATCCATGATATAAAACAGACAATATGACTATCATTGAAAACAATCGTCAATCGTTGACATCAAAATTCAATTTTGCTGTGTGTTTAATAGAAGAAACTAAGGATATCAATGAATTTTTTATTGATGAATTTTTTTAATTTTGAGCAAAAGTTGAATTGTTTACTAGTTTTATTTGATAATTGTTTTTCCAACCTGCAGAGAGGTGGATGAGAAAGAGAAAGAGAAAGGAGCACAAACAATAATAATGATATATTTTCACATTAGAAATTTAAAGATAATTAGTCTTCTAATGCTCAAAAAAGAAGAAAAAGATATAATAATAATTATTCAACTTGTTACAGGTCTAAATCATTAGGCAAATCAAAGGTTGAAAGCTTCATGTGTTACATGTATAGACATTATAAAAATAAATATCAGACTAATTTGAATATAAATGGCAATAGAAATTTTAATTTTGTAGAAAATGAAGATAAATCATCCTTATTAATGGCTTGTAATGCGAACTAAAATAAAAAAGCACTAAAATTTATGGTATTTAGATATTGAATATAGCAATTACATAAAGGAAGACAAATCAATTCTCTCTTATTTAAATAAATTTTATTAAGATTTTATAAAATTTAAAGTTTTCTTTATCCGGAAAGGAATGGAAGCGATTCAAAACAGATGTCCGTTAATCTGCCCTCATCCTCGCACGTTAGCGGCTAAATGTTTGGCCCCACTTGTTTTCTTTTTGGCTTCGTGTCTTTCTTGCTTTGTTGGAATATCATGTAGAAATAAAGCTTATCCCGAGTCAGAAACAATTTTTTATTCTCAAGATGCTTATCAAGGTAGGGTTTCAGTGTTGTAATAAATTACAATGAATGTCATGATCTTTGTGGGGTTACATAATTAGTCTTTGTATATGGATATGAAATATTGAAACCTGAAACAAAAATCTTCAATAATATGATTTCTTTTTAATTTTATTTTGCCGAAATAAAACTAAATTGATAGTTATTTTTAATAGTTGTATACTTTTATGATGTTACTTTAAATCTATAAATAAGATCGATCATTATACAAAGTGAATGCAGCGCATCAAACCTCTTTTTTCCTTGGTGACTGTTTTCCATGTCTACAAGACAAAAAAAAAAATTTCTTCCTTTTTCACATTCCGAACTACTCGAAAATGATTTACGTGGAGGAATAAAAATCTGTTAAGGTGGAGGATTAGGAGAGACTACCGTTTGCAGGGGTAGCAAGACATCATTAAGAAAATATTTACTTGATTAATAACATGCAAAGGGCCCCTGTTTTGGTTAAAAATTCTCAGTGGCGGTTGAAAAATAAATATGAAGAAAAACATCGTCACTGATTTGTGTTTCTGTTCTTGGTTTGGAATCAAGACTCCTTGATTTTAAGAAAATAAACATGAAGGAAATGTTACTGATTCGAAATGAGAAGCATCCACGCTTCTCTTCGATAATTTCATAGTAGAGCTATAGAAATGCAGGCAAAATCATACCAATTCAATGAATACTACTTGCAGCTAAACCTGCTCCGGCTGCAGCTGCTGCTGCTGCACAAATAATGTTTTCTCAAAACAGTTAAAAAGTAGGAAATGAAAAGGAACTGTTCAAACAAAAGGCAAGGTTGACGCAGGAAATTGCCAAGCTGCGAGCAGCAGGTTTTATGCGGAATTTGATGATACAAGGTCGGATGCCTTCAGTTCTTTAAATTATCCCACCGTCAACCCGAATCCAAATTTGTAATCTTTTTTCTTATGATCCAGCTGCAAAATGTAAATTAAAAACTGGTTAGGATACTTATATGACTCAAAAACATCTGCAAAGGAAGAGAAGAATGTGGATGGTGCTTTGTGAAAATCTCTTTGAAGCAGGTGCACCTATAAATGGCTAGTAGAAGCTGACAAAAGATAATTTATCCGAAGTGCCAAGAAAAGCTGAAGCATCATGCTAAGAATCTAAAGATACCATGGTCCCATACCTCTGCAGAAAGAACAAAATTGAGACCCATATTCAAGCGTTCTTCCAAGAAGGCGGATGTGCATCCATTGGAATCAATCTTTCCTCTCAAACGGGCCTGAAATAACCACCAAAATCAGTATCAATTCAATACAGGCAAGTTTAAGATTTTTGTTTCTAAAAAGGAAGAAAAACTGACATCACTCCACTTACTTGTCTGAGGGCATAATCATAGCCAACACTAGCAGTCACATCCTTTGATAAGTAATTGTACATGAAGTCTGTTGCTAGTGAAACCTTAATATCAACAGAGAAGATTAATGTAAGAAATTTATTTAGATAAAAATTACAGTTTTCTCAAGAAACAGACTACCTTCTCAGAAACTTTCTGCACGTAGCTCAAAGCCATCAATCCAGTGCTAGCAACTTGCCCTGCAGCAACCTGTGGGCAAAGATGTAATATTCTCCAGTCAAAGCAAGAAACACACATTTACAGGTAACAATTCCGATACAAGTTTGTGCATGTTTAATGAGTAGAAAAATCTATGACAAAAGGTGAATGCACAGGATTTACAAGCTTGGTGTTTCAGTTAGAGTGCCAGCTAAGCAGAGATCAATAGGCTTTCCTCTTTATCCTTCTTGCTCTGCAGAATTATGGCTACAGACCAGACATCTCTTTCATTATAAAAAATTGCATAAAACCTCATAATACTGAAAATGACACACGACATTTAATTTTGCACACTGGGCATAAAAGTAGAACCTGCTCTGGTTTACATTTTTTTTACATCTTATTTCATTCAGCATATAGTTCTTGATAATTAAAGAGATGAACCTTGTCAGTAAGTCATCAGATCTCTAGCACATGGAGATCAACTCACCAGGCCCATTAGGGCTCCAATTATGGAATTGAAAAACAGGATACTTGTCCAATGCCTTGAAAAAGGCATGCTGAGTATTTGACGCCACTCCAGCACTTAGAAACAAGTCATTGAGTGAAGAAATAGGTTTTATGGAAATCAGAAGGCAAATGATAGGTGACCTTTGCTTGTATATCAATGCAAGTTACAAGAGTCAATGAACCTCACACAGTACTCAAACACAACGATTGAACAATGATAGCTCATGCAAGGATGAGTGCCAAACCAATTACCATCTTGTCCGTCTCATACCGACCAGCATATCCAACCCCAGATTTTCGATGCTGACCAGCCCAAAATACTTCAGCACCCAAAGACATATGAGGGGTCACACTCTGCATTATGAAGACCCAATAAACAAAATAACAATGAGCATATAACAATAAAAATGCAACTGAAGAGGAGGAAGAGGTGAAGTCCTTTGTAAGCTACTGAGTGTCATGAAAGATAATGACAATTGAAACCATCATTAAGTATAACTGGAAAAAAAAAAAAAAAACCTTTCTATATAAACTGTTTTAAGAGAACAGCATGCTCTGAATCAAAGTAATCAAATTATAGAGCTTGATACCAAGACCAATCATATATCTACCATACTGTACCTGAATGTAACTGGCACCGAATAAGGCACCATTTCCTAGTTGCAACTGGCTCCTGTAGTCTTTACCCTGTATGAGGTAAAACAACAGTATAAGCAGGAAAAGAAGCATGATAAATTCATCTTGAATACAGTTGACAACGATATAGATGTTTAAAGTAAAACAATGTCTGGCATACCAATTTCCATTGTTTGTGAGAGGAGAATAATCATGCAAAAAATATGTAACAGATCTAAATGGTAAAGAGAGCTTCACCTTGTAATCGAAGTTCAACATGACATGGGACATGTGAGGCTCATTTGTAAGCTGCATGGAAAAGAATATAACATAATTTAAAAAGTTTACTTGCAAATCATAACTTTTGCTAGAATTAGGAAAAAAAAACAGGGGCAGAGAAGAAAAGAAGTCCAAAAATAAGGTGAGATGAGCATATATTTCACCTGAGCATTAGCCTTTAAAGCAAGATCATCAGTCAAATCACACTTCACTCTTGCATTTACTCTCCCATCGGTCAAAACCCTCCCGATAAGCATTGTCTACGGAGACCCGATAAAGACACTCAATTGAAATTATGACATGATAATCCCAGAGGGTTCATTAGTAAATGAATTGGAAAGGAAAATATGTCACTGACAGCCCACCTTTTGGTCTATAAAGTTAGCACCAAACTCATAGTGAGCAGTAGGGATTTTGATGGCTTCTGAAGATTGAGAAGGAATTTCCATAGGCCCCATCATCACACTAGGAGATAATGAAAAAAGTTAGTGCCAAACTCCATGATAAAAAATGAATTAAAATGTCTGAAAAGAATTTGAAACAAAAAGAAGCCAGAACTACCTATGACTGAGAGAAAATTTCTGATTCAGTCCTTTGGTAAAATCAAAACGCATCCCCTCAAAATACTCAGGCTTCAAAGACACTGCATAAACATTTTTTGGAAATTAGAAATCGAACATATTAAAAAGGAGAGCATTTTCCACCCTAAGCTTCTAAAATGAAATGCATTACCACCACTTACACATTAAGACTCAGCAACTACATCTTTTGAATGACAGTAATTTATTATATAGCATTCAAAATGCAGCACGAGATGATATGCGACATTCTTAAGGAATTAGAGTCTAAAGCTTAAGGCATGTCACCCTTCCACGCAGGTTTGGCTAGCACAGTTGACCCATGAAGCACCATGAATGTAAAAGATTCAAAAGACAAACTCTCGTTAGCACCAAGAACTAACCATCATTCTCGTTATTAACAGTAATCTACTTCGTACCAAATTCAATCATAATAACCTGAATCAAACACTTTTTTTAATATAATCCAAATCCAAAATCAAAAACTTAATTTCTTTTCCACTTTTGACAAAACCAACCACAACATCATAGCAAGAATGGCAATTTCAAGACACTAAAACATCAGAGTCCACAAAATGTCACAAACCCAAAACACTTCCTTCAAATCTCAAAGTCACAGAGTCCCACTTCACTCCACGCACAAAACTCTCAACACGTGACCAAAAACCCATCTTTGATTCACCTCAATAACCACAAAAAACCAATAAAAAACACTTTATAAACCAAACCCCCCAAAAAAGACCAGCCAAAACTTAAGCCTATTAGGGTTTCACAGTCAGATTAATCACTAAAACAACAAATAAAAAAACTAAAACCCATTCCAATAAACAGATCGATAACGAAAATAAAGATAGAAAACGAGATAAGAAACTGAACTGAGTGCTTCACGATGGAGTTCTTCATAGGGGATTGGACAAGGAAGGTTCAAGTAATCAACTTTTTTGTGAACCTCATTGATCTTTTTGGCTGCTTCTGATGTAGCTTCATTGCCTAACAACGTTGTACCTGGAGGTACGAACCCCGCCATTGTTGCCTCTTGAGTGCAGTTTAATCGGGCACCAAAGAGAGAGAGGCTGCGAGAGGAGAGGCTGTGCTGGGGGGCTTTTGTTACTATGGGGTTTAAGGAAGGGCTTTATGTGACCTTGTCTTGTGGGTCCATACCTTCGTTTTTTAGGGTTTTTATGGCTTAAAATTTCTTCTTCTTTTTTGCAATATATATATATATTGGTACGTTGGTTATGATTCTGAAGTGGAAATTTAAAAGTATTGAAACGAGGAAAATTTTTGCTGTGCTCTTGGTTTGAGGCAGACTTTATTTAGTCATTATTGCATAAAATACTGCAATATTATAAATAAAATTAGATTTGTGACTTTATTAATATAGTATCATGAAAATCATTTGAAATTCAAAGGTATTCTAGAGTTTAAATAAAAATAAAATACTAAAAAATATGATAATTACTTACATCGAGTGTATTTGTTTTATAATTTTTATAAGTCTCGTAGCTTAAATAATAAGTTAGATTTTAAATTATATTTTATGAGAGTAGAATTATTTAGTAAAATCAATATATTTAAATAGCATTTAAATAAATTGTTTCAGAGGATTTTACAATTTTTCATACTCGTTGTGAAAAAATAACTGATATATTGTTTAGTAAATTATGGCTTTTCATATTATTTTAAAAAACTTTTCCTTTTTGATTCTCTTACTGATATTTTATTTAGTAAATTATGACTTTATTACAATGTTGCTTTTTCTCATAATGATCGGGTGTGAGTTTGTTTTTTTGAATTTAAATTTATTTATCATTATTATTGTTTATTATTATCTTTTTATATTTATTTGTACCTATAAAATTCTATTTTTAGATTCATCAAGGTCACGTTAGAAGTGATATTGATTTAGTTACTTTTGCTTTTGATCATGTAAATTATTTGCCAATTAAGGAACTTATATAATATTAAATTAGTTACCTTCTAAAACTTGAAATATAATATTAATTCATAAATTACAATGCATAACTTTAATCTAATATTTGTAACTCTAAATACCTATTTAAGCATGCATATTTATAGTTTAAATGGAATCTTTTACTTGAATTACATTATATAATATTATCGAATAAGATGTGTTGTATTAATAATGATGAGTTGAGATCTAGGACAATTGGATCGGAATGTAAAATAAAATTAGAAATGTAATATGATTTTGTCAATAATTTAAAACTTCTCGTAATAAAATAAACTTTGCTAAAAGTTTGATAGAATGTTTGGTAGAACATGTATATAAAGAAAAATTACCTATTTTTTTTAATATATCATTTAAAAAAGAAAATTAAGTTTGTTATAAGTGATATCAAAACATAATTATGATTTAGTAAACTTTACAGGTATGGAAAATAAAATGAATTGCATATCTTGAAATAGGTTATAAAAAAAAAAAATGGGGGTTGTTATAGGTGCAATCTCTCCAAAAGTCTTCACCGAATCAGAACAAAAGGCTGGATCGATCATCATCACCTTCACATTCTGTCTTAAGCTCCATTCCCAACTCCTCTTCTATGGCATCCGATGCAGATATCAACAACAACTCACATCCCTCATAAATCAACATGCCTGGCGGGTCAGCAGAAACAAACTTTTTGCGCCCAAATTGGCCTTGTAGGTCACATTCCTCTTAGATGCAACAAGTAATTAAAATTTATGGTCAAATTGATGTCCATGAAACTGCAACAAAATCCAATGCTGACTACCCTCCTTCAAGAGCATTCTTCACATCTTCTAGTTTTGTTGTGAACAAGTCCACAAAACCTCAACAAGGGCTCTTTTTCACTGTTCATTTCCTACAATCCAAGAGAAAAAGAAAGCACATTGATTGCTCTAACTACTAGCTCTATATAAACACGCTTTTAAAAGCCAGGATCAGGTTAGTCGCGGTAGATGGGACCTAGTTGCTGGCTCGAGCCTTTGTGAATCTGTTACAATTAATTACCTGCATCCATGCTCACCTTCACTTCCATTCTTGCCTGCAGAAGCACTACTACTACCACCATCATGATCAATACTTGAAGAACCGTTTTTAGAACCTTCTTTACCAGATTGAGGGGATTGCTTCTCTTCAACCGCTCTCTCGCCAGACTCTGGCCTTAGTACCAAGTAAAATTGAACGTCATCAGGGCTACGAGCTTCTTCTTTCTCAACTTTTGGCCTCTAGAAGAAGAATATTTCACCTCTTTCCTCCATAATTTTTCAGTTTTTCCATAAATAAAACCACTCGTGAGTACTATATTCATAACAATAAGTTCCATAGATAAAATAAGAGAGAGATGAGAGAGACAAACCTGGGCTTCACTTTTAGTCTTGACTTCTTCACCTTGTCCCATTATTTTATCTGTTTACTTTTGTTGATTTCAAGTATTAGAAGAAGCTGATGAATGTAAGAACTAAGAAGTGGCGGTGTCTAACTTGTTTGCAAACTCAGAAAGGAAAGAAGCATGCAGGACACCTCACAGTAACAGTCCCTTTTCTTTCCCACTCTTTAGGAGTTTTGCCTGAGAGTTTAAGAGAGTTCATACGCAAAGGAATCGTTTCAATACTAACCGAGTTATTGAAACTTGAATGAGTTTGGTGGGAGTTGCAGAAGTTTGGCTAAGGTTGGTGGGAGTTGGTGAGATTTGACTGATGGGAGGAGTTATTGAAGCTGGGCTGTGGTTGGGAGAGGGGCCGAAACCTTCAGCGTAAAAAAGGTAGTTCATCTTTTCGTCAGCTAAATCTCAGAGTCTGTTGAGCTCTGGCAAGACTTCTGTGCCAAGATCTGGCCTGTCTTTCCGTCTCAGTTCTGCACATTGGAGTGCAAGCTTTGCAAAACATAAAGCCTATTCAATTGGCCAATCAGGCACATCTGAGTCTAGAATTTCTTTGAGCGTCTCATTTTCAATTGCTTGTTCAACAATGTGAATCAAGCCCACTGGTGACTTGGCTGTTATGACTTGCAGAAGCAAGATCCCGAAGGAATATACATCAGATTTCACACCAATAATTCCAGTTTGTTGATACTCAGGATCTAGCAGAAAGTTCCAGCAGCTGATGTCATGTGGTATTGTGTTCCATTCTCAGAAGTAGTCGGAACAAGCCTTGTTATGTGTGTGGACACAAATGGACGGTGGCAGCCATGGTTGGTGGCAGCCATGGTTGAAGTCATAGTCAAATGGTAGGTGCCTAACTTGCCCACCATTGTTGAACAATCATCTCCCTCATCAGCTATAAATAGATGTGCATTGATAGCTGAGATAGAGCACGAAATAGAGAGAAACACAGAGAGAGAGCTAAGGGTGAGAGTTGAGTTGAGTTGAGAAGTTTTCTCCTCCTTCTTGTTTTCTTGTTTGTATTGCTTTTGAGCTTGATTAATACAAACCAGTAGCTCCGTGGAGTAGGCAAGTTGCCGAACCACGTAAATTTGTGTGTGTTTGAATGTTTGGATCTCCTAACAAGCCTGGCCAACCCAACATCACTAATCTTACTGGTGTAATTGTTGTCTAGCAAAATGTTTCCTGGCTTGAGGTCACGGTGAACCAGTGGCTCTGGCTTGGTACGGTGGAGAAAGAGCAGACCTGTGGCTATCCCATCCACAATTCGGAACCTTTTCTATGTAAGTTGGAATTCCGGGAGTCATTTTCTTTCCTCTTCCATGAAAATAGAACTGAAAAAAATTAGATATCAAAATATATTTTCTTAAAATTCAAGGAATTAATTACTAATATCTAAAAATAATGGGAACTAAAATGAATATTTTAATAGAATTTCAACCCACCGTCTATGTTACTCTCTAAATTTTCATTTCAATCCCTTATCTTTCAATTCAATATTTTATCCTAAAAAATATATAATTAAGATCTAATTTGAGCTAAAAAAATATAAAATTAAACAAAATAAAAGTTCAAAAATTATATTAAAAAATTACCATACTGCGCTTCATAGGATTATATGAGAGAGTGCATAGTAAAAAAAAAAAAGGATCTCTTTCATTATATATTTTTATAATACATGCCACGGACCATAAAAAATAAAAAAAAACATGCATGGATCATTCAAAACATACATGCATTATCTAAATACGTCCAATCCATAAAAAAACAACCTTAATTAGTTTTTTTAATTATAATTATAAAAAAATAATAATAAAAGGATTGGTGAATTCCCTATGCATCAAGACGCGTGTCTCTATTCACTCATTGGAGCAGTAGTCCATTTTGCCTCACGGTCAACTAATCTTGCCTGGCTTTTTTTCCCATCTTCTTGGGTGATGTTGGTCGGCTTTGGGCTTGATTGTTTTTATTCCTGGGCTATTGTTTTCTTTTTCTTCGGCCTGCTACCTCTTGCGTTTGACTGTCGACTCCTTATGTATCTGCCTTCATGGGTATGTCTCGTTTTATAGTTGTTGTGATTTAAAACGAAAAATATTTTATAAAATATATTTTTAATTTAGATTAATTTTAAAATATATATTTAATTAAAATTAAGGTTAGATAAAATTTAATTTAATGTATTTAGTTAATAATATTTTTCAAATTAAAATTATAAAATAATTAAAAAAACATATATTAATATTAATGATTTTTAATTAAAATATTATTGATTTAAATACAATTACATAAATAATATTTTATATAAAATATTATTTTATTATTTTATTAAATTGTTTGCACTTCTATCATGTAGTTACAATTTTCATGGTTTTCTGAATATACAACAATATTAAATACAATATTATTAAAAATAAAATTAATATTATTATTAAATTCTACAAATATTATATTATCATAAGATTTTTTTTAATGTAATTATATAATATTATTAAATAATATTCAATATTAATTTTTTAAATAAAATATAATACATAAAAAAAATAGAATTTTTTTATTTTACTTGTCGATGCAATCTAATCTAACCCAAAATAATGAAGAGTGTCTATTTTTTTTTCCATGTAAACAGTGAAGAGTGTTTATTTTTTTTAGCATGAAAATTATGCATTTGTTAAATTTAAGGCACAATCGCAATTTATGTAGATGCCATTAAAACAAAAAAAAAAAATTAACTTAATCAATCATTAATATCTGTGCCTGACTATCAACCTCACCCGCAGCCACCAATGGGAGTGTGTCTCTTTGTCCCTTCAATTTACAGTGTTGGCGCGCCTTGCCAACTTTATTTTTACTGCCATCCCTGGCTGCTATTTCGGCTTGCTGTTTCCGGGGGTGGGTGCTGATTGGATGAATTCTGGGTTTGATTCACCGGTCTTCCTCGCTTGATTGGTGCTCTGGAATCGCTGCCCAGGAAAGACGCTCCCATCTTGGCAAGTTGTGCAGGATGTTCAGGGTACGTCCCATTACCGTCAACCTCAACAAGGGCTCTTTTTCAATGTTCAGTTCCTACCATCGAGGTGAAAAAGAAAGGACATTCATTGCTCTAGCTACCACCTCTAATGTAAAACTTTGAAAGAAAAAAAGAGGGTGTGGTCTTCTCTATCGCAAAAATACGTCTCACATTATTAAATACATATTTCTTAAGTATTTTTTTATTGGAAAATATATTTTTTATTTTTATTGAAAAACACTAAAATAATTAATTCAATATTTTTTAAAATAAATAAATATTCTGAGAAACTGTTGGTTTTTGTAGATGGGAGCTTTTATTTGTTTTTTCGTTTCAAAATATTTTTTTAAAAATGAATTTTTTATTTATTTTTTTCTTCATTTTAAATTAATATATTTTAAATATTTTTATGCGTGGATATTAAATAATTTTTTTAAAATAAAAAAATATTAAAAAATAACCAAAATTCCTTGAATCACTGGCCTGAGCCTTCGTGAATCTATTACAATTAATTAACTGATTTCCATGCCCGCCTTCACTTTCATTATTGCCTGCAGAAGCACAACTACTTCCACCATCATGATCAGTACTTGAAGAGCCTTTTTCAGAACCAGAGTGAGGGGATTGCTTCTCTTCAACCGGTCTCTCACCAGACTCTGGCCCTAGCACCAAGTACAAACGTAGAACATCGTCAGGGCTTTGAGCTTCTTCTTTCTCCACTTCCGGCCTATAGAAGAAGAATATAACTGTAAGTGAGGTTGTAACCTAGCATTGGCGGGAGACTTTTTAGTATCTGGGTTTGAGTTTTACTATGTATATCTTTCATTTCTGTAGTGTTTTATTTGTTTATTTTGCTTATAGAATGTTTAATGAGCTGTATGAATTAGTTGTGGTGATCGTAAACTAACCCAAACATCCCATATAAATAAAAAATAAAATATATAACTTTTCAGTTTTTCCATAAATAAAACCACTCGTGAGTGCGTAATTACATAATTTTTCCTACACGCGTAACAATAAGTTCCATAAATAATAAAAGAGAAAGAGAGGCAAACCTGAATCTCAACCTGGGCCTCACTTTTAGACTTTACTCCCTCACCTTACTCTTTATTTTATCCGTTTTCTTTTCTTGATTTCAAGTATCAGAAGAAGCTGATGAGTGCAAGACTGAGAAGCACTGGTGTTGTTTCTTGCTCACTTTCTCTTTTCTTGGCCAGTTTGGTTAAGAACAAACGAGGGAAAAGAAAAATGGGGTTTTCTTGCTCCTTTCTAGTTTACTGACGGAGAATTGAAAGGGAAAAAATAAGATCAAGTTCATTAGAATGTATAGTTTGGTATGATTTAGGACTTTTGGTGCTATGATAAAGGTGTGCAAGTGAGAATTTTGATTTTTCCCATTGTTTGCCAGATTTTCAGAGTAGAGTAAAATTACAGCATTTGAGTTATGCGAGGTATATATATGGTTTGAAACCTTTTGCTGACAGCAGAAAAGGTAGCTCTGCCTGAAAAAGTTGTAAAATAACAGCATTTGAGTTATGTGCATGATATATATATACATTGAAAACCCAAAGCAACACAATCCCCAACTCCATGTTTCTGCTGTCAGGGGCTAAAATTGCTTATTGGATGGATTCTCTGTAAAAATGTGGCTGCAAGAAAACTACCATTGGCCTTCTTTTAGCTTTCTTGTGTTGGTTCTGAGAGTAAGATTTTTTGAACAAGTTAATAATAATTAAGGTGACCTTTAATTTCCATGTAATAACATAATCGTTTTCAGTACCTGCTTCTGCTTTTGCTTGCCATTAACTGCTTGATTGGCTCTTCGGGCCTCCTAGATTTCCAACTACAGTATTGCTCATCTCTTCCTGCAGAATGTTTAGAATAAAATCTAATATCCCCAGTTTAGCTGGGAGAATGGAGAATTTATATGCTTGCTACTACAAGACAATGATCATGTCAAATCTTGTGATGGTATTTGTTTAATACTTCTTTCTTGGAATTTCATGTAACAGTCCCTTTTCTTCCTCATTCTTTAATATTGTTGCCCGAGTTTAACTTTCAGCGGGGTCGTAAGCAAAGGAATTGTGTCAGTACTAACCTGAGTTATTGAAACTTGACTGAGGTTGGTGGGAGTTGCAGAAGTTTGGCTAAGGTTGGTGGGAGTTATTGAGTTTTGGCTGATGGGAGGAGTTATTGAAGCTAGGCTGTGGTTGGGAGAGGGGCCGAAAGCTCTAGCTAAAAAAAGGTAGTTCATCTTTTCTTCAGCATAATCTCTCAGTCTGTTGAGCTCTGGCAAGACTTCTGTGCCAAGATCTGGCCTGTCTTTCCGTCTCAGTTCTGCACATTGGAGTGCAAGCTTTGCAAAACATAAAGTCTCTTCAATTGGCCAATCAGGCACATCTGAGTCTACAACTTCTTTGAGCGTCTCATTTTCAATTGCTTGTTCAACAATGTGAGTCAAGTCCATTGGTGGCTTGGCTGTTATGACTTGCAGAAGCAAGATCCCTAAGGAATATACATCAGATTTCACACCAAGCATTCCAGTTTGTTGATACTCTGGATCAATATAGCAGACAGTTCCAGCAGCTGATGTCATGTGGTATTGTGTTACATTCTCAGAAGTAGTGGGAACAAGCCTGGCCAATCCAACATCACTAATCTTACTGGTATGATTGTTGTCTAGCAAAATGTTTCCTGGCTTGAGGTCACGGTGAACCAATGGCTCTGGCTTGGTCTGATGGAGAAAGAGCAGACCTGTGGCTATCTCAGCTGCAATTCGGAACCTGATTTGCCAAGAAAGAGCTGGTGTATTCCCTTTCTTGAAGAGACAGTCTTCTAAGCTTCCTTTTGCCATGTATTCATAGACTAGAATACCATACTCTGGGCAGGCTCCTAGAAGCAGTACCATGTTTGGATGCCGTATTAAGCTAAGCACTTCAACCTGCAAGGTACAGACTAGATTTTCAATTCCATAATGCTCATTTTCTTCTCTTAAAAAACTGTCTATATAACTTCGATTCATATGCTTTGAAAATGTTATACTCATTGTTGTTTTTCTCTTTCAATTGAGAACACTCAAGGCACTGCAGGTCAGGTGATTTTCAATAAGATTTTGGTTGAGAAAACATCCATTTGATGCATTTACTGGTGCTTTTTAATGGTTTTGATATGTCAAAGTCAAAATCATTCAAAAGCACCTAAAAATCATCAATCTGGTACCTTTTAGACAAAAAAGCACTTTGGAAAAGCATTTTCAATCTTTTTTGTTTCTCACCTCTCTTTGAAATTGAGACCTTCCTTGGGCTGCATCAGGACGTAAAACCTTGACTGCAACTGGTGTATGATCAAGATAACAGTTGTAAACTGGGCCATAACCTCCTTCCCCAATCTTCTTTGATTCCGCAAAGTATTGTGTTGCTACTTCAATCTCCTCAATACTGTATCTCCTGTATCTGATACCATGATAAGATAGATTATCCTTTGCTCGTTTCGTTTTTGCAGCTTCTTTGAGGGTTTTCTCTATGTTGAGTCTCCTTTGTGCTTCTATTGCAGCTCTCTTCCCAGCTTCCTCAGCAGCGTCTATGGCTTCTCTGCACCTGGCTTTCTCTTGCTCTATAATCGACAGTGCAGCTTCTTCGGAAAACCTAGAATCTTCCAATCTTCGTTCTTCTATTCTCCAGCGATTCAGCTCTGTTGCCTATACACATACCATTTTAGAACCTACTGGGAATCTTACTAGTGCACGTAGAAAACATGAATTCTCTGTACCTTCCGTTTTGCTGTAAGTGCTTCTCTACATGCTGCGTTGTACAAGTCCATTGTTTGCTTCAACTCTAGTTGTAGCCTCCTCATCTCAGACTCCATGTCATCCTGTATGTTTCAATTATAGATTAGGAGAAAGCATTTAGATCATGCATCTGTGCTTTATTATCACACTTTGCGCAGTCTTATTGACTTTAATGTTAAAACAACAAATGAAAGGCTAAAGAAATCAAAATATAAAATTGCCTTTTCCAATCATGGAAAGATCGATGTAAGATTATGCTACAAGCCATCATATATAAGATGTTACTCTATCTAAATTGACCGAATAATCTTAGCTATTTTGCAGAATTCAGTGTATAACCCAAGAAGAAAAACTTAAATTGCATTTTCTTGACAATATTCACAGTGTAGCCTGAATCAAACAACTTGAGGATATGATCTAACTAGATTAATTTTCCTGTTAATAGGAAAAAAATGGTTAAAATAATAACTCTATTATTAAACATCCTTTATTTCCTTAAGTGTTTACAGTGTTTGATGGTTAGTTAAGCTTATTTACCTGATCATGCTATTATCAAAACGGTTAATTGCTTACCAGGCTGTGTGCTGAACCAGTAAAAGATGTTCTGCCGCTATCTTGTGAAATTGATGAAAATCCCTGATGGTAATTGGGGCTAAAAAACTTTGGTCCTGATTGTATAGATGCAAAGCTAGTGTCTGAGCTAGTTGAAAACCGAGGGGTTGCTCCAGAATCCATGAAATCATAGGTTACGGAAGACATGCGGTCAGTGCTTGGCCTGCTGGAGCTGACAAATGACATGTCAGTTTCTGACTTGAGATCTGCAAATGATTTTACACTATGAACCTGTCCTCCTCTTCCAAATGGTGACCTGTTGTTACCAACAATTGTATTATGCGCAGCCTTTGAACAAATTAAATCATAGCCAAGCTTTAGCAATAAAAAAGAAGAAGAATATATTACAAAGACATCCCAGACTATCACTCCATAAATATTTACTGATTATATATGCACGTTATATTATATCATGTTCACTGCCATCCCCTCTCATCTTCTAAAATGATTTGATGCATTCCTTACTTACCTGAAGGTTTCACCAACTGAGATACGAGGCTTGACTGGCATCGTTCTCTCTGTCAGCAGAAGACCATAAATTGGATTTTGGATTAGGATTAAGACAAAATAAAATGGAAAAAGGACCATATGATTGGGAGAATAAACCTTTTATGCCCCAAACATGTTTGTATAGTGCTTCAGAAGAATCTACCCTTGGACTATTTTGGTTCCGTTGGTCTTGTATTTGATCTAGAAGTGGGGAGGCGAATGGGGCAGGCCGAGAAGCATTTCTCGTTGTAGAGACCTTTCCTTTTGATACAACATACACAGTACAGAAATCAGGTGCCCCTCTTGACACAGTGCTTGGTACATCTGCCTTGAATTTTCTGTATAACAAAACCAATGGAGTTAAATGAGTCTGGTCGCTCAATGCACAAATACATCAGCAAAAAATGGAATTGAATTCTCAATTTTCATCTCTCGTGATTGTTATTGTTGATTATCTTTCCATCTGTATGTGATTTATCCTGACTCGGGTCAATGATTTGCTTATCAGATATTGCCAATCAAAGTTCAGAGTTGAGGAGAATATATAAAATTCTGCTAGTATTCTGAAAGTTGACCTATGTGAAAACAAAGTGCTTTTCATCTGAAATAGCACCAAAACTGATGCTGTTTGGAATGCTTTTCAAAGTTTTTGATGTGAGGGTCTCGAAACCATAAAAGAGGACCTCAAACAGCATCAATCCAAATGCATTTTGAAACACACCCGAACCACAATACCAAAAGGTGCACTCTTCAAGTAAAACTGAGTTCCTTTTGTTGGAAATAGTCTGTTCTTCCTGTTTTTACACAGATTGAAGGTAACCTGAATTTAAATTCTGGTGGGGTGTGTGCAGGTAGAGTTGCCAAGTCAGGAGGGGGCTAGGGACGGCAAAAATACCTCATAAATCCACTCCGTGATGGGGTTCCGAGAACCAAAGTCTCGATTGCTGCATGGGAAACATATTCTGTTATTGCTTTTGCTATATCTGTGCTTTCAAGTGCAACATCAAGGCAATGTACCTGATACAAAAATAAAATAAAATCTGTATGTTGAAATGGAAAGGAGAAAACAAGGTACATTTGCACATCTATCTGCATAAAGGCATGAGAACTTGAAAAATGATGGTTTTCTTCCGTCATTTTGGATGATTGTGTTTATAAGAGAGATTCCTGTGGATTTTAACTTCTCTTATTCTTCTCATGTTCTAGACATTTTCCACGCCTAAAGGTGCATATTTATATCGTGGAAAGGAGGAATAACAATGACAGGCTCAGAAACGTACATCTTTGCTTGTACAATAGCATCGAAATGTAAGGAAGAGATCCCTTGCCATCTTCTGAAGCTGCTGCTTCCCTGTTGAAGAATAATCACCAGGCGATCCATGGCCTGGTTGTGAAACAATGCAAACATGTGGAAGAGAAAGAAGATTAGAACATGAAACCTAGAACTTGAAAAACCACTTGAGAGATCAAAGGAGCTGCAAGGCATTGAATGTAAGTTGAGCAACCCCTTTTCAATTTTGGGGCACATAGGTCGGTCGTAACATCATTAATCTGTCATTATTCTAGATAACGAATCAGAGAGAGAATTATAAATTACTTGTAACAAATGATGATGATGATGATGATTTGTTAAAAACATGGATTAGAATAAGATTTTGGCCTTTGGAGAGAAGATTTTCCACAGTCCATTTCAATGCATTTTGGCTCCCCTTGTCTTTATCTACAGCAACTGCCACCAGCCCCTTTCGTTCTCCTCCCTTCTTGGTACCGTGTCCCTTCGAGAGCCACATTTTCTGTCTTGTATCTTCTCAACACAGAAAAGAATTCAAAGGACTCTATTTGTCATCAAGAAAAGACCGCCTAAGAGGCCTTGAAACCTCTCTTCTATCACCCTGGATGTGCTCTGATGCTATCTGGTCAAAGAGGAGTTTTAAGTGCTTTCTGAAGGGAAATGCCAATTGGATGCAAGCCTCAGTGTGTTTCCAGCAGAAATGACACACCTCATATTCCCAGTCCCTGTTTAGAAGCTTGCCTATATTTAGTGATCGAGGGCCATTGATGAAGCTGTGCCATTTCAATGGACACACGATGTTACTAAATAAAGGATGGTCTTCGGTATGCTTTGTTCACTGATGGACTCTATACCATTGTTTACATGATTGTTGAATTATATTCAAATTTTTATAAGAGATTCCCAGGCCAGTTCTATTGAAAACCATCCTCTGCTACATGAAAATTCTAAAATTCGGTTCGAAATTTCATGTTTTGCCAATCTCAATTTTCTTGGTTGTTTTGAATTTTATAGTATTTTCTCTTATATTTTAAGATTATGATTTCATTACTTTAGTATTGGTCGGCTTTCTAGCAATTGATTCATAGGCATTGCAAAACTCTAGGGGATATAAACTTGGTCAAATTAATAGTTGAAAAATAAAAGAAGATCTTAAGGTTATTTGTGATTTAACCATGTTTTAGTCTATTTTATACCTTTCTGCACTAGGTCACTACATAACTTACTCTTTTCTTAATGTAATACTTATATATGTAATGAGTCAACACCTTTGTAATATTTTTGTATTACATTATAATTTTTTTTTAAATACACAGAATATAATAAACTATACAGTACCATTGATCAGTCACTTCCAACAATTAAACCACCAAATAGAGTTCATCAATACAAGATCCACACCCTCGTTCACTCTTTTACCACTTGACTACTAGGTGCTTAATAAATTAGCTTGTAATTTGTTCGTTCATTCATTACACACTCCATATCGAATCAATTTTTATTTAAATATGGAACAATATTGAAAGTATTAATTTTTTTTTGATAATATTATTAAACTTGATTAAATGGATAAAATTTTAAGTTTTTCAACTCAATTCTTTACCTAGCTCAAGTTACTAATTATATCACCTGGGAGTTAGTCCGAATTAAATTAATTAAGTTCATGGATTTACATACAATCTTGATAACCAGTAAAAACATGACTTAGATTTTTTTTTAAAAAAAATAAACTTCAAGATGACAACTTAAAAAAAAATATTGATAACACTATAGAAAATAAACAAGAATAAATTATTTTGTCTATTTCTCAACTAGTCCAATATTAAAAGAAAAAATAAATAAATATTTTAGATTGATCCTAGTCCTTCTATGACCTAGGTCATGGATTCTATTGAGTTTGATAAATAAATATTTTAATCAATAATTTTTACTTAATTATATGATAAAAACAGTTACTCGTAAAATTAAGTACCAATATAAAATAAACACCTATTTAAGACAATTATAACACTATAGAAAATAAACAAGAACAAATTATTTTGTCTATTTATCAATCGGTCCAATATCAAAAGAAAAAATTAAATAAATAAATAAATTTAGAATAATTAAAAAAAAAGACATATATGGACAGTGAGTAAACTCTCCAAACTTGTAAACCGGGTTATGGACTTTAGTAAGATTATAATTTATTTTTTAAAAAATTATTTTTTATTTAATTATATGATAACAAAAATAAAAAATTATAAAATTCAACACCAACTCCAATATTAAATGAAAAAAAATTAAAAATAAATAAATTTAAAACAATTAAAGGAAAAAAGACATATTCGGACAAAAAGTAAACTCTACAAACCTGCAAACAGGGTTATAAACTCTAGCGGCCTAGTAAGATTATAATTTATTTTTTAAAATTATTTTTTATTTAATTTTATGATAACAAAATTAAACACCATTCCAATACTGAGATTTTTCTTAGGCCATGATAACATCATAAAAAAAATAATCAATTATGAAACAAAATTTTCAATTAACTCAATATCTAAGGATAAAATAAAATAAAATAAAATAAAGAGTTTAACTTATCAAACTCACAAATCAGGTCAACTAACCAAATTTGTGAACATCTCTATGAATTTTATAAAGTTTAATAACATAACTTTTATTTTAAACTATTTTTTTTTAATTATAAGGAAAAAAATAAATGATAAAAAAATTCAAGTTCAATTAAAAAGATACCTTATCAAACCCTTATATCAAAGCAATCCGAGTTATTTGGAAAATTTATAAACGATATTAATCTTATAAAAAAGAAAAAATAAAAAAATATAAAAGCTAAATTTTTAATTACTTAATGTTTAAAAATAAAATGGACAGAAAAAAAAATTATAATCCGCAATGAATGCGTGAAAGTTAATTTACCCCACCCTTTAGTTTTTGTTAATTAATGTCATTTTTCACCTACATGAATTATCATCAAGTGTATATATTTCCACCTTTAACTGGATACGAACTGCTCGTCAAGGTGATCTTTATAATTATCACGACTCAAATCTCGGATCCATAACTGGCATATAGGCAAGATTTCCCTCTAAGGTTTCATACTTCTACGAACCCAAACGTACATATAAACTTATTTTAACTCAATCAGAGTTTAACGCAACATTAATAACAAAATCAACTTCATAATATAATTGAATTGTTTTAAAATAAGAGTTAATATAATTTCATAGTTTTAAAGCACTAACTAGACATAAAAAAAATATATAAATTTACAACCAAAAGAGCAGGTTTTAAAAGTCCAACAAAAATGACCTGCTATCAAGCTATAAGCCTGAAAATAATAAGTAATGAGAGGGTGAGTTCAACAACTCAGTGAATAGATAATGTTCAACACACACACACACACGAGGTAATACAATGATGAAATATATATATATATATATACAAGTATGAGTCTAGGTTCTTATAGAAAAGTTTCTCAAATAGGTCATAACAAAAATATCATATGGTAAAACTCGTCAGAAAATTAAAATACAATGAGTATGAGACTTCGTACTGTGGGATGATTAGTTCACACAGGTTGGTGACTCCTTCGACCAACTAGAGTTCAGATACGATGTGCACAAAGACTAACACAATCTTATTAGCATGGGTAATCTGACTGATATACCATAGGTTCATAATCATAATCAAACAGACATATTCATATATCAAGGCTTAACTCATGACATCAATCAAATGAGGAGCTATCAATTCAGAAGTCAATTCAAAATACATACTAGTTCATATCAAGAATTTAGATTCAACAATTGATCATCCTTTATCATAACAAGGATAATAATCAACATATATATTATCAAGAAGCATGATCCAATTCATATTAATAAATAAAATATTTATAATATTTCTCATGCATATGAAAAATTATTCACTTACCTGATTCGAAAGCAAACAGAGATTAAAAGCAGACACTGAAGAAAATCCTATTGACGTCCTGTCGGTAAAATATCAAAATTATCTAAATACAAAGGAGACATATTCAAGAATGACTCAAAAGAACATATAACCTATTTAATACACTTAACTAAGGGTGTATTCTGTAACTCTATATGTTTTTGAACCAACTAATTAATTTTCTCAAAAACCTAAAATTTAACGATTTTCCCGAAATCTAATTCATAATAAAATAAATAATAAGAATTGATAATAATTTCCTAAATAAACATCATTTATTTATAAAATCAATCTGAAAAAACTAATATTACAGGGACTACTATGCAATTTATCATATTTTTAAGGTCAAATTATAATTTTCATCTAATTAGAGGACCAAAGTAAACATATTCTAAATTCATGACTATAGTGGAATTATGTTCATAATTCATCCTCATTTTTGTCCAGAACCTCTAATTATGCTTCAAGGACCATTCTGGAATTCTTTCAAATTTATAGGGCTAAATTGTAATTTTTGTCAAATGGAGGACCAAACTAAAATTTGTCATGAATCCATGACTATGCTGAAATTATGACCAATATATAATTTTTTAAAGTTTGGAAACTAAACTGTAATTTTTTAAAATTAAGGGACCAAACCAAAATTTTATTTTCTTCAACTTCCAACCCAGAATTTTAATAAAAAACCTACTGTCCTCTCCAAATTTCTAATACAAATTTACCATTCAAACAAAATCATAACTTAAAATCATTAGAATCTTCTATGATCAACTAATTAATCAATTTCTCATAACAATCAACTTTATAACATTCAATTTAATTTATCAATTAAATCCAAAACACAAATTTTCAAAACCCTAACATTCATCAAAACCAAAATTAAAGTTCAATTAATATACATTTAGCAACCTAAATTTCACCTTTAAACTTATTTCTCCAACTCCCTTCTATTTTCCTTTTTTTCTCTTCTTCTTTCTCCCTTCTCTCTCACGGTTCTCTCTCTCAAAATATTGAGATCTCTTTTTCTTCTTCTTTGTATTTATATTTATAATCTCTTTATTCAATTACTACTAGACCCCTCATTTATTAATGCCAACTTTTAAACCTTCAAGGCTTTATTGTATTTTTCAATTCATTAATTCAAAACGTTACGGTAATTTAATTAAATCTGCTGATTCTTGTTCCAAATGTAATCATCGGTCTGAAAGCATAAAGTTCTCAGTAAATAAAATTGTGACTTTTAAAATCTTCATGAAGAATCTTCTCTCTCTTTTTTTAATTCCTTTTTGAGGGATATCTGGTGATAAAGATTGCAACATTAACTATCCGTTTGATCAAGCCTTTAAGGTCGAGAAAACCTTAACAGCATGTCATTGGAAGACTTCCCAGTGGAAAAATACTTCCTACGACTCTAGTTTGAGTTTGAGAATGATAGCAAAGCTTGAGCCTATGATGCCTTATGACAGGAGCATACACTGCAGGGAGAATTCAAATGCATCATAAACTGACCGAGAAAAGAGACAGAAAATAAATGGTAGGACGAGGACATGCGTGTGAATTCTAGCAGCTGAAAATAAATTGCACTGTCAAATGAATGCCAAGTTTACAAAGTTCTGCCGTAGTCAGGAGTGAAGAATAACAAGGATTGTTACAAATCAGACCTGGTTTACTGTGATGCTATGAATCAGGCGTACCTCTTAGTATTACTTTCCATGCGGGGGAGATAACACAAATGATGACCAAAATTATTTGAATGGAAGAAGAAAAAATATTCTTCCTGGTTTCCTTTTTTCCTCTTTCCCTCTAAAACCCAAAAACATAAAATTAAAATTCTATCAGCTAATTAACCCCCATTGTTGCTTTACAACATTTTCTACAGTTAACAGAGAAAGCTAACCCTCATAACAGATCACTCCACAATTCATGTTCTTCTTCACAGTGTGGGAGTCAGGAAACCTGTCATCCCTTGTGATATTGTTCTATATGCCTTTTACTTCATGCTCCTCCGACAATCATCGATCCAATGTGAAGGAATATCCTTCCTGGTCATTCCCTCTAACACTATATGCATTCCCTTCACTCCCGTAAAGTTCTTCATCGTTGTCTCCTTCTTTCAGTACATCAATCTTCTCTGCAACTTCCTTAATGTCCAACCTTCTCTCTACATCCTCTTCACAGCAACTTAATCCAATCTTCAAAAGCTTTATCATTTCTCCTTTGCTATTTTTTGTTCCCACTATTTCCTTATCAAACACTTCACTTGTTCGCTTTTCCTTAACCATGTTATTAACCCAAGTTGCTAAGTTTGCATCACTGTTATAACATGGTGTTAGATAGTTCTCAGGGAACTTGCCAGTTAACATCTCCAGTATTAAAATGCCAAAACTCCATACATCTGTCTTGTTTGATGTCCGGCTTTGTTGTGCATACTCAGGTGACTTGTAAGCCATCATGAACATGTGGGCATGTTCAGGGTTGACCACGGGTCTTAGAGCATAATCTGTCAAGAGAGGCTCGAATGACTCGTCTAGGAGCACGTTGGAGGATTTTAGGTGTCCATGAGGAGCAATTATAGGAAGCTCATTGTAGAGAAAAGCCAAACCCCTGGCTACTCCTTTGACGATTTTCAAGCGGATGTGCCAATGAAGTCCATCTTCTTCCGGTGAATGATTTCCTGTAGAAGACAGGCAGAATGGCTGTAAGAACACAAAGACTTGACGTTTTCAGAAAAAAAGTACAGTTGAAGCATCATGAACTTACCATGAAGGTGACTAGCCAGGCTACCATTCTCAGCGAACTCTGTAACCAAAAGCTTCTCATCCCTCCTATTGTAATATGCCGCAAGCGGCAGCAAGTTGGGATGTTTCAACCTCCCTAACCTTCTCATGTGCTCATGGAACTCTTCTCTCCCCACATTGCTCATATGCCGATACCTCTTAACAACCACAGGTTGTCCAACGACAACTGCCTTGTATGAAGATCCAAATGTCCCACTCCCCAAAACTTCCGCTGAGGCCGTAAGCAAGTCTTGCAAATCAAACTTCTCAATGTCATCCTTCAGGAATGTCAACTTTCCATGATCAGCCTTTTTTGCATGAGAACTAGTCTCTGACAATTCACGATGTACATCTCTATAGTAAGAAGCCACCATTTTGTTAGAGTTCTCCTCTGGTGATGATGCTGTCCTCTGTATTCGACTTTTACATTTTTTTCGGGAAAACAAAAGGAAAGCAGAAGCAATGGCTGCTAGCATTAGCAGCACAATCAATATAATGATTACAATGTATAGAATGCTAAATTGCTTCCCAGTGGATTTCGGGGTAGAAGATGGAGAGGGTATGCATGGCCCTAACGGGGGTCCACATAGTCCTTTATTGCCTGAAAATGATTAAGAAAGATTTTCTCAGGAAAATGCAGGTGAGAGGTTGAAGATACATCATAAAGTTGCATAAGTAATCTGTGCTTGGATAGAAAAATTACCCGCAAATGAATGCGGACTCAATCTGCTTAGGGCTTCTGGGATTCGACCCTCCAGTTCATTGCTGGCTACATTTACTGTCTTCATACTCTTCTGTTGAAAATTAGGTATTTGGCCTTGAAATTGGTTTCCTTCAAGTTTCAATTCCATCAACTTAGGCAAGGTAGCAAGTGACGAAGGAATCTTGCCTGCAAGAAGATTATTTGCCAGATACAGTCTCTTTAATGAACCCATGCCTTCAAATGCATTGTCAGGAATGTCTCCTGTGAATCGGTTATTTGACAAATACAACGCTTTCAACTTCCCTAGTTTCTTGAAATCAGGCAATGGACCATCAAAATTGTTGTCCATAAGGCTTAATGTTCTAAACGAAGGCAAGGGAGCAAGTGAATCCAAATCAATATCGCCGGAGAGTGCCATATGTTCAAGCTGCAAACCCCGAATGCTTCCATTCAAACACAGCACACCGACCCAATTTGATCTTTCCCATTCACATGGTTTCACAGAGGGATTCCAGCTATTAATAGCCCCGTTGTTCGCTAGCTTGTCCTTGAACTTTAAAAGAGCCTCGGAATCTGGTGAACCAAAGGATGTAACCACAATGGATAACACAAAAGCAAGAGAAAGGAGGACTAATGATGGGGTGGTTGCGCTCGCAAACTTAGCTACGCGCGCAGCCATAACCATTAGCACAGTGCTCAAGAATTCTCAAATGTTTACTATTCTCTCCGGAATTATCAATTGTCAGAAGTTTTCATTGACATATTTTGGTCTTAATTTCTTGGTCTTTCAGAAATGGAGAACGCAATAACCTGGACACCAACACAGTTGATGTGCAATTCCAGGAATAGTAAAGATGACCAGGATGCAGAGATAACAATGGAAGAGAAAAATCAAAGTTGGTCAAGCAACTAAGACTTGCCTGCGTGACAGCGTAGAAGGGAGAGGTGAGTAAAGGAGAGATCCAAGGCCAGCCTTCGATTTTATTATGATGAATAGTTGTTAGTGCTGTTATATTAGGCAGATATGCTAATTTTAGGTTATGTCTAATATTGGATTAATAGTTATCCTGTCTGCTATATCTATGCAGTTAATGTCTGATATTGATTTTTATTTTTTCAGTTTTAAACTTGCCTTGGTTGGCTTTCGAAGGCCCTAACAAAAAAGAAAGAGAAAACAAACCACCAAAATCCCTATTGACAGATGAAACTAGCTGGAAATGTAGGCTATTCACGCCTAGAAATGATGATCAGTCGAATCAAAATATTGAGTAGTTACATATAGAAGATCATCCATTCTAATTTAGAAGACTGAATTTTTTTGATTAATATAATAAATACATGGGATTATGAGAAACTTAGTTTTTGGTTCAACTTTATACAAGCTTCTGTGAGCATATATTTATCGAATTAAAATAAGCGTGCCCCCTGCCCCATATATGCATGTGGGGTCTGCAGTTTCAACACACAATTTTCCTGCTTCCCTGCACAAACAACTATATATATCTGGTTGTACAAAATCCATATGTTGATTCAAAGCTTCTTGGAAGGAAATGGAAATTTTTTTCGGTATTCTGCCAGAGCCCATAAGGGGAAAATATTCTTATGGATAGAGTAGTGTAACATGCAGTTATTCTTGAAAACTCCAGTAATTTCCTGCCGAAAAATTCAGATAATGATAAAACAAATTCAAGTTGAAAATTCAAGGAAATGGGAGGGACCATATCCATATCAGTATAGATTGTTACAATGGCTAGGTCATGACAAGATACCTGCTGCGGATAGCTACCATCTTCAGCTTGAGAATTGATCAACAACTTAGCAGCACATTGAAGTGGAGTTGGATCCATATCCGCCTATTTCAAACCAAAATAATGACAAAAATATCCAAAACTCCGGGGGCATTGGGTTACATCCAAGCCAGTCAAAAAGAACAAGAATCTACAACGAATCAAATTAAGAAGAAACATTAACACACTCACTTAAAGTACCTTGCTTAAATCACAGATTGTACAACTCCGCATACGTATAAAAAATAAATAAACAAATAAAAACCATCTTAGTTTTGTGAGATAAAAGCGTGCATTGTTATATGCATGATGGTAATTACAAAATACCGAAAGCCAAGTCTTGCCCCAAGAGGGAATGGAAGTGACACCACCACGGTCAAGAATCCATTTTCTTCCTCTAGCACAAGCTTCCTCATCTGGTCCTACCCCAAGCAAACGTAGACAAATGTAGCTGAAAGTTGTGCAAAACATATTGCTGTGACTTTCTATGTGCAGACCCCACCCACCATCTTCATTCTGCAACATATCATGTTAATTAATATTTTAAAACTGCATAATTCATTCGATTTCTGATCAAGAAATTATTTTTTATTTCAAGTGATAAGAGATTGATTAATTAATTAATAACCTGATGATTGTAGATTTAACGAAAGATTTCTTTGCGGTACTCAGGAGGGCACATGGTGTTGAGATGCCCAGTAATGTAGAAGCAAAACACCTACAATATTATTTTTCCTAGATAATTATTTCTCAATTAGCATAATGATATTTAAAAAAAGATACTTACAAAAGGAGGAAGGAAAAAAAGGACCCCAGAATTTTCTGCAGGCCAGTGGCCATCGCTTGCCTGCAAAGCTGAAAGAAAGTTGGCTGACCTCCTTAATGCTGTCGTGGTCTTTTCATATGTCACCTCCTCACCATCCTCAACTCTCACTGCAGGAATTGTTCGCTTGAAATTTTTTATCCTCAGAATCTGCATGGATCATTCATGTTTTTTACATTCAATTAATAGCCCTTTTTGCAAAATGTTACCATAGCATATTTTTACTGCAGTTAATTATTGGTCACCTTCAGCAAGTTCCTACTTTACACCTTACCTAGCTAGGGCTGGAGTCCTAGGAAAAATGACCACGGATATTACATTACATTACCAAAAGAAAAATCCACCTAAAAGAGATGTAAAAAAATGTATACCTTGTTTTTGTTAACCACTTTATGTTCTTGATAATTAGTGTGTTTTGTGACTTTTTTTTTATTGTCAATGAATGCAAAAAAAAAATCATTGTTATTTTTATTGTCTTTGTTCTTACAGCTTCATATGCAATTAGCGTTGATATATGATGTTTATTATCCGTGTAAGAGAAATAATTTTCATAATTTTTTAACCAAGCAAACAATTAATAGAGTGTCAAAGAAAAACATGAGTCTAAATCTAGTTTAAAATCATTGAAAATTAAATTATTTCTAATTTTAATCTAATTTAACATACATTAAAAACCATATTACTCTGAAACCAGATAAGAATAGTAGCCATGTCTTCCTCTGAAACCTGTGTCATTAACCATCATTGGCTATTGAATTTGGAGCTCGTCAAGTGTGTGAGGAAGACACCGAAAGACACACCCGCCATGAAATGAATTTGGTCCATTATTTCCATGCAAATTAATTCACTCATCGCGGCTTCGATTGATATTTACAAAGTATCCATTAAAAGAATATGGGCTGCGTTTAATAGCCACCACAGTACCAGTTACTCTTGATCATAGATATATAGCTAATTATCAACCAGCAGGCCATCCGGACCAAGAGACAAGCTTTTTGGCCCTGGTCCCTTGTGTATGTTTATAGCATGCCTTTTTAACGCCTAAAATACAACCAAGGGACGCTAATTTTGCTTTTCTTTTGGCTCTTACACACACACACACGCAATGCAATCTTGATCAAGGTAACAAGACATGGATAATTATAACGTTAATTTCTATTTAATTTACTGCCATTTTGACCAGGCTACTTTAAAAAAGCATGAAATAAACATATATTTGAGCAACCAAGTCATGCATGGAGGTTCCTATACGTAAAGCATGAGAAGCGTGTATAGATGGATGGCTGACTGCTAGGTTTATAAAATAAGCTTAATTTTAATGTAAGAAAACAAATAGTCAAATTTGCGTTATATATGATCATCTTCAAAATAATAAACGTGCCACAATTCAGTCAATATTCCAAAAATCGCGCTACCTTTTAGACTTTGAGATTTTCTCTTGTTTTCTTAAAAGAAAAGAAAATTAAGAAGAAACTATACAAATATATGAACATGTCCATCCAAGAGGAACTCTCTCTGTATACTGTCTGTGTGATAATGGCTAGGTTGCTTAGACTAAAAACAGAACGATTTGCTCCAATTTACTTCCAAGCAAGTTCCATATACAAGTATGTTTACTGGCTGCCATATGGTCTGCTGTTCATGATCTTCATGATCATAGTGTATCATAGTTTTTGCTTGTATAGAAAGCTACCATATAATTACAATCTGTTATTTTCTGTCTCCAAACTTACCGATCTAATTTCTCACTCTGTTCCTATATCTTTTCATCATATCAATAAGTGTTAGTTGATGGTTTTCATGCGAGGATGTTTCCTGGTGAAAACTTCAACTTCCAAGCTGTGACCATTACATTAAATGAATCTAAATGATGAGATAGTCTAGATCCTTCATAGTTCTTACCATCATTTTATGCCTTTTTTTTTCATAATTCAAGGAAATAATCATGTTTTCAAAGTTGAAGACAGCGAATTTGGGCAAAAGAGCTTGTCTACCATCTTTATACAATCTAGTCTCTACAATAGTGATATATTCAATTTTCTGCAGTTTGTTCTTCCATGTAGAGAAGCACATGTAATGGCCACACATCCACGTAACGCTTGGTTTCTGTCTCAGGATAGAAGAGACAAGACATACAGTTCAAACAGGGAGACATGAACAGAAGAGATATGTCTTCTTATCTTCTTCTCTTTTTTTTTTAAATAAAACTTCATTCAAAACAGTCTTAAAAACTTGTTCAGTATGTTGGTGGGAGAAACCACTTGTGGTGGCTTTGAAACACTCAGATGGGATAAAACACACTCTTTTATTTCAAAAACAAAGCTTACAATTACATAAACAAAAGCTTACAACAACCTCTCTCTTTTTCTTTTTTTCTCTCTAGTGTTTCTCTCAATCTCTCCACACAGAATTGTATAAACTTAGCTATCTATTTATACACGAAATCAAAACAAGAAAATTCAACTTTCAAGTGTGAAGGCGGTTTGTGATCGACGGTGTGAAAGCGGCTGGCGGTTGGTGGCTGGGCGGTGACAGCTGGTGGCTGCCTTCCTTGA